>RAKG01000101.1:0-231439 GCA_009802275.1 Neurospora sp. CHS-2018a | reverse complement strand
CCTGACTCTGGGAAGGAGGCCGCCAGAGCCAAGCCTAGAACCTGAACCACCTTGTGAATGGAAGCCTTGTGAATGGAAGCCACCTCTGGAAGCCACCCGTGAATGGGATCCATGAATGGGATCCATGGCGGCTGGTGCCAGCCGTCACAGCTTCGTTGTCGTAGATTTTGCTCGGCCTGTCGGTTTTAACGTTAGAATTGGGAATGCTGTAATTGATTCTGCCGTTATCGATTAAGAAGTTGTAGTCTTCGTTATCCTTATTGCCGAATTAGTTACTAAATTGGTTACTATAGTTGCTAAACTAATTATTATAGTTAATTAGCCTGTTATTACCATTGTTTTCTTATTTTAAACTCTTATTGTATTAGTGTAAGGGCTCTAAATATTTTCTCCTCCTGCGGATCCTATTTAGTTTATAATAATTCTTAAATAGAAATGTTAATATCTTCGTTATTAAATTATTAATAGGGATCGAGACGTTAAAATATCGGACCTTAGAATGCCGGACCTTAGAATACCGGGATTTAAGGTTAGAATACTGGAGTTTGAAGGGGTTGAGTAGTATTATAAAACTCTTGCGGGATCGGTATCCGTAGATTATATCTAGTTCGGGCTTCCTCTAAGGAAGATAGTAGGGTATTAGTAGGAAGTTTTTTATTACTAGTAAGGGTAGATAGGGCATTGGAAGTAAGGGATTAAATAGATACGCCGCGCTTTTACTTTAGAATTTAATTCTAAAAAGATAAAGGAAATATTAATTATTTAAAATAGTAGTTAGCTAGCCAATTAGTATTACTTGAGTTGTACCCGCAACCCTCGGCGGTTCGGATTTTAACTTTCGAGGGTACTATTTACCCGTAGGTAGTAGAACGATACAGTATATTGGGTTTATAGTAGGATTTATACATTTTGAAGGATTTATTATTAGATAAATAATATTAATTAATTAGCCGGTTGATTAATTGAAGGGAAGGGTAGATTAGAAGTTATAAAAGATAAGATATTAATTTACTACTTTATTACAATAAGTATCGTATATAATTATATAATTATTGGAATCTCTTTTGCCGACAAATACTTATATTAGCTTAACTTTTTTATATATACTATATTTCCGAGTTGTTCCCTCTATTTTGAATAATTGAATGACTAATAGAAAGAATAAAAGCTAAAAAGCCAAAAGCCAACCGATAATTTACTTCTATAGATTAGTAATAATAATGCTAGAGCCGATAATTATTTTACCCTTCTAATTTCGTCTAGTTAGTCTACGTACCGCCGATTGGGTGCCCTATACCGCCGGGTTAAGGCTAAAGTGAACTATTAGGAAAGGAGAGAGAAATAGCTCGTCTTTCTCTAGACGTTAGTCGCTTTCGTTAATATACGTTCCATAAAGGGAACCGAAATTTAAATAATAAAGACAATAAAGACGTTAGTAGAGGAATAAGCAGATAGTAAGGAGTAGGGAGGGGAATTAATTAGGCCAAGCAATAATTACTTCAATTACTATCGTTACTTAAAAGGCCGATATTACTATTGTTTCAATAACCTTGAAAACCGCGCGAAGCGTACGATGTTAGAAGTAATATAGACTGAGTATCGCCGTCTTTAATTTCGATTGGTTCGTTTTTATCGAATCGTTAATCGCTTTTATTAATGTACGTTCCGTAGAACGAACCGAAGTCTCTAAATAAAAGTAAAGACGTTAGTAGAAGAATAGGTAAATAATAGGGAGGGGAATTAATTTTGTAGTAATCCTATTTCTTATTAAGTAGAATAACCGGACTCTATTAATTATTATAGAATAGCGATAATCGTTATCGTTAGGGGAGGAAGAGAAGTAGAAGTACCGGATTGCCCTAATCGTTATAGAATCTTAATCGAAGCGGGATAATTTGAGAGAACCTTCTAAAGTAATAGAATGTAGTACTAAATACGATACTAGAAGTAGTATAGAAAGTGAAAGATGTTTGAGATTAAGTATTGAAATTAATTTTAGATGTGAGAATGTGTGTATGTATTAAAGAAGAGAGAGTTTGAAAACCGAAAGAAGTAGGGGGAGCTAAATTCTTATACCCTTTTAGGAGGTAGCCGGGAGGTAGCTAATAAGTGCTAGAAATTTCCTAATAGTCTGGTTAATAGTGGGGTTAAGTCGGTAAATAGTATTGCAATTACCTTTATTAGTATTGAGAGATGGAAGGTGTGGTAGGATAATTTAGAGTAATGGTCGTTAGTAGTAATATACCTTCTTTATACCCCGCTAACTTGGTTGGCTCGATTATAAAGTAATGTACAATTGAATATACTTTACCGAAAGTCGTGCAAATGCCTACGTAGTCGTTTGAAGGCTTAATATTAACGATTCTAGTATTTTCTTAGTATTATACGATAGTTGTAGCAATAAAAGAGGTAGAGGTTGAAAGTAGTATTATTAATTAAAAGTAGTATTATTGGTTGAAAGTGGTGGGGTTAAAGGCGATAATATAAAAGGTGGTAGCCGGCGAGCCAACTTACCGGGAGTATTAGAATTGCCGGGAGTATTAAATAGCCGGCAACCTAAATAGCCATATATATGAGCTACGGTCGTATATAAACGATTATAAATAACTATCCGCCCGGTCGTATATAAATCGACGTTTACAATACTATTATAACCGTATTTCAAACTATATTTTTAAAAGAAACGGAAGATATAATTAAATAATTATACTATATACGGCACTGTCTTTTGTACGTCGGTGTATTTTATCGTTATTAAATAATAATAGCTTGAATACGATATTAAATACGAATTTCTATTTGGATATACAGGCCTCGAGTTTAGCTGAGTCGCAGAATTCCCCGATTGGGTAGGGAGTGGGTCTATAGGCTCCACAATCAAATGCATTTAGACCGTTATAGACAGAACCGCCGCTCCTTCCTCGCTTCGATATAGGCCTATAGACTACGACCTCTGGTGTGGATCTCTTATGGCACGTTATGGTGGGCCCGACGACGAATCTTTGCGAAGGAATGGGCGTTTCAATTATCTATCTAATAATAAATCCTTCAAAATACGTAAATCTTATTATAAACCCAGTATGCCGCATCGTTCTACCACCTGCGGGTAAATAGTACCCTCGAGGGTTAAGATCCGAGCTGCGGGGGGTTGCGGGTACGACTTAGGTATATTATTTGGTTAGCTAGTTATAACAGGCTATATTTTAAATAACTGACTATATTTCCGTTTTAGCAAAAGCGAAAGTCTATTCGACAACGAATATCTACCGCAGTCTCAACCGTTACCGGCACTATTATTAGTACTATTACTAGTACAATTGCTGGAACTATTACCGGTACTGCTGCTGCAAGTAAAAGAAACCCTGATATAACCGTTGCCGGGAGTAAAAGAGATCCGACTAATGCCTTACTATTATTACTAGAAGACTAACGACTACCTATTCGCCGTACTTAAAGAATACCAATCCCCTAAGAGTTTTGTAATGCCGTTGCCGGTATTGGTTTTTAATTTCACCCTCAGCCTCCTTATGAATTTCGTTATCCCGCCGCTAACCCCCAGCCCCCCCGGCGTTATTAACGTTTCGATAGCGAAGATGTCTATATTTTATTATAAGAGTTATTGTAGGCTCAATAGTAATAATAGTAGGAAGGCGAATTCGGATCGTTAGTTGTAATTCGATAGGAGTTTGAAGCTAAGTAACGCTAGTAATAGTAATAACCTTAGCCCCAACCCTAGTATTAATAATAATAATAGGTAGTCTAACTTTAGTTAATTTAGAGAGTTGGTTTGAATTTAGAACGTTTTATTATTCGAGTCCTTCGACGGCGTTTATCGGCTAATATTGCTACTGGTAGTGGCCTAGTCCAAATGCCCCTTCGATATTTATTACTTCGTTACCAACTACCCTAACCTATTTAATTTAAATACTATTAACCTCCCTAAGTTCAACCTCAGTTAGTTTAACTTTAATAAATTAATACTTAGTTGATTATTAATACTTACCGGTTTAGAATATATATTCTATAATTTTAATTAATTAAGGAAAAGGCTACCCGTATTGAATATAATACCTAATATAAATTTGGTAGATAATATTTATAAGTACGGACTTTTGACTTAATATTTTAATTTAATTATCCGATTAATTTTTTCTTTATAAAATGATTAAGAGATTGTTGAAGCCTATCGAAAAAGACTTTAAATTTAATGTGAATATTGTCCTCGCTATTGTAAATAGGAATTAAATATTATACCTACCCTATTATTAGCAATATGAATTGCTCGGAAGCATTTTAGTTTATAAGAGTCTACCCCTAATTAATAGGGATAAGTATAGGTATAGGTATAGTAAGATCTACTTGGCGACGACAATAAATTTATATATTTATATTATTATATTATATAAAGTTTTAGAGACCGTAACCTAGTTACCGGGAATTATATAATATATAATAACGATAATCGATTTATTTATCCCTATTACTATATTTCTCAATACGTTAGCGATCGTAATTCTAATACCGGTAATTGCTTACTTTATTGGCCGACTATATAGTATAACCCCTTTTTTTAACAAAAAGTTTATATTATTTATAATAGTGTAAACGATTGGTTAGATTATATTTAGAGACTCCCTACGCGTGCAGTGTTACTTTCCTCCGTGTGCAGTGTACACTGCATATGTAGGAAGCTCTTTTTAAATATCCCTACGCGTGCAGTGTCATAGTAATCCCTAACCTTAATAAAACTAAACTTAATACGTTTAATTTGGCGATTTGAGCGTTGCAACCATCGCTCCGCCGGCGGCAGTCCCAGTTTGAAACAGTCGATAAGGTTAGTACGGGTGAGAGCGATAGTGAGGCTTCTGTTGTAGTCTAGTCTCTGCCATCGAGGTGCAGGCACTAGGATTACCCTCCTCGTCAGATCCTTTTGCTTTAGATAACTCGCTTATTGCTCTTATAAAGGCAGCGGTTAAGAAACGTATTATAAAACGTTTGTTAGCACCTTACGCTATAATTAGAAGCGGGAGGATTGTCAAGCCCTCAAAAAGGAAGCCGGGAGAGTAGTTAGATAGGTATTTGAATTGTTACTCGTTAATATAGATATAGGAATTTATATAGTTTACTACCTTAATCAAAATAACCTCAACACCAACACGTTATCACGAGATATCGACTCTCAACACTACTAGAATGTGAAATACCAAGGGAAATATCACAGGGTTAAGGATTACTATGACACTATACGCGTAGGAATATGAGGGTAGATATAACTATACGTGCAGTGACACTGCACACGGAGGAAAGTGACACTGCACGCGTAGGGAGTCTCTATATTTATAGGGGGGAGTATTAGGAAAAGGACTTCTATGTCTTATATTAGGTAAGAGCTAGGGATGAGGGTAGAAATTTCTACGAAGAATATCCGGCTTACTATCTCCCGATTCTAATAGACTAAAGGGACGACCTAACTAATTTAGTCGAAGATTTAGCAAATCTTCTATTTAATACTTTAACCTACTTCGAAACTCTCATTCCCTGGCTTACTTAGAGTACGCTAACCGATAACCCTTTTAATAATTTGTATAATCTATTTGCTAGTAACTTTATATAACGTTCTTCCCTATTACCTTTACTAATACCCTACCCCGGACTAAACCCGGCTTAAAATTCGGATAATAATCCCGATCCCGGTAATGACGGAGACGGAGCCGCTACTGGTATTAATAACCCGGCACCGGAGCGAAGGTTTCCCGGCGTTTCCGGCTCTAATTACGTACCAAATCCAGAATTTATTGGTGATATAATAGTTAAAGTTATTCCTAATCAAAATTTTGATATAATTCTTCGATACCAAACGGCTAACGATCGTTACTATAGGGAATATTATTAAAGATATAAGGAAAAGTAGTTTGAGATAAATGTTAATAACTAAGGTATTTGTATTCGTTATCGTCGGATTGATAAGAACCTTCAAGAAGGTAATCCCTTTTTCTTTAATGCTACTAACGAATTGGATTTTAGTAATATACCTTAGTAGCTCTTACCCTTCGATACTATTAAAGAGAATCTTATTATTAAAATCTATATTTTTATTAATATCTATACTATTAAAAGTATATAATATATATATAAGGGTTATTATATTAATTTCCTTCGAAACGTTAGTTATATCGTTAATTAATTACTTCGATTCCCGCGCGAACTCGATATTATCTTCCTCAAACTACGCAACCTTCGAAATAACCCTATACTCTTCAATTATATAAGGAGACGATTCCGAATTAATAAATAGAAGATTCAAATCTAGTTAGGGTTTCTCAAAGAATATTACCTTAGTTATAGGGATATTATAATTAATAAAGTACACCTCCTTACCTTACTAGAAGACGGCGATATGTTGGATAATATTATCTCCTAGGAAATTAACCCTATTAAAATCGATAATCTTAATACCGAAGACGAAGAAAGGTTAGAAGAGATATTTCGAGAGGCTAATTAAATCGAAGTAAATACTATTCCTAATATAGTAATTAATAGGGCAATCGTTAACCAATTTCGAATTTAAATTTATAGCGATAATAAAGACCCTAATATAATTCTAATCGTCGATAAGCCTTAGCCTAGTACTTAACCCGGTGCTTAGCCCGGTCTTTAATTCAGTCTTATACCCCTACTACTACCCCTAGCCCAGCTATTTATTCGATTAGGCCCTCTACGTAGTACCCCTATTAATAAATTCAATTATACTCAAGCTTTATTATTATAGTCCTTCCCGATTCTATACTTATACGGTACGGCTAAATATTTTAACCCTCGAATAAAGTCTATTAAATATCCCAATTACATTAAATATACTATACGCTAATACGATAGGAGATTTGCCTAGCATTCAAAATTTCGATATATCGCCTTCAATTCTTATATACATAATTAAATTAACGGTAAAAACTTATACTATATTCAGCATACTCAAAATTTCAATTATAAAGTCTTTATAAATATTAATACCTTTATAAATCATTTCGAGGCCGATAGTCCAGAATTATATCGATTATTAAACTCTATTATTAAATTCGCTAATACTCTTCGAAGTATACGTATATATTAATTAAAGAAGACTTACGAATTTAATACTTAAGTTCGAACCTTAAGTATATTAATTATCTTTATAATTTTTAGCGCAGCCAATTTATATTAGGATAGCTAAATTAAATATATACCTCGCTACGAAGAATAGAAAGAAGTTAATAATAATAATAAACGTCTTATTTTATAGGAAAATCTATTAAATAACCTTTATATCGCTACTTATTTTTTCTTAAAAAGATTTTAAAACTTTAAAGATATTATCTTAAAAAAGAAGTTTAAAATTAATAATTATTAGTAGCGACTAAAATTCTAGGCTCGAAGTACTAATTATAGTTATAGTATTTACTAGGTTAATAACATCAATATACTAAACCTTACCGATAAGAACGTTCGATAGGAGTTTGCCCGCTTATAGGGTTATTATATTTCGGCCTATAACCTAGTCTTTTATAGTATTAAATAGTTATAATTAGGTGAAGGGGAGCCTATCTTAGTATTTAAGATTCTAATATAGTTAGGCGACTAAGTCGGACTTGGGCCGAATATAGCTAATCCCTTAATTAGAAGAATTAATAAGATTAAACCTACCTTCTAAGAGTTAACTACTATACTTAACCGTATACAAAGATATAAATATAATAATATATACTATTTCCGTCAACGCCGCCAACCTAACGGTCTACCCGGAGGTCCCGGAGCTCCGGAACCCGGCCCGAAAAAATACCGGTTTCATTTCCCCCGGACTTTTTACGAGGAAGCATATTTTACTACCCGCCTCAACCTAGGGTTTTAGTTATTCGATAGTAATCGTAATAATACTATTATAAACAATTACAATCGTTTTATTATACTAGGGTAGATAGCTAACACCGATATTTAGCTATATACAAATATAAATACAATATTAAATTATATTACTAAGTACGTTTCCAAGGCTGAAAAAAAGACTAAAACGTATTAAGAGATTGCTAGCGAATTAATTCCTAAACTTACTAATCGTTATATATTAATATCATTTACATTAAAATTTATAAATAAATTTATTATTAAAAGGGATTAGTCTACTTAAAAAATCTATTATATATTACTTCGTTAGCTTTAATCTATAAGAGAGTATTCGCTTAGTTATTTAAATCGATTGCCGGCTACCCCGCGTTTAGTAAGCTGATGTTTAATATATTCCCAATATAACTAATACCAATATTTAGATAGATGGTTCCGACGATGAAGACGTTAATATGTATAGCGAAGAAGATATATTTGGCGTCAATATCCAGCCCGATAACGAAATCCGTTAAATTCGAATACTATATTAGAAATATTTTAACCGGCCTCGAAATATTATAACCTATATTAATTACTTCGAATTTCTTACTCAATAGGACACTACTAGATAAAAAGGTTAGAAAAGATTAGGCCGTCGAATTAAACTAAAGGTATTTAATTACTTCCCTATCTATAATCCTAATAAAAATTATAACTCTTACCTTAATTACCTTCGAATTAAACTTATACTATATTATCCTTATTTTAGGGAGAAAGACCTTTACGAGGTTAAAAGGGTTCAATATAACAATTTCGTCGATACCTATATAATATATATAGAGGTATATATTAATAAATTTACCTACCCTTACGACTACTATAATAAGTTACCCCTTCGTAAGGAAGAAGAGGAATTCGAACCCCCTAAATAAAACGAAGATACCGATAATATCGATAAACCGGGTTAGGAATTATTATATAATAAATTACCCGGTAACTTTTATATTAATAACCCCCTTAATTATAACGACCTTATATTATTAGGTTATTAGGATATTAACTTTTATAATTAGTTTAATAAGGTTAATTATTAAGAATTAATTCCTTAGGCTACTAATTATTAGAAGAATAAGAAGAGTAGGTATAACCTTCCTAATCCTAATCCTATTACTTAAGCCGCGTTTAATAGTTTTAATAATAAATAATAGTTAGTATTCGATAAGTTTATTAATTATTATTAAAATTAATTTAATAGTAATATTCCCCCGTAGTTACTTTTTTAAGTTGATAGTAAAGGAGGTATTAGCAAATTATATTTAATACGACTACTATTTTATAAAATAGATTAAATAGCTGCAAAATATAGTCGGGATTCCTATTTAGTTAGGGCAATTCCTATTGGTATAGCCGCTAATAATATTAATAGCTATACCCTATATTTATTATTTCGACTTCCTATATTAAAATCTAGTACCCTATCTAATCTGGAAGGTATTAGTCTATTTACCCTTCAAAACAACCTTCGATAATTCAAGTACTATATTATCGATGAGAAGTCTATATTAGGGTTAAAATATTTATTATTTATTAATTCCCGTCTTCGTTAAGTATTCTTTAAAAATTAGGGTATTCGATTTAGTAGTATCAATATCCTTTTGTTTAGTAATTTTTACTAATTTCCCCCAGTAGTAGTTAAAGTATTCTATTATATTGAGCCCCCAGTAGTGTTTATAGCTAGAGCTCGAAGACGCACTGAAGTAGATTAAGCCCTGGTAGTTCAAGCGGCCCCGGCCCCGGTCTTCGGCCTACCTCTACCTCTGGTATTCGGCCCGCCTCCGCCTCCTACCGCCCCCGGATAGCTTGCTCTAATATTTGAGGAATTAGTATAGCTAGTATAGCTAGTATAGCTAGTACTTTTAAAAGGCGAGCTGTCTGAATTCGAGATTAGTAGTTGTACTTACTATTAAGACTTCAATATATTAATCGAATTATAGTAAATTGTACGCTAAGGAGGTAATAACTAGGCTGAATTCCGTTAAGTATTTAAAGGCTTTTGTAATAATAATCCTACTTATATTAATTAGAAGTTACTATTATCCTGTGTACGGCTAAGACTCCTATACGACGAAGTTAATCGGTTTTATAATGCCTTGCGTATCTATCCTAAGAATAAGGACGTTAACGAATATAACCTTCGATATTTAATGCGCCTCGATAGTCTATATAAGTATATTAAAGCTACTTATATTAGTTTTAATACTATTCGAGTCGAATATACTAATACCGGCAATCTTTATAAGAAGTTCCCTATAATTATTGGTAGTAAGGTTATACTTATAGAGAATCTTTGGACTAAGGTTGGCCTAGTTAACGGTACAATTAGTACTATCTACGATGTTGCTTAGGATAATATAATTGGGTACAATACTAATTAATTTAATACCGATCCCCCTTTTATTATCTTAATTAATTTTCCTAAGTATATTAGCCCTAATTGTTTCCTAGATTACGAGGAGACTATACCAGATTATAAGTATATAGTTCTAATCTTTCGATCAACTAGGGAGTTTGTAAGAGGGGCTATTAATTGCAAGAGGGTATAATTCCCTTTAACTATCGTATATACCGTTACAATTTATAAAGTATAGGGTGTAACGCTCGATTAGGCTATTACTAATATATCTGATAACGACTTTACTATTAGGTTTACTTATGTGGCCGTATTACGAGTTAAAACGATTTAGGGCATTATATTTGAAAGAAACTTTGATTTGAATGCCCTTAAGAATAAGAGTAGTAAGGTGTATAGAATACTAGAACAAGATAATATCAGGCGCTTGCTACAACGATTCCGGCCCGGACAACCCCGGCTACCCCGGCTAAGTCAACTACAGCCGGTGAACCCGATTCGACCGCTCCGGCCCGCTCAACAACCGGCTCAGCAACCGGCTCAACAACCGGCTCAACAACCGGCTCAGCAACAAACTCCGGCCGCAGCACAGCAGATTGATGATAATACTAATTAGCCGCCAAGAGGTAGAGGTCGTGGTAGAAGTAGACCGCCTGGTCGTCGTCGTAGTAGATTACGTAGCAGACCGCCCAGACGTACAACTTAGATGGATTAACAGGGATTGACAGGGATTAAAAGGGATTAAGAGCAAATAAGCAGATCTTTATAATAATAGTTGTATAATAGAATGTACAGACATGTGTAAACTCCTGTACCTACTCTCCACGTTAATAAGCACTTGACTTAGCACTTTCGTAACCGTAACCGTAACGTTTAAGACTAAACAACAAGTGAGAAATAAATAAAAAGATAAGTAAGAACTTAGTAAAAAAAAGAGTTCAAGACTTACAAAGCACGCCCCACTCGAAGTCTCTAGAGCGCGAAGCATCCTAAACCTACTACGAGGGATAGCCCGTCTTAACTATACTTTAATCTCTTTACCTTATACTAACATTACAAGACTTTTATAAGCAGTTTTTCCCCAGTTCGGTCACCCTAGACGGACAAGATTAGAAAGCTAGAGTTAATAAAGCTAGAATTAGTATAAAAACGGCAATCACAGCTAGGAATCGAACAGAGGGTCTCTACGCTATATACACCAGTAGCGGCTACGTACGTCTACGCAAACCGCTATACCACGAGCGTCCCCATAGCACCCCTCGCGGGGCTAGTGATAGTAGATGGGAGAGGTAGAGGTTATAAAGAGATTAGAGACGATTGGAACGTTATTTAGGATTATTTGAGATAATGATAGAAATCTGAGCGGGAGAGTGAGTTTAGGTAAGATCTAGTAATATTTTTTTTTGGTGTTTTGGAAGATGTGGATCCAAAGTGAGCTGACGCTTCTATACTTACGCCGGTACGAGGTTCCGTCCCGGGGTAGGATTATTTTATTTATACTATTTCTTAGTTTCTTAGATTATTTTAGATAATATTCTTCTACCGATTATTTATTTTCGCGGCGCTATATTATATTAGATAATTAGAATCCGACGTTAATTACGAAAGTAATTAGTATTTTCCGGAGTATTATTAATAATAACGATAATAATTATTGCCTACCTTAATTAATTCCCTTCCTTACTATTTACTTATTCTTCCCCTAACTTCTTTGTAGGTTGACTTCTATTCGAAACCCTTCCGTCCGCCTACTTTATACCGAATAAAATTTAAAATAACCCGGTACCTTAGGTATTACCTCTCTACGGCCTATTCTTCTAAATTTTTATTCTTCGACTCGGTTTATACTACTTTTAGTATTGTATTTAGTACTATATTCTATTACTTTAGAAGGTTCTTTTAAATTATCCCGCCTCAATTAAAGTAATCCGGTACTTTTACTTCTCTTCCTCCCCTAATGATAACGACTATCGCTATTCTATAACTATTAAGGTAATTTAGTATTTCTATTTAATAAGAAATAGAATTACTATAAGGTTAATTCCCCTCCTTACTATCTATTTATTCTTCTATTAATGTTATTGGCTTTATTATTTAGAGACTTCGGTTCGCTTTACGGAACGTACGTTAACGAAAGTAATTAATGATTCGATAAAGACGAACGATTTTATAATTACGAATTTGGACGGACGGGTTATAGATTGACGAAGTTAGAAGAGCGAAGTAATTAATTTTACCTACCCTATCGGCTCTAGTAGTATTATTATAAATCCGTTAAAGTAAATTATTAGTTAATTTTTTAACTTTTTAGCTTTTATTCTTTCTATCTATTAACTTAATTAAAATTTTATAATTATTATTCAATCCTATATTTTAGTTATTTAATTATTTAAAATAGAGGTAATAATATAAAAATATAGTATATATAAAAAAATTAAGCTAATATAAGTATTTGTCGGTAAAAGAGATCCTAGTAATTATATAATTATATATAATACCTATTGTAATAAAGTAATGAATTAATATCTTATTTTTTATATCTAATCCAATATTCACTTTCTATTAGCTAATTAATTAATTAATATTACCTATTTAATAATAAATCCTTTAAAATATATAAATCCTATTATAAACCTAATATACTGTATCGTTCTACTATTTATAAATAAATAATACCTTCGAAAATTAAAATCCGAACCATAGGGGGTTATAAGTATAATTAAAGTAATACTAGCTCACTATATAATTAATATTTTTAAATAATTAACCTTTTTATCTTTTTAAAACGAAGTTTATAAATAAAAGTCTTTTAAGTAAAAAGGATAATCCTCAATCTAAATACTTGCTTTTAATATATTATCTACTTTTATTAGTAGTAAAAAACTTCCCGCTAATACCCTACTATCTTTATTAAAAGATATTTGCGTCCGACCTAAATGTGATCCCTATTTACTAATCCTGTAAGAATTTCGCGATATTGCTTAACCCCCTCAACCCCTTCAACCCCCTTAAATTCCGATATTCTAATTTCAAATTCCGTTATTTCGGGCTCCGTTATTTCAAATTCCGGTATTCTAACCTCCGATAATTCAACGTCTAGTATTTTAAACATTTTAACGTCTTAATCCCCGTCAACGTCTTAGTAATAAAGATATAAATATTTCTATTTAAGAGTTATTATAAACTAAATAAAATCTTTAGGAGGAGAGAATATTTAAAGCCCTTATATTAATACGAGAAGAATTTAAGATAAGGAGGCGATAATAAATTAATTAACTATAATAATTAATTGAATAATTATAGTAACTAATTTAGTAACTAATTTAATAATAAGGATAACGAAGATTATAACTTTTTAATCGATAACGGCAAAATTAATTACAATATTCCTAATTCAAACCTTGTAACTAATAAGCCGAGTAAAATCTATAATAATAAAGCTTATTAGTGTGACGGCGCCGGTCCGGCCATGCCGCCATGCCCGCCATACCCCCGGGGGAGGTCCGGCCATGCCGCCATGCCCGCCATACCCCCGGGGGAGGACTGGTGCTATAAGGTGCTATAAGGTGCTATTAAGGTTGGAGGAACGAGTGATATAGAAGGTTCGCGCTAAGACTAGCTAAAGCGGGCTCTAAGCCTATTGAAAGTATTTGCTCTTATTTATTATGTAAGTGAAGGGGGATACGAATAAAGGGATTAGCTAATAGCAACCCGTATATAGGTCCCGCTATCGCTACTATACTAAAGTATTTATTCGGGTTCGTACGCATATATTTAATTCTCTTCCTTTTCTTCTCCTTACCTTAAATCTTCTATTATAAATAGTATTTTAGCTTTACCTTCAACTTATCTATATTAGCGCCCTTACATTATTTAAAGTCAACCTAACAATTACTTAGGAAGGTTAAATCCTAATAATTAGAAACCGATATAAATAATTAAATCGACTATTGTAGTCTAAGGAATTAAAATTTACGATAATTAATATTATAGTACCCCCGTACTTAATTCGTAATAGTATTAGCGCTAAAGTTCAAGGCTCTAGCGATTATAATAACGATTACTACGAGAATAATAATTATAACGGAGTAGACCTCTTCGGTAAGGAGGGCGACGAAAGCTTTAAACCCGAAGATAGAAGTAATAAAACCTTTAACGAAGGAGACGCTAACGACGGAAATAATCCCGAATCGAAAGAGGAGGATAAGGCTACTATTGAGCCTAGCGTCGATAAAAAGGACAAGAGGAAACCCTAATATATCGATTCTATTATTAGGGAGAACGTAAGGGCCTTTATACGCTTTAATAAGGAATATTTCAATAGTTTCTACCCTTTCGAGGAAAAATTACGCGGCAAATTTACCCTTCTTCGTAAAAAGACCTTACTTTATCTATATAATTAATTAAAATCCCTATTAGAGGCATTAGCTAACGCCCTAACCAAAAATAACGACGATAACGAATCTAAATTATTATTTAATTTATTCGACTAATATATTAGCGGCGAAATTAATTACTTTAATATTACTTTTAACTTAAAGGACCTTATTAAGGATCTAAAGGATAAAATAGAAGAGTTTACTAAATTCTTTATTCGCGACGCTATACCCTACGTCCCCTATCGCATACTATTATCTAATTCCGAACTCCTATTTAATAATTATTTAAACGAAACTAAATTTACCGAATTATATATTATTGGCCCGCCGATATATTCTATAAATTCAAACTCTAGGTTATAATAACTATAGCTTTAAAAGAATAAGTATCGGAGCTGCGCTAAATTACTTCGTCTTTAAATACTAAACTTTATACTATTTATAATTAGGTCCCTAAACTAGAAGAAACTCTTTTTAATACCTTAACTACCGATCTTAAAATAGTTTAATCCCTTAAAAATTACTTAGCCGATAAAGAAGAGGAAATTTAAACCCTAAAAAAGACTATTACCGATTTAAACGTCCTTAAAGGTATTTATAAATCTAAAGATAAAACGGTAGCGACTACAATTAAGGAGACCGTTTTTCCTAATATCGAGAGGGATCCTACCGTAATTCCCCTTCGCCGTTCGATTACCCGTTTCGCTACGACTCCGCCTATTAACGCCGACGATAATAACAATAATAAAACTATAGTTACTCCCCTCTATTACGCCCGCCTCTCGACTAAATAGGCCGACCCTCCTGAATTCTATAACTAAAATAAGGAGGACGATATACCCTTCGAAGCTTAATATAATTTAATCTAAAACAAATTCGAAATTAATATTAATTACTACCTAACCGACTATAATAAGTTTCTCTATATTAAAAGTCGTTTGGCCGGCTTTACGTTCAAAGATTTAATGCCTTATTTCTATAAAATTTACTCCGACTAGTTTATAATTTATTCTAATTTAATAACCTATTTATAGCGCGAATATAGTAACCCTAATTAAGACGAAAAGGCTTTCGTTAATTTTATAAAGCTTAAAATAAAGGATACCGACAATTTTAATTTCTTTAAGAATAAGTTCGTATATATAATTAGCAAGTACTAACGCCCTAAGACCGAATAGAAGCGTAAACTATTCTAACGCCTTCCCGCGGAATATAAGAAGTAAATAAACGCTAAATATTATAACTCTTCTATTTCTTTCGAATTTTATTATATCGATTATTCCAGTTTTAACTAAATACTTAAAACTATTACTAAAAAAACTAAAGCTACTTCTTCTTCTTCTTCTCGTAATAAAGGGAATAATAGTAATAAAGAATCTAAAGGTTCCCGCTCCGGCGGCTCTAACTTTTCTACGTTTAAGCCCGCTAGCGGCGGTAGAGGCGGCAGCAATAACCGTTCTATTATAAATTGTATTAAAGAGACTATCTGTCTATTTAACGAGGGTTATTTTTTTTTTTATAAGGAGTACGGCTATATTAAGTACGATTATCCTTAGAAGGATTAGTACGACCGCAAACGCTATAACTAAATAGTTACTATTATTGAATATTATTTAACTTATAAGAACGGTAGAACCGGAAGTAATTAGGCTATTACTCCGGCTACCGGCGCTGCCGGCGACGCCGCCCCCGCTACTAATAATTAGGGAAATTAAATACCCTAAGTAAATTAAACTCCTTCCTAAGGGAAGTATTAGTTACGGAATAAATAAAAGATAAATAAAAATAAAGAAAGGATAGATTCAATTTAATACCCTACTTAGGAGGGGATCCTATAATTATTCAATATACTATAATTAATAATAGAATATCTTTATCTATATTTAACGCCCTAATTGATATAGGAGCTAACGGTTATCTATTTATTAATATAATATTTACTAATAAATTAAAAGAACAATTACTAATAGAAGCGACGAGCGACTTTCCTATTCGAAGCATTAATAATTACCAAGGAAAAACTAACTAAAGTATTAAAGAAGTCGTCAAAGCCGCTTTAAGGATTCGAAACCGAATAATACCCCCTAATATCTTTATTATCGTTAATATAAATTACAACCTTATTATCGGCCGTAAATAGCTTAATATTTATAACGCTTAAATAGACTATAAGAATCGTCGCCTCATCTTTCCCCTCGAATAGAAACCGGACCTTAAGTAAATAAGGAATTTAAACTTCGAAGTCTATTCTAGAGGCTCTAGCGTTATAAACCCTAAATACTAGAAAGACGCGGCCTATTGCAACGCGCTCCTAAATTAAGAAAATAAACGCCGAGCCGATAGTAGGAATAATAGCCGCGAGGCGCCCAAATTTACTAATAATTATACTGCGGCACCCGAACCCATTTTAGCCGGACAACCTTTTCCCGACTATCGTAAGAAAGAACTCGATTAAGAGTCCTATAATTAATACCGAAGAGAAGTACGATAATATTAAAAATAGATTGAAAAGCGTATTTACGAATTCGAAGCTCTTTAATTGCAACCTAAAAAGACGGTCCCTATTATACTAGTAGATCTCAAATATACTTAAAATAAAGATACTAGTAAATTAGGTTATACCCGTCCCTATATTCTATTCTAAAACCCCAACTCGATTCTTAAACGGACTAATTTACTAAATAAAATAGAGAGGAATTTAATTAATCTTACCTACCTTATAGTATTATTTTTAGAACCCGCCCTGCGTATTCGAATTAAACCGACCGAATTATTCGACGGTAAATAGGGCTCGGATAGTTAGGGTATATATAAATTGAAAAAGGATTCAATAGGCTAATATAAGGAACAACCGGTATAAATATACGTTCTTAATAGCGATCTATTTATACGATTTGCTATAAAGGACAATTATACGGTATATTCGATAAGCATCTTCGAAATCGACCGGTTTATCCAAAAGAAACGCGTAGTAGAGGACTTTACTTAGGAACTATTACCCCGCGACGAGAAGGAACTTCGGGAGGAAGCCTTAAAAATAATATTAAAATATTATTATAATTATATCGACGTTTTTAGTAAGTTCGATTCGAACGTTTTACCCGACTACCGGCCGTACGATTATAAGATCGAATTCGAAGAAGGCCACCGCCCCAAAGAGTTCAGCTATAGTCCTCTTTATAAGATATCGCTAAACGAATTGGAGGTAGTAAGGAAGTATATCCTAAAAAACCTTTCTAAGGGATTTATTGAAGTAAATTCGTCCCCTTAGGCCGTACCCGTTTTATTCGTTAAGAAAACTAATAATAGTCTCTACTTCTATATCGATTATTATAAGTTTAATATTATTACTTAGAAAGACCGATACCTATTACCCTTAATTAAAGAAACGCTAGCTAAGGTTGCTAAAGTTTAATAATTTATTAAAATCGATATACGATAAGCGTTCTATTATATTCGTATAAAACCGGAGGATAAAAAGCTTACTACCTTTTATATAGGTATAAGAGCCTTCAAATATAAGGTATTACTATTTAGCCTAATTAATAGTCCTGCTAACTTCTAAGCTTTTATTAATTTACTCTTAGGACCGTACTTAGGAGATTTCTATACCGCGTACATCGATAATATCCTTATTTATTCTAATACTTTCGAAGAATATAAGGACTATATCCGGAAAGTATTAACGAAATTGAAGGATGCTAGACTATAAGCCGATTTGAAGAAATACGAGTTCTAGGTTATAAAGATAAAGTTCCTAAGCTTTATTATAAGCCGGGACGGTATTTCCGTCGACCTTAAGAAGGTAGAGGTTATTAAGGAATAGGTTGTACCTTCTAATTTCTATAGAGTGTAGTCTTTCTTAAGGTTTTATAACTTTTATAAAAAGTTTATTAAAGACTATAGTCGAATCGTTCGCCCCCTTACTAATTTAATTAAAAAAAGCGAAGCCTTTGTATAGACCGATAAGTGCAAGGGCGCTAGTATGGATAAGTCGAAGGCAAAGCTAAGATACCATCTATAATAGAAGATTTAAAGTAAGGAGAAGAAAAGGAAGAGAATTAGATATATACGTACGAACCCGAATAAATACCTTAGTGCGCAAGCGATAGCGGGGCCCACATACGGGTCGCTATTAACCAATCCCTTTACTCGTATCCCCCTTCACTTATATAATAAATAAGAGTAAACACTTTTAATAGGCTTAGAGCCCGCCTTAGCTAGTCTTGGCGCGAACCTTCTATATTACTCGTTCCTCTAACTTTAATAGTATTTTATAGCACTTTATAGTACCAATCCTCCCCTAGGGGTATAGCGGGCATAGTAGTATAGCCGGACCGGCGCCGTTATATTACCCCCCCCTATACGGAAGACTCGTCCGCGAATCTTATTAAATACCCTATAATAGACGTAACAATCCTCCAATTTATTTCCGTATAATCTTCCTCAATTAATATAGTCCTAATAATTTTAATAATTCGTCGTCGTCGTACTCCTCCTATTCCTCGTTCAACTATTATATTATCTATTTAAGTAGGCCCGGGGTATCCGGGTTAGCCTCGTAAAATTCCTAAAGAGCCTTCGGAATATATTTAAAATTAGAAGCGGGCTAGTACTCTAAATCGGAATCCTAACTTTTCTAGTCCGCGTTATAAAAGAGTTTGCTATTAACGATTTTAGAGGTATTAATTTTATCGACCTCCTACTCGGGGTTTTCGTCGTCTTCGGTAATAGGATTAAAGTATTTAATTAATTAGCCTAGTAATAAGTTATTATTATACTTCTTTAAATAGTTAATATAGAAGAAGTCGGAACCTTTCTAATCATCGGGGAGTTTTAGCCGGTAAGAGTACCCTACTTTCTTAATAATTTTATAATAATTATAAGTATTAGGGAAATTAAATTTATCGTTAGGGCGAATAGTCGTTAACTATAATTATTTAATAATAATAACCTTATTACCGACGTCGAAGTTTGGGTCCCTACGCTTTTTATTAGCCTATTAGGCCTATTCCTCCTATATTTTTAATATTATTTTTCTAACGTACTCCGTATAATTATAAATATATTAAGCGTACTCTTAAGCTTACTTTCTAATCAATTGTTCAGTCCGGGGAATAGAAGGGTCTTAGGTTCGGGCTTCCTAGTTGAAAAGTATACGTATTAGGTAGCCGAATATAATTTTATAAAATAAAAGGCCGACACTATTTTAGGGTAAATTATTCTATATTACGTCGAGGGCGGGTATAGCCTCGGACTAATCGTTTTAATAGTAGTTAATAAAAGGATGGAATCGTTAATCGAGGTAGGCGTTTATAATTTCTATTTAGCTAGCCGTCTAGCTATGTCCTGCCGTAGCGAATTTCTACTTCGTCCTTATTAATTTAGATATTTCGTCGGTGAATACTAATATAAATTAGGGTTTGCGGTCCGATATTACCTCCTCGGGTATACCGTAAACGTAGTAAAGGCCCTTATAGTATATCCGGGCAATATTTTAAGCGGTCGACTTTTTTATATAGGGTATAACCTATAACGATTTTATTAGGCGGTCTATTATAATTAGAATATTATCGAAACCGTATTTATTTTTAAGTATTTTTTTATAATCGATTACAATTGAAGTCTATTTCTTAGCGGGCGGCGGGATAGGGTATAATTTGCCGGGAATTTTATCTCTAAGTACTTTACTCACTTTATAGATTATATAATTTTTAGTAAAGCGTTTAATATCGCCGGCTATATTTAGTTACTAGTAATACTAGTTCAAAATCGCTCGAATCTTATTACGGCTAGGGTATACTATTATTAAAATCGAATAAATTTTATCGATAATACGGGTACGTAGGTTATCCTTATTAGGAATAGCGAGGCGACCTTTGTAAATTAGGAAGTTATTAACTATTATTATAAATTTAGGATCCGAATTATAAACGCGTACGCAATATTCTTTTAAAGACTCCTCTTTACAATTAGCCTTTATAATTACGTCGATTAATTCGTACCCCTTAGGTTCAATTAGGTATAGTTCTAATTCGTTAATATTTAATATAAGGATCGGTACCGACTCCTTTAAAAAGCTATTTAATATAGCGATGGAGGCTAGAATAATAACCTTAGCTCTATTATTCTTATTTACTAATAGTTTAAATATTTAGAGGGTATAATACGCCTCCTTCTTTTCCTTCTAAGTCTTAAAGTCTTTTAACTTCCTTAATAGGGCGTTAGTAGCTACGTTCTTAGTACTAAGGCGGTAAGTAATTTCGAAGTAGTATTAAGATAGGAACTCTGCCTACCCAACTTATTATAAATTGAGTAATCGCTTTGTACCGAAGTATTCTAGTACCTAGTAATTAATAATAATTATAAAAGGCTTCGACTACTTTAAGCCGACTAGTTCGGAACGCTAAATCTAGAGGATTCTAATAATAGCGAGTAGTTCTTTATTATAAATCGGGTAATTATATTTAGTTTACTATATAGTTTCCGAGAAGTAGGCGATAGGGTACTATTTTTTCGTATCCTCTTAGTACTAGGATAGGATTCCTACGAGGATTTTATTGTTAGTATCTATTTTGATTTGTATTTTAGTGTCGTAGTTGAAGTATTTCAATAAGGGGGCGTTTATTAATAGTTGTTTTAAACCGTCGAACGCCGCCTGGTACTTATCGGTCTATATAAAGGCTTTGCCTTTTTTAATTAGGTTAGTAAGGGGGCGAGCGATTCGATTATAATTTTTAATAAATTTTCAGTAGAAGTTGTAGAACCCTAAGAAAAATTGTACTCTTTATAAATTAGAAGGTATAATCTATTCTTTAATAACCTCTACTTTTTCTAAGTCGACGGAGATATTATTGCGTCCTACGATAAATCCTAGGAACTTTATTTTAATAATTTAAAATTCGTACTTTTTCAAATTTATTTACAATCTAGTATCCTTTAATTTAGTTAATACTTTACAAATATAATCCTTATATTCCTTAAAGGTATTAGAGTAAATTAGGATATTATTAATATACGTAGTATAAAAGTTTCCTAAGTATAATTTTAAGAGTAAATTAATAAAAGCTTAAAAGCTAGCGGGACCGTTAGTTAGGCTAAATAGTAATACTTTATATTTAAAAACTCCTATACCGGTATAGAAGGTAGTAAACTCCTTGTTTTTTAGCCTTATATAGATATAATAGAAGGCTTATCGAATATCGATCTTAGTAAACTATTAAGCCTTAGCGACTTTGGCCAACGTTTCTTCGATTAAGGGTAGTAGGTATCGGTCTTTTTTAGTAATAGTATTAAATTTGTAGTAGTCGACGTAGAAACGAAAACTACTATTAACTTTCTTAATAAATAAGATTGGGGCGGCCTAGGGGGACGAATTCGCTTCGATAAATCCCTTAGATAGGTTTTTTAGGATATATTTTCTTACTACCTCCAGTTCGTTTAGTAATATTTTATAGAGAGGGCTATAATCGAGTTCTTTTAGCCGGTATCCTTCCTCGAGCTCGATCTTATAGTCGTACGGTCGATGATTTGGTAGGACGTTTGAGTCGAATTTGTTGAAAACGTTGATATAATCGTAATAGTAGTCCGGTACTATTTTTAAAGCTTCTTTCCGAAATTCCTTTTCGTTACGAAGTAATAGTTCCTAAGCGGGGTCCTCTATTACGCGCTTTTATTAGATAAACCGGTCGATTTCGAAGATACTTATTAAATATATCGTACAGTCGGTTTTGGCGGTAGACTATATAAATAAATCGCTTTCAAAAACGTACATCTATACCGGTCATTCCTTATATTATTTAGTCGAATCTCTTTTTAATTTATATATATTTTGGCTATCAGAGCCCTATTTATTGTTACGTAGTTCGGTCGGCTTAATTCGAACGAGCTGGGCGGGTTTTAAAGATAATATTATAAGGTGGGTAAGATTAGTTAGGTTTTTTTCTATTTTGCTTAATAGATTAGATCGTTTAAGAATCGAATTGGAGTTCTAGAGTAGGATACGGGGACGAACGTAACTTAATTCGTTAGTATCTTTGTTTTAGGTATATTTGAGATCCGCCGGTATAATAGGGACTATCTTCTTAAGTTCGAGAGCCGCCAATTCTATTTAGAATTCGAGTATACGCTTTTCGATTACTTTTTAGTATTAACGTACTTTACAATCGTATTAGTTCTTAGCTTCCTAGTCGAACTCTTTCTTACAATAGTCGGGGAAGGGTTGTCCAATTAAGATAGGTTCGGGTGTTATAATATAATTATTAGTAAATTTAAGCGCTTCACGGCTATTATTTTTACCGTCGACTTAATATTTATCCTTTCGATTTATGAGTGCGTTGCGATGGGCTACGTTTTTTTGGTATTCGGGGTTTACAGTACTAGAGTCTTTAGGGCGGACTTCGAAATTTGAATTCCTTATTTATTCGGGGTCCGGTTTCTATTCGGGGGGGAAAATAAAGCGACAATTCTTATAATCTACCTAAGCGTTGTAGATGTCGAGCTATTTGCGACCGATAATAAGATTATAATTTATATTAACGACGATAAAGATATCGGGGGGTGTTGTTCGGTTTCGAATCCTCAAAGCGGTTTTAACGACCTCTTTAATACTTTAGCTAGTTTTTCCTTGGTAATTATTAATGCCTCGGGCGGGAAAGTCGCTCGTTATTTTTACTAGTAATCGTTCTTTTAATTTATTAGTAAATATTATACTAATAAATAGGTAGCCGTTTATTCCTATATCGATTAGGGCGTTAGATATGGATAAAGATATTTTATTATTAATTATAGTATATTGAATAATTATAGGATCCCTTCCTAAGTAGGGTATTAAATTAAATCTATCCTTTTTTTATTTTTATTTATCCTTTATTTATTTTGTAACCGATACTTCCCTTAGGAAGGAGTCTAATTTATTTAGGGTATTCAATTTCCCTAATTATTAGTAGCGGGGGCGGTGTTAGTAGCCGGAGTAGTAGGGGCCGTAGCTTAATTGCTAGTACTATTCTTATTAGTTAGGTAGCGCTTAATAATAGTAGCGACGCGGTTGCGACGTTTTCGATCGTATTGGTCCTTTTAGGGACAATTGCGCTTAGTGTAGCCGTACTCTTTATAGAGGAAGTAATAGCCTTTATTAAATAAATGGGTGGTTTCTTTAGTACGGTCGGCGGTAGAGTAGTTATTACCTCTACCGCCGCTAGCGGGTTTTAGAGCCGAGGAGTTAGAACTACCGGAATTATTAGATCCTTTATTACTATTGTTTCCTTTATTACGTAAAGAAGAAGAAGAAGAAGTAGCTTTAGCTTTTTTAGTAATAGTTTTAAATATTTAATTAAAATTAGAATAGTCGATATAATAAGATTCGAAAGAAATAGAAGAGTTGCGATACTTAGCGCCTATCTATTTTTTATACTTTGTAAGAAGGTATTAGAATAGTTCGTACTTCTATTCAGTTTTAGGGCGTTAATATTTACTAATTATATAGACGAACTTATTTTTAAAGAAATTAAAGTTGTCGGTATCCTTTATTTTAAATTTCGTAAAGTTGATGAGAGTTTTTTCGTCTTAGTTAAAATCGTTATATTCGCGCTATAAATGGGTTATTAGATTAGAATAAATTATAAGTTGGTCGGGGTGAGTTTTACGGAGATAAGGCATTAGGTCTTTAAAAGTAAAACCGGCCAAACGACTTTTAATATAGAGAAATTTATTGTAGTCGGTTAGGTAGTAATTAGTATTAATTTCGAGCTTATTTTAAATTAAATTGTATTAGGCCTCGAAGGGTATATCGTCCTCCTTATTTTAGTTGTAGAATTTCGGAGGGTCGGCTTATTTAATTAAAAGACGGGTGCGACGAAGGGGAGCCGTCGTAACTTCGTTATCGTCGTCGTTATTAATGGGCGGGGTTGTTACGAAGCGGGTAATTAAGCGGTGAAGGGGAGTTGCGGTAGGATCCCTCTCAATATTGGGAAGAATGGTCTTTTTAATTATAATTATTACTATTTTATCCTTAGGTTTGCAAATACTTTTAAGGACGTTTAGGTCGGTAATAATCTCTTTTAAGGTTTAAATTTCCTCCTCTTTATTAGCTAAGTAGTCTTTGAGGGATTAGACTATCTTAGGATCGGTAGTTGAAGTATTAGAAAGAGCTTCCTCTAATTTAGGGACTTAGTTATAAATAGTATAAAATTTAGTATTTAAAGACGAAGTAATTTAGCATAGCTCCAATATTTACTCTTTTAAAATTATAGTTATTATAATTTAGAGTTTAAATTTATAGAATATATCGGCGGGGCGAATAGTATATAATTCGGTAAATTTGGCTTCGTTTAAGTAACTATTAAACGGGAGCTCGGAGTTGGATAGTAGCGCGCGATAGGGGACGTAGGGTACGGCGTTACGAATAAAGAATTTAGCGAATTCTTCTATTTTATCCCTTAGGTCCTTAGTAAAGTCCTTTAAATTGAAAGTAGTACTAAAGTAGTTAATTTCGTCGCTAATATATTAGTCAAATAGGTTAAACAATAGCTTAGGTTCGTCGTCGTCGTTATTCTTAACTAGGGCGTTAATTAATACCTTTAATAAAAACTTTAATTAATTATATAGATAGAGTAAAGTCTTCTTACGAAGAAGGGTAGATTTACTACGCAATCTTTCTTTAAAAGGGTAAAAACTATTAAAATATTTTTCGTTGAAATATATAAAGGCCTTTATATTTTCCCTAATAATAGGATCGATACGCTAGGGTTTCCTCTTATCCTTCTTATCGACGTTAGGTTTAATAATAGTTTTATCCTCCTCTTTCGATTCGGGATTATCTCCGTTATTAGCGTCTCCTTCATTGAAAGTCTTATTACTTCTATCTTCGGATTTAGAGCTTTCGTCGCCTTCCTCGCCGAAGAGGTCTGCTCCATTACAGTCGTTATTCTTATAGTGGTCGTTGTCGTAGTCGCTAGAACTTTTAATTCTAGCGTTAGTATTATTACAAATTAAGCGTAGGGGTATTATAATATTAGTTATCGTAAGTTTCGATTCCTTAGACTATAATAGTCGGTTTAATTATTTATATCGGTTTTTAATCGTTAGGATTTAACCTTCTTAAGTAATTATTGGGTTGATTTTAAATAATATAAGGGCGCTAATATAGATAAGTCGAAGGCAAAGCTAAAATACTATTTATAATAGAAGATTTAAAGTAAGGAGAAGAAAAGGAAGAGAATTAGATATATACGTACGAACCCGAATAAATACCCTAATATATAAGCGATAGCGGGGCCTATATACGGGTCGCTATTAGCCAATCCCTTTATTCGTATCCCCCTTCACTTGTATAATAAATAAGAGTAAATACCTTTAATAGGCTTAGAGCCCGCCTTGGCCAGTCTTGGCGCGAACCTTCCATATCACTCGTTCCTCTAACCTTAATGGCACCTCATAGCACCTCATGGCACCAGTCCTCCCCCGGGGGTATAGCGGGCATGGCGGCATGGCCGGACCGGCGCCGTCACAATAAGTATTAAGTAGTATTCAACGGTTTAAAATAATTATTAATAGATACCCCCTTATTAAAGTATTTTAATTACGACGCCGAAATACGAATTAAAATAAATATTAGCGATAGAATCTTTATAAAAGTCCTATCCTAATACTAAGAGGATACGAAAGAATAGTACCCTATCGCCTATTTTTCGGAAACTATATAGCAAATTAAATATAATTATCCGATTTATAATAAGGAGCTACTCGCTATTATTAAAGCCCTCTAAACTTAGCGTCCCGAATTAGTTAGTTTGAAGTAGTCGAAGCCTTTTATAATTATTATTAACTATTAAATATTAGAATACTTCGGTACGAAGCGATTGTTTAATCTATAATAAATTAGGTAGGCGGAATTCCTATTTTAATACTACTTTAAGATTACTTACTACTCTAGTATTAAGAATATAATTACTAATACTCTATTAAGGAAGTTAAAGGACTTTAAGACCTAAAAGGAGAAGAAGGAGGCGTATTATACCTTCTAAATATTTAAACTATTAATAAACGAAAATAACGGAATTAAAATTATTATTTTAGCCTCTATTACTATATCGAACGGCTTTTTAAAGGAGTCGGTACCAATCCTTATACTAAATATTAATGGATTAGAATTATACCTAATCGAGCCTAAGGGGTACAAATTGGTCGATATAATTATAAAGGCTAATTATAAGGAGGAATCCTTAGAAGAGTACTACGTACGCGCCTACGGCTCGAATCCTAAGTTTATAATAATAATTAATAATTTCCTAATTTATAAAAGTCGCTTCGCTATTCCCGATAAGGATAACCTATATACCCGTATTATCGACGAAGTTTATTCAACCCTAATAATAACGTACCCCGGCTATAATAAAATTCGAACGATTTTAAACTAACGTTACTAGTAATTAAATATAGCCGGCGATATCGAATATTTTATTAAGAATTATATAATTTATAAAACGAATAAAATGCTTAGAGATAAAACTCCTAGCAAATTACACCCTATCCTACTACCCGCTAGGAAATAGACTTCGATTGTAATCGATTATAAAAAAATATCTAAAGATAAATATAGTTTCGATAATACTTTAATTATAATAGACCGCCTAATAAAATCATTATAGGTTACACCCTATATAGAAAAATCGACCGCTTAAAATACCGCCCGGATATATTATAAGGGCCCTTACTACGTTTATAATATGCCCGAGGAGGTAATATCGGACCTAGGACCCCTCTATCCCCCGGACCGAACAACTAATTAGAGAGTAAGTTTAAGAATATACCTAACGTATTTATAGTTATATGGAGTACGCTAGAGAGATAATACTAAAGGTATAGGAGGAGTAAGCCTAGTAGGCTAATAAGAAGTGTAGGGACCCGGATTTCGACGTCGGCGATAGGGTTATTATTATTAAGCGGCTATAGTCAACGACTATTCGCCCTAATAATAAGTTCGATTTCCCTAATACCTACAATTATTATAAAATTATTAAGAAAGTAGGGTATTTTTACTAGTTAAAATTCCCCGATAGTTAGAAAGGCTCCGACCTTTTCTATACTAACTATTTAAGGAAGTATAATAATAACTTATTATTAAGCTAATTAATTAAATACTTTAATCCTATTACCGAAGACGACGAGGACCCCGAATAGGAGGTCGATAAAATTAATACCTCTAAGATCGTTAATAGTAAACTCTTTTATAACGCGGACTAGAGAGGCTAGGACTCCAATTTAGAGTATTAGCCCGCTTCTAATTTTAAATATATTCCGAAAATTCTTTAAGAATTTTACGAAACTAATCCGGATACCCCGGGCCCGCCTAAACAAATAATATAATAATTGAATAAGGAATAGGAGGAATATAACGACGATAAATTATTAGAATTATTAGGATTATATTAATCGAAGAGGATTATACGGAAATAAGCTAAGGGATTATTACGTTTATTATAGGGTATTTAATAAAATTCGCGGACGAGTCTTCTATATAAGGGGGGGTGATATAACGGCGCCGGTCCGGCTATACCGCTATACCCGCTATACCTCCGGGGGAGGTCCGGTTATACTACTATACCCGCTATACCCCCGGGGGAGGACTAGTACTATAAGGTACTATAAAGTGCTATTAAGGTTGGAGGAACGAGTAATATAGAAGGTTCGCGCTAAAATTGGCTAAGGCGGGCTCTAAGCTTATTGAAAGTATTTACTCTTATTTATTATATAGGTGAAGGGGGATACGAATGAAGGGATTAGCTAATAGCGACCCGTATATAGGTCCTATTATCGCTACTATACTAGGGTATTTATTCGGGTTCGTACGTATATATCTAATTCTCTTCCTTTTCTTCTCCTTACCTTAAATCTTCTATTATAGATAGTATCTTAGCTTTGCCTTCGACTTATCCATACTAGCGCCCTTGCAATTAGAAATAATAATAATAATAATCTTATTCCTTAGCTATATATCTATAGCGCCACGATTAGCATAAGGTACTTCTCCTAATTCTCTAAAGGAAAAACCGTTCGGCGATAAGCGCCGCCGGATAAAAACCCCTAACTCCGTTCCGGTTACAGGTAGGCCGTACCGCTCCTTCCTAGCTTCTAACTATAACAGTTCTTATTTATTGCTATAACGAATAAATGCGCTTTCTATCTTATTCTACCTAATATTAGAACTATTATAATACCGCTCCCTTTTTCTATTCTTTCCTTCCGTCCTTTAACCGCCGTCCCGTCCCTATTTACTTTATTTATTCTTATTTATTCTCCCGCCCTACTCCTTCTCTTTTATTCCCTCCCCCTTTATCCTATCCTCCCGTCCTTATTACAATTTATACCTGTATAAGGGCTTCCTCTATTATTTATATAAATTCTCCCTAGGTACTAGCTTTAGACCTTCTTCTTCTTCTTTAAATTATTACGTCCTTAAAATAGCCTCCCCCTCGTCGTTTAATAGCGCGCCCGGCCGCGCCCCCGGCCGCAATATTCGTAACTTTAGTGTTTGGATTAATTAAGGCCCTAACCTTTCTTACTTCGTAGAGTCGTCGCCTAAATTTAATATTACGCCTTCTACCTCTTATTATATTCCTTAAGCCTCTGGCGCTTTTATAATTCCTTCTTAGGAACCTATTATCGTTATTAATACTTTATCCTATAATTCTATACTTTGACTTCCTAACGATTAGTAAAGTTCCCGCCCTTATACTTTTGTATCCTCCTTAATTAATTCTATTATTTAACGTCGTTCGTACTCCTCCTTACTTCGGCTATACTTTAAATTTCGCCGACTATATTATAAATACCCCGAATATTACTATTCTAAACTAAGATAGTTTTCGGATAATGTTCGTAGAATATATTTATATAATTAATAAGTAGGGTAAGTATCCTTCCTAGTATTATAGTATTATTTCTTTCTAATATTGTTTAAGTATTACGTCCTAAAATATTCTATATTTATTCGCCGCCTTAAAATATATATTTAACGTCCCCTTCGGCTATTGTAATAAATATAACTTCGTTTAGACGGTAGCGGTTATTATTATAAATATTCCGACCAACCCTAATAAATTTATTAAAACCCTCTAACGGGTTTATACGTCCTTCCTTAGCCCTATATATATTCGTTTAGCCGACGACGGTCTTTCGGATTAGCCGGACACCTTCTCTTCTCTCTATCGCTTTAATAATTTAAAAATTTCGGATTATAAAGAGAAGGGTTACTATAAAAAGTCTATAGTCGACCGCTACTTTATTATTACTCTTCTTTATATTGTTTCCGCCGGCGCGGTTAGTAATAGTACTAGCTTTAATACTAATAGTCCCCCGGGTTCGCCTATAGTTATCGATAACCCCTATACTACTATAATAGGTCCCGGTTAAAATAAATACCGCCGCTAAATTATTTGCGACTTAGCGGAAATAATAGAAATACTTTATACCTTCGTTAATTATATTTAGACGTTAATTAAATAATTCCTCCGTAATTCCGTTCTCTTTATTAAATATAAGCCGGAACTAGCTCAATTAATTTCCCTACTACTCCCTTCGTTCCCGTATCTCAATATTCTAATATTATAAATAAATAAATAATTTTATACGTACTGCGCAAATTCCCTTCGTTATTCCCTTTTTAATTCAATTATTAGGCGGTACTTATTTAATTTATTTAATTTAAATACTTACGAAAGGATTTTCTCTACTTTAATTCTATTATCTAAGTAAATTTAGAATTCTTCCCGTATTTGCGGTTAATTGGTTACTATTATCTAATACTCCTCTATCCGTAGATATTTAAAAACGAAGTGTTTAAACGTTTCCTCCCTAGCCTTATACGAATAGAACGGCGTTATAACGTTTAATACTTTCCTCCGGAAGAGGAAGGACCGGAGCCCGATAATTCCTATTCGGGCTTAAGTGAGGAGGGAATTCTATATTTTTATTAATAGGTACGGTTTATTATCGTCTTCTAATAATTAATTTTTCTTCTTCTTCTTCTTTTTTACTTTAATTATATACTATTTAATAGTATCGTCGCTAAACTTCGCATTGAGGTTAGCGATAGTAAATTTGTACCGCCGACTTAATTTGGCTACCGCTGCTACTACTTAGTAATTATAGCGCAATATTTACTTTCTTCTTATAGCGTCTTCTAACTACTCCTTTCGGTCGATGGCGGTTGGTTTTAGTATTTGTAATAGGGGTAGGGGCGTTCCTATTTCCGAGGGCGGTCTTACCGCTAATACGATAAGTTTCTCCGTCGGTGCCTATTCCTCAACCTATTTGGCTTTAGTAGTACTACTTTCGGGTCGGTTAGCGGGTAGTCGACTTCTTACTTTTGTTTGGATGCGGCTAGTTACCTAGGCCGCAGTCCCTCGGACGAACTCATTGCAATTAGAAAGCAAATTTTAATAAGACTGTAATACTATTAAAAGTATTTAAAAGAAGGTTAGACAATATATTAATAAACGGGCTTCCCAATTACCAATTATATGCCCTATCTAAGAAGTTTAATAGCCCGTAGCCCAATAAAGCCTAGCCTAATAAGGCCTAATCCAACAACCCAAATCTTACCGGTTTAAAATATATAAGCCTAAGTTCTAGTAAATTGAGGAAAAGGTTAAATAGATTATATTAAATACTCCTAAATTCTTATTTAGCGGTAAATATTTATAAATATATTTACACCTACAATATTCTTCGTTATAATATTTAATAACTAATATTATTATAAAATAATAAAAAAACCGTTCGAATACGTATAGAATAGAAATAAATTGAATATAATTATTATTATCGAAAACGCAAAAAAGAAAAAGGCATTTCGCCTATACCGTCTTTAACAACTTTAATTATATAATAATATTCTAATTTATAAAAGACAATTATAAATCCTTCGTAGTCTCAAATTCAACTATTTCACTACCAAATATACAATCTTCCCCGCCACCCTCAAAACCGCCGCCCAAATAGTTCACCCTATTATATTATCTATATTCCTCTCCCTAATACTAATATTTAATATTAAATGAAGATCTATATTCGTTACCGTTAAGAATAGCCTCGTAAAAAATTTCTCGACCTATTCTATAAGGAAATAAATATATACCCTAATTGCTAACAACCTAGAAGTAATCCCCCTAGCCAAAGCAATATCAACCCTTCCAATAATATTGCCTAATGGGACCCCGAAGACGAAATACTATATTTCATCTACCCAATATATTATTAACCACGCCGACTAATTAACTATAACCCTAATACCAACTTCTACGTTATATATATATATATAATACTCCTAATTACAATATTTATAATAAATTGAAAGTCTATATTTATTATAAATAAGAATATACTAAGCGGAATTTCTTTAATAAATATAACGTTAAATATAATTATTATAAATTATATTAGGATTAAATCAACGAAAAGGACCTTAACTAGGACAATAAGGACGACTACTATATTTATAATTTCGGAGACAATGATAATAATAATTTCTTCGCAGACTATAGCATTAAAAGTCCTGCCCGCCTTCCTCGAATAAAGAACCCTTTTAATAGCTTAAATACTATATTTAATATTAATAACTACGTAGCTAAATATAACACTCTCGAGACCCCTAAGCCATAGCTATAACCCCAATTACCAAAAAGAGGTCGGCTACTAAATAGAAAACCTTTACGAAAATACGCCCCTAATATTCGATTCCCCGGCATAGTAAGTATTAAATTTAATTAGAATCCTACCTTTAATAGTAATATAACCACTAAAACCATCCTAAAATCCGATTATTGATAGAATCTTACCTTTTACGAAAAGCTCGATATAGTAGTTTAATAATATTACGAAAGGTATAAGGAAAAATAATTCGAATTAATAATTAACCGGGAGGGTATTTATAATTAATACCGTTATATTAACGTTAAATTATAACCTAACGACCCCTTCCTCTTCAATACCGAGAATTAAATAGATTTTAGTACTTTTAATAAGAATAATCCGGTATTTCAATTACTACGCCTTAACCCTATTAAAGAGATATTTATTTCAAAGGTTTATATCTTTATTAATATTTATATATTTAATAATATATAATAGAAGTATAAGGGTTATTATATTAATTTTCTTCGGGATATTAATTACATTTGCCGTTAATTCCCTAAATTACTTGAAGAAATCGATATAGTATTAATTAGACTACGTAATATTTGTAATTAAGTATATATCGTCGACCGAATTTGAAGAGACTTTAAAGTTAATTATTAGAATATCGAAATATAGCTTCTGTTTTTAAAAGAATACTACTCTAAATATACCGATATTAAAATTATTTAAGAACGTCTCAATTAATTGCCGGAGGATAGAAATATACTCGATAACGTCGCTATTATACCGGCCGAAGAAATTAATATTAAGAAATTCGATTTTAATAAAGAAGGTTAATAACAACTAAAAAAGATTCTTTACAAAGCTAATAAATTTAAAATCGGTATAGCGCCTAATTTTATAGGGGGGTTAATAAACGATATCAATTAATTGAAAATACAACTTTATAGAAATCTAATACCAAACCCCAACTTTGCCCTAGTATAAATTATAAATCTACCGAATAACTAACAACCTAATTAACCTCCGGTTATAAATCCCGGACAACCTAGTCAACCTATAAATCCCGGTAATTAAGCACTAATTTTCGGCCCGGCTCCGAATCCATCGGTTATTCAAATCCTACTTTCTAAACCTCTATCTCCCGGCTAATTTCTAATATAACCTCTAATACAACCCTATATTTATATCGAGCAGGACCCCCTTTAAAACTAATTTATTAACGAATTTCATTGTAACTAACCTATTATATCTTAAACATTCCTAACCCTCTTCCCGTACGGAACCGCTAAGTTTCTTACCCCTCGGCTAAGAATAATAAAATTTAATAATTAAGTTCGGCATATAATAAGGTAGTATAATAGCCGCTTTACTCGATATAAAAAATTCTACTACATCGCCTTTAATTTTATAATACGTAGCTAGGTCAATAATAAGAGTATATACTATATCGATTGTCCCAAATTCAATATCGAAACTTTTACTAACTAAAATCGGTTTCAAAAACACTTCGAAGAGCGTAGTAAAAAAGATATTACCCTAACCAACTCTATTATTCGATTTACTAATATACTTCGAAGTACCCGATCATTTTAAATCCAAAAATTTTATAAGCTTTCATTATATATCAATTTCTTAAGCATACCTACTATATTTATAATATTTAGTACTACTGATTATTATTAGGACAATTTAATAAAGTATAGATCTAATTATAATTAATAGTTAATATTTAACGACGCTAATCGTCGTACAATTTCTCAAAGGAATATTCTAAACAACCCCTATATTGCTACCTATTAGTTTTAAAAGAGATTTAAATTCTTTAAAGAACATATCTTAATCCTAAAATCTAAATTTAACGACTACTAGTAGCAATTAGAATTCTAAACTCGAGGAACTAGCTATACCTATAGTATTTATTAGGTAAATAATATTAATACCCCTAATCTAGCCGACCCTATAATACACCGAGAATTTATTAAACTATAGGGTTACTATATTACAGTATATAACCTAATACTTCATTATATTAAGTAATTAGAGGAAGTATACTTTAACCTAAATAAGGACCTAGAAAGACTACCTCCCGGTATTCGTCCCCGAAATATAAATTAAAATCCCGGAAATCAAAATACCAATACTCCATTTCAAGCCGAAAATTAAAATATTTAGGCCGACAACTCTTAGGCTTAGGCCCAAAATTCCCAGGCCTAAGCCGAAAATTCTTAAACTTAAATCGAAAATCTTCAAGTTCAAATCGATAATCAAAATATTAAAATTAACGATACTGTGACGGCGCCGGTCCGGCCATGCCGCCATACCCACCATACCCCTATAGGAGGACTAGTATCGTAAAGTACTATTAAAGTTGGAAGAACGAGTAATATAGAAGGTTCGCGCCAAGACTAGCTAAGGCGGGCTCTAAGCCTATTAAAAGTATTTACTCTTATTTGTTATACAGGTAAAAGGGGATGCGAATAAAGGGATTAGCTATTAGCGACCCATATATAAATCCCGCTATCGCTTACGTACTAAAGTATTTATTCGGGTTCGTACGTATATATTTAATTCTCTTCCTTTTCTTCTCCTTACTTTAAATCTTTTATTATAAATAGAATTTTAACTTTACTTTCGACTTACTTATATTATACCCTTATATTATTTAAAGTTACCCTAATAATACTTAGGAAAGTTAAATCCTAACGATTACGAAATTGAAATTAATAAATAAAATCGACCTATCGTACTTCGAAGTATTAAAATTATCAATGAACTAATTGATATTATAGTACTCCCGCGCTTAATTCGTAATAATGCTAACGTTAAAATTAAAGGTTCTAGCGACTATAATAACGATTACTACGAAAATAACGACCGTAGAGATCTTTTCGGCGAAGAGGGCGATAAAAGCTCTAAATCCGAAGATAGTAACGACGAAAGCGATTAAACTTTTAATAAAGGAAGTACTAGCGACGAAAATAATTTTAAATTATCGAAAGAGAAGGATAAGGCTATTATTAAACTTAGCGTTAATAAAAAAAAAAAGAAGGCTACCCCTAAACTATAACGTATTAATCCTATTATTAAAGAAAATACGAAGGCCTTTATATATTTTAACGAAGAATACTTTAATAGATTCTATCCTTTTAAAGAAAAATCCTATAGTAAATTTACCTTTTTTCGTAAGCAGATACTACTTTACTTATATAATTAATTGAAGTCTCCGTTTAAGGTTTTGGCGGATGCCCTAACTAAGAATAAAGACGACGAAGAAGAACCTAAATTATTATTCGACCTATTCGATAAGTATATTAGTAGGGAAATTAACTACTTTAATATAGTTTTTAATTTAAAAGATTTTTACTAAGGATTTTAAAGTAAAAATAGAGGAATTTATAAAATTCTTTATCCGGGACGTATTACCCTATATTCCCTATTATATATTATTACCTAACTCCGAACTTCCTTTTAATAATTATTTAAACGAAGCTAAATTTATTAAATTATATATTATCCGCCTAATCGATATATTCTACGAATTTAAATTCTAAATTATAATAAATATAATTTTAAAAGAGTAAATATTAAAAATATACTAAATTATTTCGTTTTTAAATATTAAATTTTATACCGTTTATAATTAAGTCCCTAAATTGGAAGAGACTTTCTCCAATGCGCCTACTTCTACAACCGACCCTAAAATAGTTTAATCCCTTAAAAACTATTTAATAAATAAAAAAAAGGAGATCCAAGCCCTAAAAGATATTATTACCAATTTGAATGTCCTTAAAGGCATTTGTAAACCTAAAGATAAAATAATAATAATAATTAAAGAGACAGTCCTTCTTAGTATCGAAAAGGATCCTAATATAGCTCCTTTTTATTATTTAATTACCCGCTTCGTAATTACTCCCTTTAATAACGACGTTGATAATAACGACGAAATACCTATTATCCCCTTTCGAAGGGCTTAATTTTCGATTAAATAGGCCGACCCGCCTAAATTCTACAATTAAAATAAGGAGGACGACGTACCTTTTGAGGCTTAGTATAATTTAATTTAAAATAAGTTCGAAATTAATACTAATTATTACCCTACCGACCGCGATAAGTTTTTTTATATTAAAAGTCGTTTGGCCGGCTATACTTTTAAGGATCTAATACCTTACCTTCGCGAAATTTATTTTAATTAACTTACTACCTACTTTAGTTTAATAATTTATTTATAGCATAAGTATAGCGACCCTAATTAAAATGAAAAGGTTTTCGTTAATTTTATAAAATTTAAAATAAAGGATAATAATAATTTCGATTTTTTTAAGAATAAATTTATTCGTATAATTAGCGAGTATTAACGTCCTAAGACCGAATAGAAGCACGAATTGTTTTAACGCTTTCCTATTGAATATAAGAAGTAAATAGGCGCTAAATATTACGACCCTTCTATTTCTTTCGAATTTTATTATATTAATTGTTTAAGTTTTAATTAAATACTTAAGATTATTATTAAGGAAACTAAAGCGGTTTCCAATAATTTTGATAATAAAGGAAATAATAAAAGATCCGGCTCTAACTCCGGCTTTAGCGGTTCTAACTCCTTTACCCCTAAACTTATTAGTAGTAATAAAAATAATAACCGTTTTATTACCGACCGTACTAAAGAAATTACTTATTTATTTAACGAAGGTCGTTATTTCCTTTATAAGGAGCATAGTTATATTAAGTGCGATTATCCTTAAAAAGATTAATATAATTGCGAACGTTGTAACTATATAATTATTATTGTCGAATGCTATTTAATTTATAAGAATAGTAATACTAATATAAATTAGGCCGCTACCCTAATTATTAGTGCCGCCGCTATTAACGATGCTGCCCCCGTTACTAATAATTAAGGAAATTAAATACCCTAAATAAATTAAATTCCTTCCTAGGGGAGGTATTGGTTACGGAATAATAATAATAATAATCTTATTCCCTTTACTATATCTATATACAACGCCGTAATAGCATAGGGTCCTTCTCTAGGTTCTCTAAAGGAAAAACCGTATAGCGATAAGCGCCGTCGGATAAAAACTACTAATTACTTTCGGTCGCGATTAAATCGCGCCTTCTCCTTCCCAATTCCAACTGTAGCGGTACTTACCCACCGCCCCAGCGAATAAGCTACATTCTATTCACCAAATATTAATACTATAACCCTCGAGACCACCCGCCTTTCCATCCCATCTTATATCGCCGTTAAATATAATTAAACCAACACCGTCGCTCCCCTTATTCCCTATAGTCTCTCCTTATTATAGTAATATATTTATATATATATCGCGGCCTCGTAATACTCTCCCTCCAATTCGACTACCAGGCGGTATTTATTTAATTTGCCTAATCTAAGTACCTATAAAAGGATTTTCTCCGCTCGGATTCTACTATCGAAATAAATTTAGAGTTCTTCCTATATTTATAACTAATCGGTTACTATCGTCTAATATTCCTCTATCCGTAAATAGTTAAAAACGAAGTATTTAAACATTTCCTCCCCGGCTCCGTACGAATAGAATAGTATTATAATATCTAATACTTTCTTCCGGAAGAAGAAAAACCGGAGCCCGATAACCCCTATTCGGGCCTAAATAAAGAAGGAACTTTATACTTTTATTAATAAATATAATTTATTATCGTCCTTTAATAGTTAACTTTTCTTCTTTTTCTTCTTTTTTACCCTAATTATATATTATTTAATAATATTATTACTAAACCTCGTATTAAAATTAATAATAATAAATTTATATTGCCGACTTAATTTAATTATTACTACCGCTACCTAATAATTATAGTATAATACCTACTCTTTTTTATAGCATCCTCTAACTATTCCTCTCGGTCGATAATAATTAATTTTAATATTTATAATAGGGGTAAGGGCGTTCCCGTTTCCGAAAGTAATTTTACTACTAATATAATAAATTTCTCCGTCGGTATTTATTCTTTAACCTATTTAATTTTAATAATATTACTTTTAAATTAATTAATAGGTAATCGACTTCTTACTCTTATTTAAATATAGTTAATTACTTAGGCTATAGTCCCTCGGACGAATTTAATTTAATCCGTTCGGGTAAATTTTTTTTTAAAGGCCCTTACCCTTTTATTAAAATAGAAGTCGAATAGTAAATAAAACGTTTCCGTCTTTAAATTCTTTATTAATATAAGTTTATACGCCCCGGCGATAATTTTTAAATATTTAATCTAATATTTAACTAACCTAATTACTATCCCTCGCAATTTCCTATAAATTTTAATTGGTTAATAGAAAATTAAAACTCTATATATAATAGCGCTTCAAATATACTTAATATAAATTTCTCTCGTTCGTACAAAAGAATAACCTTAAGTTTTCGCTATTAATTATATTAAAGTATTTATTTATATAACTATTTTTTTCTTTACTATTTCTATATATATTTAATAATTAAACTTCTAGTCTAATTAAACCTTTAGGAATTTTATTAACTTTATTAATTAAAGTACTATTTTACTAATTTAGAGAGTTTCCATCCGTAATTCTTTCGTCCGTATAAAATATATAAACTCCGTTTTATTCGCTTTAAATTCTATCCTTCTCTCAATTACCTATTTAGAATAGATTTCCTATACTATTTAAAGAGTTTTACAATTTTCTTCCATCGTTTTAATTACTATAATAATATTAATATCGTCGGTAAAACTAATTATAATTATATTCTTAATTATAATTAATTTATAATATAATAAAGTAATAAAGAGAATAAAAAAAATTAGTAAGAGGGAAGAACTTTAGAATATTCCTACTATAATATCGTAAGGGTTAGAAATTTTATTATCGAAGAAAAAGGAACTTTTTCTTCTAGTAATAAAATTATCTACCTATTTAAAAAATTATTATAAGAACTATATTTCCTATAGGATATATAAAAGCTACTTATAATTAATTCTATCGAATATACCTTTTAAATTAAAGAATATAAGAGATATTATAACTTTGAATTTCTAAGCCGAATAGACTACGTTAATAATTACCCTAATTATAAATTTTATTAAACGGCCTACCTAATTATTTATTTAACCTTCCGGGAGGAAGTTAAACTCTTCTACTACTTATATTAATTTTATAATAATTAAGGCTTCGAAGGTTTTTCTAACGTTATTTAATAGCGACATCGGCCTCTATATACCGATTAATTTTTATTATTCGGCGTTCTTTTTTAACTTTTTGAAAATAATTACTTTTATATTCTTAAATTATTAGGGGAAATATCCGAACCGGAGGCTCGCTATAGTAAAAGCCGTTATAACCTATTTAAATAGTACTTTATAAATCTTTAGAAACTTATTTGAAAATTAATCGATACCCGGCACTTTATTCGGCGCTATCTTTAAAAGGATTTCTTTAATATCCCCCTTAATAATTTAATTATTAATAGTTACCGGGGTATTGCTATTTAATAATTAAATTTAAATTAATAAATAATTTATAAGAATATTTACTTTTAGGAAGAATTAGTCGGTAAAAATATTCGTTTTACTACTATAATCTTCGATTTCGTCTACCCCTTTATTAAATTTAAAGGCTAATAATTTGGACGGATCTATTAAATAGTAATTTTAAGTTCGAACCTACCTTTTTAATAATTAAAATTTATTTAAATCCTTCGACGTAGAAGCAATATAATTTTACTACTTTACTATTTAAATTTTCGATATAAATTGTCTCTTTTTTACTATTGCCTCTATAAATTCCTTTTAATTTAAAGGCATCCTATTCCCGAATTATATTTACTATTTTTATTACGTATCTTTTATTACTATTTTATATTTTAAATTCTATTAATCCGCTTATTTTTCCCGACTTTTCTTCCGGTATAGGACAAATTCTTCTACAATATTAATAAATTCCCCGTCGAATTTATTAAATATTAATTCAAAATCTTCTATTATAATAATCTCTTCCGGGACTAATATCTATTTTTCCGCTATATCCTATACCTTTTCTACGTTTATAAGGCTCTAACTATAACTTCCTTTTTCTTCGGCCTTCCTATTCCGTTTTCTAATTTAAATTTAAATTTCTTAAGGATAATAATTCGAACCGGTTTATTCGTATTATTAAATTCCTTAATATTTAGCCTCGATACTATATAATATCTATATATAACTAATTGTTTTATCTTTTTCGCTTCGTATTATATTACTGAACTATATTAATTCTCTACAAAGGGTTAATAAATTTAACTTCTACCGTTATACTTAAATAAAAAGTTTTATAATTCTTAGGTTAATCCTATTTTCTAAATCCTAATTAAGATAATAAAGGTTAAAATCCCCGACAGTTACTTAGTAGCCCTATAAAAATCTCTCTTTAAAGAATTCGAAGAGGGGAAACCTTTATTAATATTCCGGCGTATTATTTATAAAAATAAAGGAGTAAATAGAATAAATAATCGTCGGTTCCTATAAATTTTTAAATATTACTACGGCCTAATCCTTCCTTAATCGGAAATTTAAATCTTTAAAATTCTACCTCTTATTTATATAAATTGCCGCCTTACCTTTCTCTAAATAATTAACGCTATAATACCTACTACCCTTCGGCCGGTAAATATTCTTATTCAAATTTCTACCCAACTCTTAAATTACTATAATATTATAAATTTCCTTTTATTCGAATAGAAGTTTACCTCTCTTATACGACTTCTTTATATTTTAATAGAATATTTTTAATTAAATTATTAATTACCTTATAAAAAGGTTCCTTCTAATTTAATAGCGGATAAAGTAAATATTATATCTTTAATAATAATTATACGTATAATAGTTATAGAATTAATATAAATATAATCGCCGATATTTTAAAAATATATATAAGTATTTATTAAACTAATTTAACTTATAAATTTCGGCCGAAAATTATTTCTAATTACTTTAATTTTAAATCGGCCTCTCTTTACGCTTTTAATAAATAATTTCTCTAAAACTATAATAAAACAGGAAGGATATATTATAAGATATCGGTAAAAAACGACGCTGAAACCGGAAACGCCGATTTCTAGTCAGGAAGTGCTCCAAAATGAAAACAAATAATGGCAATCGACTTAGGAAGGTTATTTACCCCCCTTACGATATTTTACGACGAATATAGTAATAGTATTAAGCTATCGCTGCCGATAACGATTAATAGAGGCGCGTATAGGCTTGAAAATAGCGTTTATAACCCCTTCGGAGGCATTTCTAATTATAACGACCCTAATACTATATTTATTATAAAGATTTTAGAGAAAACAAAGAACGATAATAAAATTATAAAGAGATTTATTATTTAAGCAAATAAATCTACGGACTACAATATTATTTCGCCTAAGGATTATTATTAAATTCGACAATTATTTTTCGAATTCGCGAAAATTTAGGCGAAGAAAAGTAAGTCCCGGATGTTTGAGGTAGATAAGGCTAGCGAAAATTAATTTGTTATTAAAAAGGATTTCGACGATTTAAAGAAGGATATTTTTAAGGAATTTAAGAAGGGTATTTAAAAGGCGCCGAAGAAATAAGCCGATATTATTACGAAATTATTAGGTAAAATCGGCGCTATTTTCTAATAATTAATTACTATTATTACCTTAAAGTTTATCCCCTCTAATTACGAACGTTAATTTACGATTAAAAGAATTTTAATTTCTACCTAGTATATTAAACAATCGAACGAAGATACGAAATAAGCGATCGAAAACGTTTTAAAGGAGAAATAATATAAGGAAATCCGAATAATTATTCGAATAGTAACGAGTAGCGACTATATTATAATCTTTAACGAATTTATATATAAATAGTATTAGAAATACTATATTTAGGCGAAGGAGGTCTTTAGAACGGAGGCTATTATAATTTTTAATATTATAGGAGTTTTAATTAAAAGAATCCCCTAAATTAATTTCGATAGAAGATTAGATAATATAATATTAAAGGAAATAAGGGAGAAGAATAAGGAAGCGAATATTATTTGCGTAAAAGTTTAGAAGAAATATAATAGGGAGGATAGGGGGATAATTTTAATAAAAATTATAATTATAAAGGCGGTAATCTTCTTCTAAGAGAATTTCTTCCTTTAGGATAATAGGGCTTATTTATACGAACCGTTCTAAATTACGGCTATTATTTAATAATACTTTAAATATTAAGGATTCGGATATATAGTAAGGTTCTATCGTTTAAAGGATACTTACGGCCGTTATAATTAATTTAAATATAGTAGGGTTCGTTTTAGTAAAGAGAATTACCCTTTAAATAAAAATAATTCCCTAATTTATTATAAATTATATAGGAAATTAGGGTATTTCGCCTTTAATAAAAAGTAATACCCGTTCGTTAGAATAGCCTACGTAAAAGCTTTAATTATATACGCCGAAAGGCCTTACGGCTTTACTATTTATAAAGGACCGGTTAAATTAGTATTAAAGCCGACAATTAAGCCGGAGGAGGACGTTATTATCCCTAATACTCCTTCTAATTCCTATTCTATTATAATTTTAAAGAGATTATTAGCCGGAAAAACAATAAGAGGCCAATTTAAATAAAAGATATTCGGAAATAATTTTCGGCCGAAGCTTATAAATTAATTTAGTTTAATAAATATATATACGCACTTATAGAACGCCGGCAATTATATTTATACCGGCTCTATAATTATTACGTATATAACCGCCGCTAAGGATATAATATTTATTTTATTTGCTATTAGATTAGAAGGAACCCTTTTATAGGGTAATTAATAATTTAATTAAAAATATTCTATTAGAATATAGGGAAATTGTACGAGAGAAGGAAATTTTTATTCGAATAAGAAGAAACTTATAATATTATAGCGATTTAAAAGCCGGGTAGAAATTTAAATAGGGATATTTACCGGCCGAGGGGCAATAGGTATTATAGTATTAATTATTTAGAGAAGGGTAGGGCGGTAATTTATATAAATAAGAAGTAGAATTTTAAGGACTTAAACTTCCGATTAGGGAAGGATTAGGCCGTAGTAATATTTAAAAATTTATAAGAATTAACGACTATTTATCCTATTTACTCCCCTATCTTTATATATAGTACGCCAGAATATTAATAAGGGTCTCCCCTCTTCGAATTCTTCGAGGAGAAACCCTTACGGGGCTACTAAGTAGCCGTCGGAGATTTTAACCTCTATTATTCTAATTGGGATTTAGAGAATAGGATTAGCCCGGGAATTATAAGGCTTTTTATTTAAGTACAACGGTAAAAGTTAAACCTATTAACCCCTTGTAAGGAATTAATACGGTTTAATAATATAATATAAGGCGAAAAAAATAGAACGATCAATTATATATAAATATTGTATAGTATCGAGGCTAAGTATTAGGGAGCTTAATAATATAAGTAAACCGGTTCGGATTATTATTTTTAAGAAATTTAAATTTAAATTAGAAAACGGAATAGGAAGGCCGAGGAAGAAGGAAGTTATAGTTAGAGCCTTATAAATGTAGAAAAAATATAGGATGCGGCGGAAAAACGGATATCGGTCCTAAAGGAAATTATTACGATAGAAGATTTTAAATTAGCGTTTAATAAATTCGATAAAGAATTTATTAGTATCGTAGAAGAATTCGTCTTATATTAGAAAAAAAGTTGGAGAAGATAAGTAGATTAATAGAATTTAGAATATAAAATAGTAATAAAAAATATATAATAGAAATAGTAAATATAGTTCGGGAATAAGACGCTTTTAAATTAGAAGGAATTTGTAAAGGTAATAATAAAGAAGAGACGATTTATATTAAAGATTCAAATTGCGAAGTAGCGAAATTATATTACTTTTATATCGAAGGATTTAAATAAATTTTAGTTATTAGAAAAGTAAACTCAAACCTAGAGCTACCGCTTAATAGATTTGCCTAAATTACTAGCCCTTAAATGTAGTAAGGGGGTAAACGAAATCGAAGATTGTAATAGTAAGGCGAATATTTTCGCCGACCGATTTTTCCCTAAAGTAGACGTTCCTATAAATTATTTATTAAATTAGATTTAATTATTAAATAGCGATACCCCGGTAATTATTAATAATTAAATTACTAAGGGGGATATTAAAAAAATCCTTTTAAAGATAGTGCTAAATAAAGCGCCGGGTATCGATTAATTTTTAAATAAGTTTTTAAAAATTTATAAAATATTATTTAGATAAATTATAGCGGTTTTCGCCGTAGCGAGCCTTCGGTTCGGATATTTCCCCTAATAGTTTAAGAATATAAAAATAATTATTCTTAAAAAATTAGGAAAGAGTACCGAATAGTAAAAATTAGCCGGTATATAGAGGCCGATTTCGTTATTAAATAACGTTAAAAAGATCTTCGAAGCTTTAATTACTATAAGGTTAATATAAGTAGTAAAAGAGTTTAACCTCTTCCCGGAAGGTTAAATAGGTAACCGGGCGGATTATTTAATAGAATTTATAATTAAGGTAGTTACCGACGTAGTCTATTTAATTTAAAAGTTTAAAATTGTAACGTCTTTTATACTTTTCGATTTAAAGGGTATATTTAATAGAGTTAATTATAAATAGCTTTTATATACCCTATAGGAAATATAATTCTTATAATAATTTCTTAAATAGGTAGATAATTTTATTACCGGAAGAAAAGGTTCCTTTTTCTTCGACGACGAAACTTTTAGCCCTTATAATATTATAGTAGGAATACCCCAGGGCTCCCCCCTCTTATTAATCTTTTTTATTCTCTTTATTACTTTATTATATTATAAATTAATTATAATTAAAAATATAATTATAATTAATTTTATTAATAATATTAATATTATTATAGTAATTAAAACGACGGAAGAAAATTATAGGACTCTCTAAATAGTATAAGAAATCTATTCCGAATAAGTAGCCGAGAGAAGAATAGAATTTAAAGCGAATAAAACGGAATTTATATATTTTACGCGGACGAAGGAATTGTAAATAGAAATTTTTTAAATTGGCGGAGTAATATTTTAACCGATAGAATTAATAAAATTCTTAAGGGTTTAATTAGACTAGAAATTTAATTATTAAATATATATAGAAGTAGTAAAGAAAAAGATAATTATATAGACGAACGCTTTAATACGGTTAATAGCGAAAATTTAGGGTTGCTCCTTCGTACGAACGAGAGAAATCTATACTAAATATATTCGAAGCGTTATTATATATAGAATATTAATTTTCTACTAACTAACTAAAGTCTATAGGAAATTGCGAGGGATAATAATTAGGTTAGTTAAATATTAGACTAAATATTTAAAAATTATTACTAAAGTATATAAAGTTACGCTAATAAAAAACTTAAAAATAGAAATATTTTATTTACTGTTTAACCTCTATTTTAATAAAAAGGTAAGGGCCTTCGAAGAGAAGTTTACCCGAATAGATTAAATTGAATTTGTCCGAAGGATTATAGCCTAGGTAATTAACTATATTTAAATAAAAATAAGAGGTCGATTTCCTACTAACCGACCCGAAAGCGGTATTATTAAAATTAAATAAGTTAAAGAATAGGTACCGACGGAGAAATTTATTATATTAATAGTAAGACTACCCTCGGAAATAGGAACGCCCCTACCCCTATTATAAATATTAAAATTAACCGCTATTAACCGAGAGGAATAGTTAAAAGATATTATAAAAAGAGAATAGGTATTGCGCTATAATTATTAAATAGCGGCGGCGGCAACTAAATTAAATCGGTAGTATAAATTTATTATTATTAACCTTAATATAAAGTTTAATAATAATACTATTAAATAGTATATAATTAGGGTAAAAAAGAAGAAGAAGAAGAAAAACTAATTATTAAAGGACGATAATAAACTATATTTATTAATAAAAGTATAAAATTCCCTCTTTACTTAAGCCCGAATAGGAGTTATCGGACTCCGGTCCTTCCTCTTTCGGAGAAAGGTACCGGACGTTATAATGCCGTTCTATTTGTACGGAGCCGGGGAGGAAACGTTTAAATACTTCGTTTTTAAATATTTATAGATAGAGGAATATTAGATAACGGTAACCGATTGGCCGCAAATATAGGAAGAACTCCAGGCTTACCTAAATAATAGAATTAAAGCGGAGAAAATCCTTTTGTAGGCACTTAGATTAGGTAGACTGAATAAATACCGCCTAGTAGTCGAATTGGAAGGGGAACAGCGCAAGGAACTTGCGCAGTACGTATAAAAGCACGTTTATTCGCTATAGCGGTGGGTGAGAACCGTTATAATTGGAAGCTAGGAAGGAGCGGCACGGCCTACCCGTAACCGGAACGGAGCTGGGGGTTTTCATCCGGCGGCGCTTATCGCCGAACGGTTTTTCCTTTAGAGAACCAGGAGAAGTACCTCATGCCAATTGTAGCGCTATAGATATATAGCCAGGGAATAAGATTATTATTATTAATAAAACAGGAATTAGAAGGAGCGTCGGAGATAGTAATATCCTCTTTAATTTTAATTATCGGCTCTAATACCAATTTAGTCGGTCCTTTATAAATAATAAAACCGTAGGGCCTTTTAACGTATATAATTAAAATTTTTATATAAATTACTCTAACGAATAAGTATTACTTCTTATTAAAGGTGAAATACCCCGACTTCTTATATAGTTTATAAAAAATTAGGGAACTATCTTTATTCAAAAAGTAATTTTCTTTATTAAAACGAGCCTTACTATATTTAAATTAATTATAATGGCCGTAAACGTCCTCCTAATAATAGAATTTCGCCGTATATCCGAATCACTAATATTTAAAATATTATTAAATAGTAGTTGTAGCCTAGAATAATTTATAGGAGTATATTCCGCCGTCCTAAAGGAAGAAATTCTTTTAGAGGAAGATTGCTACCTTCGCGGTCGCAAATTCTATTAAAATTATTCCCCTTTCCTCCTTATCGCGTCTCTTCTAAACTTTTATATAAATAATATCCGCTTCCCTATTCTTCTCCCTTATTTCCTTTAACGTTATATTATATAATTTTTTATCGAAATTCACCTAGGGGATTCCTTTAATTAAAACTATTATAATACTAAAAATTATAATAGCCTCTGTTCCGAAGACTTCTTTTATTTAAATATAATACTTTTAATACTATTTATATATAAATTTATCGAAGACTATAATATAATCGCCGCTTATTATTATCCTAATAACTATTCGGATTACTTTATATAATCTCTCTTTTAAAGTATTTTCGATTATTTACTTCGTATTTTCGTTCGATCGTTTAATATATTAGATAGAAATTAAAATTCCTTTAATTATAAACTAATATTCGAAATTAGAGGGGATAAATTTCTAAATAATAATAATAGTTAATTATTAGAAAGTAACGCCGATTTTACCCGGTAATTTCGTAATAATATTAGCCTATTTCTTCAGCGCCTCCTAAGCGCCCTTTTTAAATTCCTTAAAAATATCCTTCTTTAAATCGTCGAAGTCCTTCTTAATAATAAATTAATTTTCGCCAACTTTATCTACCTTAGGTATCTAAAACCTATTTTTCTTCGCCTAAATTTTCGCGAACTTAAATAGTAACCTTCGAACCTAATAATAGTCCTCGGGCGAAATAATATTATAATCTATAGACTTATTCGCTTAAATAATAAATCTCTTTATAGTTTTATTATTTTCCTCCGTTTTCTCCAAAATCTTTATAGCAAATACAGCGTCGGAGTCGTTATAACTAAAAATGCCTCCGAAAGGGTTATAAATACTATTTTCGAATCTACGCGCGCTTCTATTAATTATTATTAATAGCGACGGCTCAACGCTATCGCTATATTTATTGCAAGATATCGTAAGGGGGGTAAATAACCCTCCTAAGTCGATTACTGTTATCGGTTTTCGTTTTGGAGCACTTCCTGACCAGAAATCGGCGTTTCCGGTTTCGGCGTCGTTAAACTATTAGCTCCTGGTTAATAGGAATTTGGTTACGGAATAGATAAAAGATAGATAAAAATAAGGAAAGGATAAATTTAATTTAATACCCTACTTAGGAAGGGATCCTATATTCATTTAATATACTATAATTAATAATAAAATATTTTTATTTATATTTAACGCCCTGATCGATATAAGAGTAAACGGCCATCTATTTATTAATATAATATTTATTAACAAATTAAAAGAATAATTACTAATAAAAGTAACGAACGACTTTCCCGTTCGAAATATTAATAATTATTAAGGAAAAATTAGTTAAGGTATTAAAGAAATTATTAAAGCCGTTTTAAAAATTCGAAACCGAATAATACCCCTTCATATCTTTATCGTCGTTAATATAAATTATAATTTTATTATCGGCCGTAAATAATTTAATATCTATAACGTTTAAATAAATTATAAGAATCGTCTCCTTATCTTTCCCCTCGAATAGAAATTAAACCCCGAATAAATAAGGAATTCAAATTTCAAAGTCCGCCCTAAAGGCTTTAACGTCGTAAACTTTAAATATTAAAAAGACGCGGCTTATTATAACGCACTTATAAATCGAAAAGATAAACGTCGAACCGATAGTAAAAATAATAGCCGCGAAGCGCCCAAATTTACTAATAATTATATTATAATACCCGAACCCATCCTAACCAGATAACCCTTTTTTGACCCTCGTAAGAAAGAATTAGACTAAAAAGCTAAGAACCAATATAATTATAAAGTATACTAATATTAGAAGTAAATTGAGAAACGAATCTTCGAACTTTAAATTAATATATTAAAGCTTAAGAAGATAGTCCCTATTATATTTGCGGACTTTAAATATATTTAAAATAAAGAAATAGGAGAATTAGGTTACGTTCGATTATAATATTTATTTTAAAACCCCGATTCAATTTTTAAACAATCCGACCCCTTAAATAAGATAGAATAGAATTTGGTTAATTTTACTTACTTTATAATATTATTTTTAAAACCCGCCTAGATTATCCGAATTAAACCGACCGAATTATTCGATGGCAAATAAGGCTCCGACAGCTAAAATATATATAAATTAAAAAGAGATTCGATTAATTAGTATAAGGAGTGCCTAATATATTATTATTGGTCTTATACACGCTAACTAACTATATAGTCCACCCAATAGGTATACAGTACTACTTCCGTTCTTAGTCGGTCGGAAAAACCGTGCCGTAGCCGGCTAAAAACCCTTTACTACTTTATTGCGACAGCACTATATCGGCGCCGTACCTTCCTTATTTATCTTCTTCTCAATATAATTTTACCGTTATTCTTAAAGCTTAATCTTTAATTTTCGGGCGCGGTTTCTCCGGCCCTACCCCGTCCCCGGCTACTATTTATTCCTTCCTTTAGAATTTGTAGCCGCTATTCTATATTATTATTCCTTCCTCCCCTTTATACTTTACCCTTTTATCCTATCTTCCCTAACAAATATATTATAGCGACTTACCCTCTAATATAAAATAATCCTTCGTTCGCTCCTTCCCTTCCTTCCTTTTTCTCCCTTTATACTTTCCGTCGCTCTTACTATTATATCCCCTATTACCCTACCGTCTACAACCCGCCTTCATAATAATATTAGCACCTTCCTAACTCTATTATAGCGCCTACCGACGATCCGGCTCCAACCGACCCTAAGGCAATTAATCTTAAGAAGGTTAATAAGCCTAAATAGACTAAACTACTTAAACTTAAGGCTACTACCGAAACTAAGGGTACCGGTACCTATAGCAGCGCTACCGAAGTCCTTAACTCCCCGCCTTATAATTCCTATAGCAGCGGTAGTAGTCGCTAACTCTCTAATAAAACTATTAAATCGGCCCGTAAGCATTTTAATAAGGAGAACGCTACGAAAAGTCGCGCTACCGTATTATATTTCTATATACCTATCGACGATATATAGTATTACCTTTGCGTCCGCGCCCTCTTTCGCATCACCCCCACCATTTTTAAAACCCACGATGAGTTCGTTATTGCTTTCGACTCCGTTCGTTATCTCCAGGACCCCCGTACGTCGTCGCCTCTTCCCCTTGTCAGTGCCGTCGCTAACCCATAGAGTGCCTAATATAGATGTACGTCTTCGATAGTAATTTATTTATATAATCCGCCGCTAAAAATAACCGTACGATTTATTCTACGAATATATTCGAAATCGACCGATTTATCTAATAAAAACGTATAGTAGAGGACCTTATTTAAGAACTACTACCCTACAACGAAAAGGAACTTCGGGAAGAAACTTTAAAAACGGTACCGAAATACTATTATAATTATATCGACGTCTTTAATAAATTCGATTTAAACGTTTTGCCTAACTACCGACCGTACAATTATAAGATTAAATTCGAAGAAGGCTACCGCCCTAAAGAGTTCGGTTATAGCCCTCTTTATAAAATATCGCTAAACGAATTAGAAGTAATAAGGAAATATATCCTAGAAAACCTTTTTAAGGGATTTATCGAAGCGAATTCGTCCCCTTAGGCCGCGCCCGTCCTATTCGTTAAGAAAACTAATAGTAATTTCCGTTTCTATATCGACTATTGCAAATTCAACGCTATTACTAGGAAAGACCGATACCCGTTACCCCTAATCGAAGAAACGTTGGCCAAGGTCGCTAAAATTTAATAATTTACTAAAATCGATATTCGACAGGCCTTCTATTATATTTATATAAAGCTAGAAGACGAAAAATTTATTACCTTCCGCACCGGTATAAGAATTTTTAAATATAAAGTATTATTATTTAATTTAATTAACGGCCTCATTAACTTCTAAATTTTTATTAATTTACTCTTAGGACTGTACTTAAAAAACTTTTATATAACGTATATTAATAATATCCTAATTTATTCTAATACTTTTAAAAAATATAAGGATTATATTCGTAAAGTATTAATTAAATTAAAAGACGTTAAGTTATAGGCCGATTTAAAGAAGTACGAATTCTAAATTACGAAGATGAAATTCTTAAGGTTTATCGTAGGACGCGATAATATTTCTATTGACCTAAAGAAAATGGAGGTTATTAAGGAGTAGGTAGTACTTTCTAATTTACGAAGAATATAATCTTTCTTAGGATTCTATAATTTCTACCGGAAATTTATTAAAAATTATAATTGAATAATTCGCCCCCTTACTAATTTAATAAAAAAAGGCGAAACCTTCGTATAGACCGATAAATACTAAGCGGCATTCAATAAATTAAAATAATTATTAATAAATGCCCCCTTATTATAATATTTTAATTACGATATAAAAATATAAGTCAAAATTGACGCTAATAATAGGGTCCTCGTAAGAATCTTATCCTAATATTAGGAAGATACGAAGGAATAGCACCCAATCGCCTACTTTTCGGAAACTATATAATAAATAAAATATAATTACCTAATTTACAATAAAAAACTATTCGCCGTTATTAGAGCCCTCTAAATTTAATACCCCGAATTAATTACCTTAAAGTAATCGAAACCCTTTACAATTATTATAAATTACTAAGCTTTAAAATACTTCGGTACAAAGCGATTACTTAATTTATAATAAGTTAGATAGGCGGAATTCCTATTTTAATATTATTTCAAAATTACTTATTGCCCTAATATTAAGAACGCAGCTACTAATACTCTATTACGAAAGTTAAAAGATTTTAAGACTTAAAAGGATAAGAAAGAAGCGTATTATACCCTCTAAATATTTAAACCGCTAATAAATAAGGATAATAGAATTAAAGTTATCGCCCTCGCCTTTATTATTATATCGAACGGCTTTTTAGAAGAGTCGGTACCAATTTTTATACTAAATATAAACGGTTTAGAACTATACCTAATCGAATTAGAAGGATACGAATTAATCGACGCAATTATAAAGGCTAACCGCGAAGAGGAGTCCCTAAAGGAATATTACGTACGCATATACGGTTTAGACCCTAAATTTACTATAATAATTAACGGTCTCCTAATTTACAATAACCATTTAATTATACCCAATAAAAATAACCTTCGAACTTACGTTATTAATAAAATATATTCGATATTGGTAATTACCTACCCGGGTTATAATAAGACGAGAGTAATTTTATTCCCTTAATACTAATAATTAGGGATAGCGGGAAATATCGACCGGTTCGTTAAAAATTATATAATTTATAAAGTAAATAAGGTATTTAAGGATAAGATTCCCGGTAAACTATACCCTATCCCCCCGTTCGCTAGGAAATAAATTTCTATTATAATTGATTATAAAAAAATATTTAAGGATAAATACAATTTCGATAATATTCTAGTTATAATAAACCGCTTAATAAAATCGTTATAAGTTATACCCTATATAAAGAAATTAAACGCTTAAAACGCCGCCCGGATATATTATAAAGGGCCTTTTAAAGTTTATAGTATATTAGAAAAAGTTATTTTTAACCGTAGTCCTTAATTTATATTGGCCTTTACTAACGAAATATCTAAATTAACTAGTACGAAGTAAAAATTCGCTACCGCGGGCTATAATTAAATAGTAGGGTAAGCGGAAATTATAAATATTTACTTCGATTAACGGCTACGCCCTTTCGTTAATTACTACTAAAATAATTAATTAGAAGCGATCCTAATACTAAACGTTATATAGAATAACCTTCCCTAAAATAATACTAGCCTATCCCTTTACGAAATTATATTCGGTTGCCCAATACGTATACCTTTTAATTAAGAGGCTTATATAATTAATGCTAAATCTAAAACTAAGTAATTAATTAAGGAATAAGTTTAGGAGTACGCCTAATGTATTTATAGGTACGTAGAATATATTAGGGAAATAATATTAAAAGTATAAGAGGAGTAGGTTCGTTAAATTAATAAAAAGAGGAGGGATCTTAATTTCGATATAAGTAATAAAATTATTATTATTAAGCGCCTCTAATCGATTACTATACGGCCTAATAATAAATTCAATTTCCCTAATACCCGTAATTATTATAAGATTATCGAGAAAGTAGGGTACTCTTACTAGTTAGAGTTCTTAAATAATTAAAAAAATTTAAATTTTTTTTACGCTAACTATTTAAAGAAATATAATAATAACTTATTACCCGGCCAATTAGCGGAGTATTTAGGGCCGGTCAATATAGAAATAAACGAAAATCCCGAATAGGAAATCGAGAAGATTAACGCCTCTAAAGTCGTTAACGGCAAACTTTTTTATAATACGGATTAGAAAGGCTAGGACCCCGATCTAAATTATTAGCCCGCCTCTAACTTTAAGTACGCGCCGAAGGCTCTTTAGGAATTCTATAAAACTAACCCGAATACCCCGGGCCCGCCTAAATAGTTAATATATTAGTTAAACGAAAATTAGGAGGAGTATAACGATAATAAGCTACCGGAATTATTGGGGCTGAGGCGTTTATAAAGGATTTTACGGAAATAAAGTTGTTAAAGGATTATTACGTTTATTATAGAGTATTTAATTTAGTAAGACTCGTAAACGAATCTTCTATATAGGGGGGGGTAATATAATAACGCCGGTCCGGCTATACTACTATACTTACTATACCCCTATAGGAGGATTAGTATCGTAAAGTACTATTGAAGTTAGAAGAACGAATAATATAGAAAATTCGCGCTAAAATTAACTAAGGCGGGCTCTAAGCCTATTGAAAGTATTTACTCTTATTTATTATATAAGTAAAAGGGGATACGAATAAAGGAATTAGCTATTAACAACCCGTATATAGGTCCCGCTATCGCTTACGCATTAGGGTATTTATTCGGGTTCGTACGCATATATTTAATTCTCTTCCTTTTCTTCTCCTTACCTTAAATCTTCTATTATAAATAGAATCTTAACTTTGCCTTCGACTCACCTATGTTATGCCCTTGCAGATACCCCGCCAGGAAATTAAAAAGCTCAAAGAATTCAAACTGAAAATAATAATGCCCCGCCGGGAAATTAAAAAATTTAAAATCCGGCTCCAATTTATAGTCCGGCTCCGCCTCCGGTTTATAATCCGGCTCCGCCTCCGCCTCCGGCCTAAATACCGATCTCAATTCTACAAAATCATATCGACTGTACCGATATCTTAAATCGGCTATACAATTAAATTAAATTAATATTCCGCGAACTTACAAATATAATCAACCGAATACAAAGATATACCTATAATAATACTTATTATCTTCGAATTCGCTATTAAATTCGAACCCTCCCAAGCAATTATTAAATTCCGGACCCGGAAGCCTAGGAATAAAAAATCTATCGCTTCTACTTTCCCTACAAATTATATAATAATCCTCTTCTTACGACACGTATCAACCCTAACTTCTAACTATTTAATAGCAAACGGAATAATACTATTATTAATTAATTTAATTTAAATATTATACTAGGTTAGATAGCTAACACCAATATATAGCTATATACTAATATAAATACTATATTTAACTATATAATTAAATACGTATTAAAAGCCGAGAAAAGGATTAAGAATTACATAAAAATCGCCGCCGAAGTAATTCCGAATATTAATACAAAGTAACCAATTAAATAATTTGCAACAAAGTTTATAAATAAACTTATTACTAAACGTAATTAATCTACTCAAAAAATCTACTATATTCTTATAAACCTTCCTTTATAAAAAAGTACCCGTAAAATTATTATAATTAACTATTGTCATCGGAATTACAGAGGCATTATTATCGCCGATCCCAATACAGATCTATTTGGTACTAAAAGGAGAAGACAAAATGCCGTAGTAGAAGCCGCCAATACCACCGCCGCTACTAATTAAATTAATAATAAATAAAAAAGTAATATTCATATTAATACTACTAGTAAGGTTCGACAAACCCGTTTACCCTACTAGAAATATATAAATTGTAAAGAGAAGCATGCCAATATCTCCTACTTCGAATTCCTTACTATATTTAATCTTAAATTATAATTAAAACTTCTCACAGATTGCGCTAAATTAAAGGTACTCAACTATTTTCCCGTCTATAAAATCGAAAATAACGGAAATAATTTTATACATATTAAATTTATATTATATTACCCTCATTAGCAGCTTAATAACCTCTATACTATTAATAATATTCAATATAATTTATACGAAGATACCTTTTCTATATATTAAGAAAATTATTATAATTATCCAAATAATTATTATAGCAAACTCCCCCCATAGAACCAGAGGAGGATTTTAAACCCCCTAATTAAGAAATAGAAATAAATAAACCGGGTTAGGAGGATATTACCAAAAATATACCCAATCGTATTATTAAAGAGGACTTTAATAATATTTTAGGATATTGCCCTATCGACTTTGCTTATAACTAATATTAATATTATACTACCTAGTACTAGGAGTTTCTTAATCAAACTAATAATAATAATAATCTTATTCCCTTTGCTATATCTATATACAGCGCCGTAATAGCATAGGGTCCTTCTCTAGGTTCTCTAAAGGAAAAATTGTATAGCGATAAGCGCCGTCGGATAAAAACTATTAACTACTTTCGGTCGCGATTAAATCGCGCCTTCTTCTTCCCGATTCTAATTATAACAGTACTTACTTATTACCTTAGCGAATAAATACGTCCCTTTTATCGTATTCTATCTAATATTAGAATAATTATAATATTATTCCCTTCTTCTATTCCTTCCTTCCGCCCCCGGGCCTCCGTCCCGTCTCCGTTTACCCTTATTCGCCTTCGCTCCTCCCCTTTACCCTTTACTCTCCTTCTTATCGTCCTACTTTTTCGTTTTTACTTTGGTTTATATATATATAAAGGCCTTTTCTACCGTTTATTTAAACTCTCTCCGGGCGCCGGCCTTAAATTTCCTTCTTTTTCCCTAAAATTATTACGTTTCTAAAATAACCTCTTCCTCCTTTAATTATACGTCTAGCCGTACCCCCGGTCGTAATATTTATAATTTTATTATTCGGATTAATTAAAGTATTAACCTTTCTTATTTTATAGAATCTTCGCTTAAATTTAAAATTGCCCTTTTTACCCCTCGTACGCCCTAAACCCCCGGCGCTCCTATAATTCCTTCCTAAAACTTTATTACCGTCGCCAATACTTTATTTTATAATTTTAAATTTTAGTTTCCTAACGATTAGTAAAGTTTTTTACCTTTATATTTTCGCATCCTTCTTAATTAATTCCAATATTTAACGTCGTTCGCACTCTTCCTTACCTTTATTATATTTTAAATTTCGCTAATTACTTTATAAATACCCCGAATATTACTAATTAAAGCCTTCTAACCTTTTAGATACTATTCGCGGAAAATATTTATATAATTAATTTATAATATAAATATCCTTCCCAGTATTATAATATCGTTTCCTTCTAATATTATTTAATTACTACGTCCTAATCCGCTTAATATTCGTTTATTACTTCGAAATATATGTTTAATATCCTTTACAACCTCTATAATAAGTGTAACTTCGTTTAAGCGGCGGTAATTATTATTTTAAACAGTCCGGCCGAAATACCCGTTACTAATTCCCTTAAAAAATTTTACTAAATTTATATATTTTTCTTTAACGCTATATATATTCGTTTAATTAGTAATAATCTTCCGAATTAGCCGAATACCTTCTCCTCCCTCCCTTATTATTGTAATTTAATAATTAATAATTATATATCTAAAGGCTACTATAAAAAGATTATAATCGACCGTCCTATTACTATTCTTCCTCGTATCGTTTTTATTAGTTTAATTAATAGTAATATTAGTTCTAATATTAATAACGCTCCGGATTCGCCTATAATAGTCGATAGTCCCCGTCCTACTGAAATAGGCCCTAATTAAAACGAGTAGTACTATTAAATTATTTACGATTTAATATAAATAAAGGAAATATTCTATACCTTTATTAATTATATTTAAATAATAATTAAATAATTTTTCCGCCGTTCTATTCCCTTCGTTAAATATAAATTGGAATTAGTATAATTAATTTCCCTACTACTCTTTCCATTCCTATATTTCGATATTCTAATATTATAAATAAATAAAATAGTTTTATACGTATATTGCGGCCTCGTAATATTCTCCTTCTAATTTAATTATTAGGCGGTATTTATTTAATTTACCTAATTTAAATACCTATAAAAGGATTTTCTCCGTTCGAATTCTACTATTTAAATAAATTTAGAATTCTTCCCGTATTTATAGTTAATTAATTACTATTATTTAATATTCCTCTATCCGTAAATATTTAAAAACGAAGTATTTAAACGTTTCCTCTCTAGCTCTATATAAATAGAATGGCGTTATAACGTCCGGTACTTTCCTCTAGAAAAGGAAGGACCGGAATCCGATAATTCCTATTCGGGCTTAAGTAAAGAGGGAACTTTATACTTTCGTTAATAGGTATAGTTTATTATTGTCTTTTAATAATTAACTTTTCTTCTTTTTCTTTTTTTTTACCCCAATTATATACTATTTAATAGTATTATTATTAAACCTTACATTAAAGTTAATAATAGTAAATTTATACTACCGACCTAATTTAATTACTGCCGCCGCTATTTAATAATTATAGTATAATACCTACTTTTTTTTTGTAGTATTTTTTAATTATTCTTTTTAATTGATAGCAGTTAATTTTAATATTTATAATAGGGGTAAGGGCGTTCCCGTTTCTAAAGGCGGTCCTATTACTAATATAATAAATTTCTCTATTAGTACCTATTCTTTAATTTACCTAATTTTAGTAATACTGCTTTTAAATTAGTTAATAAATAATCGATTTCTTACTCTTATTTAAATACGGCTAATTATTTAGGCCACAATCCTTTAGACGAATTTAATTTAGTCCGTTCGGGTAAATCTTTTTTCGAAGGCCTTTACCCTCTTATTAAAATAGAAATTAAATAATAAATAAAACGTTTCCGTCTCTAAGTTCCTTACTAATATAGCTTTATACGCCCCGGCGATAACTCTTAAATATTTAATTTAATATTTAACTAACTTAATTACTATCTTTCGCAATTTTTTATAAATTTTAGTTAATTAATAGAAAATTAAAACTCTATATACGATAGCGCTTCGAATATACTTAGTATAGATTTCTCTCGTTCGTATAAAGGAATAACCTTAAATTTTCGTTACTAATTATATTAAAGCGTTCGTTTACGTAACTATTTTTTTCTTTATTACTTTTATATATATTCGATAATTAAATTTCCAATTTAATTAGACCTTTAGGAATTTTATTAATTCTATCGATTAAAATACTATCCCGCCGATTTAGAAAGTTTCTATCCGTAGTTCTTTTATCCGTATAAAATATATAAACTCCGTTTTATTCGTTTTAAATTCTATTCTTCTCTCAATTATTTATTCGGAATAAATTTCCTATACCGTTTAGAGAATTCTATAATTTTCTTCTATCGTTTTAACTATTATAATAATATTAGTATCGTTGGTAAAATTAATTATAATTATATTTTTAATTATAATTAATTTATAATATAATAGGGTAATAAAGAGAATAAAAAGGATTAATAAGAGGAGGGAACTTTAAGGTATTCCTACTACAATATTATAAAGGTTAAAAATTTCGTCGTCGAAGAAAAGGGAATCTTTTCTTCTAATAATAAAATTATCTATCTACTTAAAAAGCTATTATAGGAACTACATTTCCTATAGGGTATATAAAAGTTATTTATAATTAATTTTATTAAATACGCCCTTTAAATCGAAGAATATAAGAAACGTTATAACTTTAAACTTTTAAACTGAATAGATTACGTCGGTAATTACCTTAATTATAAATTTTATTAAATAGTCCGCCCGGTTATTTATTTAGCCTTCCGGAAGGAAATTAAATTCTTTTACCGCCTACGTTAACCTTATAATAATTAAAGTTTCGAAGATTTTTCTAATGTTATTTAGTAGCGAAATCGGTTTTTATACGCTAATTAACTTTTATTATTCGGTACTCTTTCCTAATTTTTTAAAAATAATTATTTTCGCATTCTTAAACCGTTAGGGGAAATATCCGAACCGAAGGCTCGCTATAGCGAAAACTACTATAGCCTATTTAAACGGTACTTTACAAATTTTTAAAAATTTATTTAAAAATTAATTAATACCCGGCACTTTATTTAACGCTATCCTTAAAACAATTTCTTTAATATCCTCCTTAATAATTTAATTATTAATAATTATTAGGGTATCGCTATTTAATAATTAAATCCAATCTAATAAATAATTTATAGGAATATTTACTTTAAGGAAGAATTGGTCGGTAAAAATATTCGTTTTACTATTATAATTTTCGATTTCGTTTACCCCTTTATTAAGTTTGAAGGCTAATAGTTTGGGCGGATTTATTAGGCGGTAACTCCGGGTTCGAACCTACTTTTCTAATAATTAAAATTTATTTAAATCCTTCGATATAAAAATAATATAATTTCGCTACTTCACCGTTTAAATTTTCGATATAAATTATCTTTTCTTTATTATTACTTCTACGAATTCCTTTTAATTTAAAAGCGTCTTATTCCCGAATTATACCTACTATTTTTATTGTATATTTTTCGTTGCCGTTTTATATTTTAAATTCTATTAATCCGCCTATCTTCCCCAACCTTTCTTCCGGTATAGGATAAATTCCTCTACAATACTAATAAATTCCCTATCGAATTTATTAAACGCTAATTTAAAGTCTTCTATCGTAATAATTTCTTCCGGGACCGATATCCGTTTTTCCGCCGTATTCTATACTTTTTTTATATTTATAAGGCTCTAATTATAACCTCCTTCTTCCTCGGCCTTCCTATTCCGTTTTCTAACTTAGATTTAAATTTTTTAAGAATAATAATCCGAATCGGTTTATTCGCATCGTTAAACTCCCTAATATTTAGCCTCAATATTATATAATATTTATATATAATTGATCGTCCCATTTTTTTCGCTTCGTATTATATTACCGAATTATTGAAACGCCCATCCTTCCACCGTGGAGRCGCTGAGGTCGGGCCCACCAAAGGTGCCATGGAAATCCACACCAAAGGTCGTGGTCCGTGGGCCCACCGAAGCGCCGGAACGAAAGTGGAAGGTGCGGCGATTTCTGTCTATCCGGGCCCAATGTGCAGAAACACGGACCACCTTACTANCCACCAAAGGTGCCATGGAAATCCACACCAAAGGTCGTGGTCCGTGGGCCCACCGAAGCGCCGGAACGAAAGTGGAAGGTGCGGCGATTTCTGTCTATCCGGGCCCAATGTGCAGAAACACGGACCACCTTACTAGGCCCAAATAGGCAATCCGGCTATTCAAACCGTGTCTCGATCCCAAAAGGGAAATCCAAAAAAGCCAAAATCATTTGCATCAACACCAGCCCTTAACCGTCGCGTGCATCAAAATTCAAAAATCGTCAGATTGTTCGCTTCAATTTAGCGGTCATTTTGGTACTTTTTTGATATTGTCATGAGGTCTGGTTGTTGAAAAAAAGCGAAAAGAGTGGTCTCTCTTATTGAAATGCGACCGTGGAGGCGAACAAAATTTTGAAAATGACCAAGTTAAATTGTTAAGGAGATAAGAAATTTGGAGGCGATAAGAAATTGGGAGGCGATAAGAAATTTGGAGGCGATAAGAAATTTGGAGGCGATAAGAAATTTGGAGACGATAAGAATTTAGAAGCGATAAGAATTTGGAGAGAAAATCCAAAATGGCCAAGTCTTTTTAATAACGAATAACCTTAACCCTAAAAAAAGGGTACCAAAATATTCAGAAGGACACGACGAACATTTTGGTCCCGGGTATAAGTTAATCCGGCTATTGGTTGGGGAGGAAATCGGATTTGAAAAAATTTGACGAATGAGTCTTTAAGAAGAAGAAAAGTAWAGAAAAAAAAAGGGAAAAAAAACTTAAAAAAAAGAAAAAAGGAAATTCTAAAAAGAAAAATATTATTAGAATAATTAGAAGGAGAGGACGGTTACTTTATACCTGGCTAGAAGCTATTCTAGCCCTTAGTTGAAAAGGATTTTTAAATTAAGAATAATCAATAAGTAATAAAGAATTAAATTCGGAAGCTTCTTTTTTTTTTTTAAAAAAAAAAAAAAAAGAAACTTTTCACGGTGGAAGGAAGAATGGGCGTTTCACTGTCTCCCTCGGGCATATCCGGCTCCGCCCAAGGGAATACTATTTTATTAATTCCCCGCGAAGGGTTAATAAGTTTAATTTCTACCGTCGTACTTAAGTAAGAAGCTTTATAATTTTCGGGCTAATCTTATTTTCTAAATCCTAATTGAAATAATAGAGGTTAAAATTTCCGACGGTTATTTAATAGCCTTGTAAGGGTCTTTCCTCGAGGAGTTCGAAGAGGGGAGACCCCTATTAATATTTTAGCGTACTATATATAAAAATAAGGGAGTAAATAAAATAAATAGTCGTTAATTCCTATAAATTTTTAAATATCGCTGCGGCCTAATCCTTCCCTAATTAGAAGTTTAAGTCCTTAAAATTCTACCTCTTATTTATATAGATCGCCGCCCTACCCTTCTCTAAATAATTAATACTATAATATTTACCGCCCCTCGGCCAGTAAATATCCTTATTCAAATTTCTACCCGATTCTTAAATTACTATAATATTATAAGTCTCCTCTTACTCGAATAAAAATTTCCCTCTCTCGTACGACTTCCCTACATTCTAATAGAGTATTTTTAATTAAATTATTAATTACCCTATAAAAAGGTTCCTTCTAATTTAATAATAAATAAGGTAAATATTATATCCTTAGCGGCGGTCGTACGTATAATAATTATAGAGCCGGTATAAATATAATTACTAATGTTTTAAAAATATATATAAACGTCTATCGGACTAATTTAATTTATAGGTTTCGGCCGAAAATTATTTCTAATTATTTTAATTTTAAATCGGCCTTTCTTTATACTTCTAATAAATAATTTCTCTAAAGTTATAATAGAACGGGAATTAGGGGGGGCGTCAAAAATAGTAATATCCTCTTTAATTTTAATCGTCAATTTTAATACCGGTTTAGCCGGTCTTTTACAAATAGTAAAATTATAGGGCCTTTCGGCGTATACGATTAAGGCCTTTATATAGGCCGCTTTAACGAGCAGGTATTATTTCTTATTGAAGGCGAAATACCCCGACTTCCTATACAGCTTATAAAAGATTAATAAACTATCTTTATTCAAAGGGTAATTCTTTTTACTAAAGCGAGCCCTATTATATTTAAATTGGTTGTAATAGCCGTAAACGTCCTCCTAACGATAAAATTTCGTTGTATATCCGAATCCCTAATATTTAAAGTATTATTAAATAGTAGCCGTAATTTAAAACGGTTCGTAGGAATATACCCCGCTATTTTAAAGGAAGAAATTTTTTTAAAGGAAGATTGCTACCTTTATAATCGTAACTTCTATTAAAATTATTCCCCTTTCCTCCCTATCGTATTTTTTCTAAATTTTTATATAGATAATATCCGCCTCTTTATTCTTTTCCTTTATTTCTTTTAGCGTTATATTATACGATTTCTTATTGAAACTAACTTAAAGGACTCTTTTAATTAGAATTCCTATAGTATTAAAGGTTATAATAGCCTCTATTCCGAAGACCTCCTTCGTTTAAGTATAATATTTTTAATACTATTTATATATAGGTTCGTCGAAGACTATAATATAATCGCCGCTCGTTACTATTCGGGTAATTACTCGGACTATTTTATATAATCTCTCCTTTAAAACGTTTTCGATTACTTATTTCGTATCTTCGTTCGATTGTTTAATATATTAGGCGGAGATTGAAATTCCTTTAATTGTAAATTAGCGTTCGTAATTAGAAGGGATAAATTTCGGAATAATAGTAGTAATTAATTATTAAAGAGTAGTACTAATTTTATTTAGTAATTTTACAATAATATTAGCCTATTTCTTCGGCGCCTCTTAGGCGCCCTTTTTAAATTCTTTAAGAATATCCTTCTTTAAATCGTCGAAATCCTTCTTAGTAATAAACTAATTCTTATTAACTTTATTTACTTTAAGCATCCGGGACCTACTTTTCTTCGCCTAAATTTTTACGAATTCGAAAAATAATTTTCGAACTTAACGATAATCTTCGGGCGAAATAGTATTATAATCTATAGATTTATTCGCTTAAATAATGAATCTTTTTATAATTTTATTATTTTCTTCTATTTTCTCCGAAATTTTTATAATAAATATAATATTAGGGTCGTTATAATTAAAAATACTTCCGAAGGGGTTGTAGACGCTATTTTCGAATCTACGTACGCTTCTATTAATTATTATCGGTAGCGACGGCTTAACGCTATCGCTACGTTCGTCGTAGGATATCGCAAAGGGGGTAAATGACCCTCCTAAGTCGATTGCCGTTATCGGTTTTCGTTTTGGAGCACTTCCTAACCAGAAATCGGCGTTTCCGGTTTTAACGTCGTTTTTAAAAAATATTAATCAAACTAATAATTACTAGAAGTTACGAAAGAATACTTTCAACCTTCCAAACCCAAAACCCATTATACAACGTATATATAACACCCTAAATACCGAATAACGTATAATATTTAATCTATTTACCAATTATTACCAAACCATTCTTAATAATAAAAGCCCTAAACAACTCCTTCTTTAAGTTAACGGCAAAGGCGGCACTAGAAAATCCTATCTTATTCGACTACTTTCTTATAAATTTATCGAAATAACTAGTAATTTTCCTAAACCTATTATTATTACTACTCCTACTAATATAGCCGCCAACAATATTGTAACGGCGCCGGCCCGGCCATGCCGCCATGCCCGCTATACCCTATGGGAGGACTGGTGTCGTGAGGTGCTATAAAGGTTGGAGGAACGAGTAATATAGAAGGTTCGCGCTAAGACTGGCTAAGGCGGGCTCTAAACCTATTAAAGGTATTTACCCTTATTTATTATATAAGTGAAGGGGGATGCGAATAAAAGGATTAGTTATTAGCGACCCGTATATAGGTCCCGCTATCGCTTACGTACTAAAGTATTTATTCGGGTCTGTACGCATATATTTAATTCTCTTCCTTTTCTTCTCCTTACTTTAAATCTTCTATTATAGATAGAATTTTAGCTTTGCCTTCGACTCAATTATATTATACCCTTATATTATTTAAAGTCAACCTAATAATTACCTAGGAAGGTTAAATCCTAATAATTAGAAACCGATATAAATAATTAAACCGACCGTCGTAATTTAAGGAACCGAAATTTATAATAACTAATATTATAGTACTCCTATATTTGATTCGGAATAGTACTAACGTTAAAATAGAGGGCTTTAGCGATAACGACTATAAGAATAACGATTGTAGTGACCTCTTCGGCGTAGAGGGCGACGAAAGTTCTAAGTCCGAAGACGATAATAATAACGGCAATTAAATTTTTAATAAAGGAGACGCTAACGACGAAGATAATTCCGAGTTGTCGAAAGAGAAGGAAAAGGCCGTTACCGAGCTTAATATTAATAAAAAAGTCGTTAAAGAGAAGAAGGTTGCCTTTAAATTACAATATATCGACTCTATTATTAAGGAAAATGCCCGTACTTTTATACGCTTTAACGAAGAGAATTTTAATAATTTTTACCTTTTCAAAGAGAAATCCTATAGTAAGTTTACCCTTCTTTATAAGAAGAATTTATTTTATTAATAAAATTAGTTTAAAACCCTATCCGAAGCCCTAGCTAACGCCTTAATTAAGAGTAGCGACGACGATAACGAACCCAAATTATTGTTTAACCTATTTAAAAACTATATTAATTAGAAGATTAATTAATTTAATATTACTTTTACCCGTAAAGACTTTATTAAAAACCTTTACAAAAAGATAGAAGAATTTATAGAATTATTTATTCACGACGTAGTCCCTTATATCCCCTACCGTTTTTTACTAATTATATTGTAACTCCCTTTTAATAATTATTTAAAAGAGGCCTAGTTTATAGAATCTTGCACTAGCCGCCTTACCGATATATTCTACGAATTTAAATTATAGGTTACAATAATTATAATTTTAAAAGAATAAGTATTAAAATTAAACTCAATTAACTCATCCCTTAACTATAAATTTTACGCTATTTATAATTAGGTACTTACTTTAGAGGCTATATTCTCGGATTTTAAAACCGACCCTAAAATGGTCTAATCTTTTAAAACTACTTTACCGATAAAGACAACGAAATCCAAACCCTAAAAGAAATTATTACCAACTTAAATATTTTTAAAAGTATCTATAAGATTAAAAATAAAGAAATAATACTCCCTAATATCGAGAAGGATCCTAATATAGCGCCCCTCCGCTGCTCGATTACCTACTTTACGACCCTTCCCTCTAAAATCGACGACGATAACGATAATGTACTAACTATTCCCCTTCGCCGCGCCCATCTTTCGACTAAGTAGGCCGACCTATTTAAATTTTATAATTAAAATAAGGAGGATAATATACCTTTTGAGGCCTAATATAATTTAATTTAGGATAAGCTTGAAATTAATATTAATTACTACTTAACCGATTGCAATAAGTTTCTCTATATTAAAAATCGTTTGGCCGGATTTATTTTTGATTATTTAATGCCTTACCTTTACGAAATTTACCCCAATTAATTTATTACCTACTTTAATTTAATAATTTATTTATAGCGGGAATATAGTAACCCTAATTAAAACGAAAAAGCTTTTATTAATTTTATAAAGTTTAAAATAAAGGATAGTAACAACTTCGATTTCTTCAAGAATAAATTCGTTTATATAATTAGCGAATATTAACGTCCTAAGACTAAGTAGAAACACGAATTATTCCAACGCCTTCTAGCGGAATATAAGAAGTGAATAGGCGCTAAGTACTACAACCTTTCTATTTCTTTTAAATTATATTACATCGATTGCTCCGGTTTTGGCCAAGTACTCAAAACCATTGTTAAAGAAGCTAAGGCTGCTTCTTCTTCTTCCTTACGTAATAACAATAGGGGAGGTATTAGTTACAGAATAAATAAAGGATAGACAAAGATAAGGAAAGGATAGATTTAATTTAATACCCTATTTGGGAGGGGATCCTATACTTATTCAATATACTATAATAATAATAATAATAATCTTACTCCCTTTGCTATATCTATATACAGCGCCGTAATGGCATGGGGTCCTTCTCTAGGTTCTTTGAAGGAAAAACTGTGCGGCGATAAGCGCCGTCGGATAAAAACTACTAATTATTTTCGGTCGCAATTAAATCGCGCCTTCTCCTTCCCAATTCTATTTATAGTAATTCTTATTTACTATTATAACGAATAAATATATCCCTTCTATTATATTCTACCCGATACTAAAATAACTATAATACCGCTCCCTTCCTCCGTTCTTTCCTCCCGCCCCCGGGCCTCCGTTCCGTTTCCATTTACCCCTATTTACTTTTACTCTTCCCCTTTACCCTTTATTCTCCTTCCCGTCATCTTATCCTTTTATTTCTATTTCGGTTTATATATACGTAAGGGCTTTTTCTACTGTCTATATAAATTCTCCCTAGGCGCTATTTTCGACCCTCTTTCCTCTTCCCTAAATTATTAACGCTTAAAATAGCCTCTTCCTCTTCTAATTGTACGTCCGACCGCGCCCTTAATTATAATATTTGTAGCCTTTCTATTTAGATTAATTAAAATATCGATTTTTCCTATCTCGTAAAATTTTTACTTAAGCCTAAGGTTACGCCTTCTACCCCCCTCCGTACGCCTTAAACCCTTAGCGCTCTTATAATTCCTTTTTAAAACCCTATTACTATCGCCGGTATTCTATTTCATAATCCTAAACTTTAGTTTCCTAATAATTAATAAAATTCCTCGCCCTTATACTCTCGCGTCTTTTTTAACTAATTCTAATATTTAATATTATTCGCGCTCCTCCCTACTTTTATTATATTTTAAATTTCGCCGACCGCTTTATAAATACTCCGAATATTATTAATTAAAGCCTCGTAGCCTTCCAAATACTATTTGTAGAGAATACTTATATAATTAATTCGCAATATAAATATCCTTCCTAGTATTATAATATTATTTCCTTTTAATATCGTTTAATTACTACGTCCTAATCCGCTTAGTATTCGCTTACTGCCTTAAAATATATATTTAACGTCCTTTATAACTTCTATAATAAATATAATTTTATTTAAGTAACGGTAATTATTATTTTAAATAGTCCGGCCGGAATACCTATTATTAACTCCCTTAAAAACTTTTACTAAATTTATATATCCTTCTTTAACGCTATATATATTCGCTTAATTAATAATAATCTTCCGAATTAATTAAATACGCTCTCCTCCCTCCCCTACTATTATAATTTAATAATTAATAATTATATAATTAAAGGCTATTACAAAAAGATTATAATCGACCGTCTTACTACTATTCCTGCTCGTATTATTTCCGCCGGTTTAATTAGTAATAGTACTGGCTTTAGTATTAATAGCGCTCCGGGTTCGCCTATAGTAGTCGATAATCCCCGTCCTACTAAAATAGGCCCCGGCTAAAATAAATAGCGCTATTAAATTATTTACGACTTAGCGTAAATAAAGGAAATATTCTACACCCTTATGAATTATATTTAAACGATAATTAAATAATTCTTCTACTATTCTACTCCCTTCGTTAAATATAAGCCGGAGCTAGCGTAATCAATCTCTTTACTACTCCCTCCGTCCTTATATCTCGATATTCTAATATTGTAAATAAATAAAATAATTTTATATATATATCGCGGCCTTGTAATACTCTCCCTCTAATTCGATTATTAGGTAGTATTTATTTAATTTACTTAATCTAAATACTTACGAAAGGATTTTCTCCGCTTTAAATCTATTATTTAAATAAATCTAGAGTTCTTCCCGTATTTATAACTAATTAATTACTATTATTTAATATTCCTTTATCTATAGATATTTAAAAACGAAATATTTAAATATTTCTTCCCCGGCTCCGTACGAATAGAATAATATTATAACGTTTAATACCTTCCTCCGGAAAAGGAAGGACCGGAGCCTAATAATTCCTATTTGGACCTAAGTAAGGAGGGAACTTTACGCTTTTATTAATAAATATAATTCGTTGTCGTTTTTTAATAATTAGCTTTTCTTCTTTTTCTTCTTTTTTACCCCGATTATATACTATTTAATAGTATTATTATTAAACCTTATATTAAAATTAATAATAATAAATTTATATTATTGACCTAATTYAATTGCCGCTACTATTACTTAATAATTATAGTATAATACCTACTCTCTTCTTATAGTATCCTCTAATTATTCCTCTCGGTCGATAATAATTAATTTTAATATTTATAATAGGAATAAAGGTATTTCTATTTCCGAAAGTAATTCTACCACTAATATAATAAATTTCTCTATTAATACTTATTCCTTAGTTTATTTAATTTTAATAATACTACTTTCGGGTTAATTAATAAGTAATCGACTTTTTACTCTTACTTAAATATAATTAATTATTTAAATTATAATCCCTCGGACAAATTTAATTTAGTCCGTTCGGGTAAGCCTCTTTTCGAAGGCCCTTACCCTTTTATTAAAATAGTATTTCCTTAGGCGGAGCCTAATATGCCCCAGGAAGACAGTGAAACGCTTATATTTGCCCAAACGAATAAGGGGATACTAAGACGCTTACTTAGAATTAAAATACTAAGAAAAACATTACCAAATATTACCAATACCAAAATACTAACTAAAACATCACTAGATATTGCCAAAACATCACCAAATATTACTAACTTACTCTCCCGCTCAAATTTTTATTATTATCCTAAATAATACTAAACAATTCCAAATAACGTTCCAATCGTCTTTATAACCTCTACCTCTCCTATCTACTATTACTAGCCCCCGTAAGGGGGTGCTATAAAGGCCCTATAATATAATAGCGTATAATAATAATTAAAGCGCTACTATTAGTATAAGTAAACTACGAATTCGAATCTTATTTATAATTCTTTCTTTTTCTCTTTCTCTCTTTCTCTTATAAATGTAATTGTAGATTGTAAACGCGTAATCCCCCTTACTACTAACATCTCTCAAATTTCTCTCAACTTATCCGTTTAAAGTAACCGAATTAGGGAATTTGCCTACAAAATCCTATAGTGCAATAAAGTAAAAGATTAAAGTATAATTAAAATAGGCTATCCCTTATAATAAGCTTAAAATACTTCGCGCTCTAAAAACTTCGGGTAAGGCGTACTTTGTAAGTCCTAAACTCTTTTTTACTTTTTTTTTACTAAATTCTTACTTATTATTTAGTTTTAAACGTCAATTACAATTATAAAAATACTAATTTAAATATTCATTTACTAAATTCTTACTTATTATTTAGTCTTAAACGTTACAATTACAAAAATACTTATTTAAATATTTATTAACGTAAATTCTATTATTATATTTATTTTTACAAATACTTTATTAATTCCTCTATATCTATATTAATTAACTATTTTTCAACTATAATAGTTTATCAACTATATTCTTACGAAGTCTTCTACGAAGCCTACTAAAAGGAATTATACTTCTTATTCTAAAACTAACTATACTATTAATTCTACTACCGGGTAGTCTTCTATAATATTTACTACTAAAAATAATTCTAGTTAGTAATTAAATTGCGGTATTAGTAAATAATCTACTACGTAGGCGACTACCGGCTCTACTACTATAAAGTCTACCCCGTATTCCTCTTCCCCGGGCCGGCCGGCCGTTATTAGTATTATTATTATCGTCGTCGATATTTCCCAATCCTAGTAGTAACTCCCGAAATTAATTAGAAGCCGGAAGAGGGCCGAAATAATTACTATATATATAATATAGTAGTAAAGGATAGCCTAACTACAACTACTAGGGTATACGTCTAGCGATATCTATAGTTCAATAAGTAATAGTCTTAGTATTTTTAGTACGAAAAATATCGAATTCGAATAAGTAATTAAATATAATACCTTCCAATATCTTAATACGGGATACCGCTATATATAATAAACCTAATATAAATTACTTAATTAAAATATCGAATACTACTTTGTCTAAAGTCTAGCCCTATACCTTATATATTATAATAGTATATATAACCGTCAAAGGGAATTAGATTCTTCTATAATAGCAGGCCCCCTTCGTAAACTCTCGTATAAATTGGAATATAGGCACTATATATATTAGATTAGGAATATCGGGATACGTAACTTCTATATTAATATTTTCCTAAATATTGGAACCCCTATAATTAAGGAAATATACAAATATAACGAAGGGAGGGTCGCTAGCTTCTAGACTGTAAGGATATTAATAAATTAGGTATTAATACTAGGATATTTAACTTATTAAATATTATAGTAAATAGTGGTATTCTATATAAAGTCGATAATAATATTAATAGTACTATTAATAAGGCTAGTAGTAATTTAGAAATTTTCTATAAGTATAACCTTAGTACCCTTAATAATAATAAGGTTATTATATAAATTACTAATATTAATATATTTAACGCTCTTTACAATAGTAAAAGAATTAGTAACTTTAATAATAAAAGTAGGACTATCTAAACCTTTTATATACCTAATATTATACTCGTTGACCATGGTATTTATTGGGTAGATTCGTAAGGTATTATTAAATTCAACTTATTAGGGGATTGTTAAGGCAGATTTGCAACGGCTAAATAATAACCTCCAATCGGCTATAATAAAATTATTATTTCGTAAGCCCTCTAGAGCCCGCCGAAATAATACTTAGTTATTACCCTATTAACGAACGATCTATTATAATTCGATATTCTAATCGAAATTAAAATAAACTATACGGCTACTATACTATACCAAATCCAATTTCCTAACCTTCCTTTTACGCTTTTACTCTTCTATCTCGTTAAATAGATTTCTATCCTCATCTTCTTCCTTAACTACTTCAAGGGGGGTATCTAAATTATTAGTAAATTTAAAAGGCTCTTAGTAAAACAGGGCCTTTTAACTAATAGGTAGCAATTAGAAAAAATCTCTAATCAATAAAATATTGGCACTACCGAACTTCTTATTTTAGTCTTTAATAAATACCTAACGTAAATAGTTATTAATAAAGTATATATTCCTTATACCTAGTATAGACTTTTCGTCGATAATAAAATATTTATAAGGCTTAAAGTTATTTTATAATATAGATAGAAGTTGCCCTTCCAAGTTAGCCAGACTACTAATACTATATAGAAGTTTGAGTAATAAATATAGAGTGCCGCCTTCTATATTATTAGCAACTACCTTAATAGGAGCAGTACGTATAATAAGGTTTAAAAGGTTATACTCCCTTACTATTTCTTTAAATTTATACGATAATAATCGAATAAGATAGGATTTCCTAATACCGCCTCGACCGTCAATTTGAATTAATAATTAATTTAGACTTAAATACTAGCTATTAAGGATTTATTAATAATAATTAACAAATATATTGAAGATTATACGTTATTCGGTATTAAAGGTATTAAAGGTTCGCTATAAAATAGGATTGGTTTTAAAAAGGTTAAAACAGTTGGTTCGATTCTTCTAATAGTCGGGTTTATCCAAAGGAATAAATTCTTAGAATCGAGTATAATTTTTATACTAATTATAATCAATATTAACGGGACGACGGCTAAGAATAATTATAAAATCATTATTATCTAGGTCGTTAATACGATTAGAGTTATCTCTAGCCATCTCTTCCTAACTAAATGTATTTAAACGCTCTTCTACACCCTTTTCGAAATCTTCCTCTTCTTTAGTTAGGAGTAGTTTACTATAGTAATTTTCAAAGTAAGCTAATTTATTAATATAGGTTTCTTAATAAGCAATAAAGGTATCGTTGAAATTATTATATCGAAAATTATTAATAATATAAAAGTCGTCGGGTCTCCTATAAGGGTAATAGAATATAAATTTAACTCTATTATAGTTTCTTCGACTTAAGGTATTATCTATTTTATAAATAGGAAAGTAATTAATAACCCTCTTCTTAGTTCGATTTATAAAAAGCCTAGGATATATCTTATTACAATCGAATTTAATAATAAATTCGAATAATAAAACCTAAGTATAAGTATTTTTATAATTAATATACTTCTAGTAGAATAATCGAATCTATTGAATTTAATCGGTAATATTAATATAAATACTAATTAATTCTTCGTTATTATTACTACTAATTGTATTAAGGGCTATTTATTAATTTACTTAAAATATATTTACCTTAGGATTAGGAATAATAGCACCCCAATTATTCCTATAACGACAATTTAAAATAACGATATAGTAAATACTTTTTTAAAGAGGGAGGTTGAAAAGAATATAATATATTTCCTAAGTAGATTAATCTCGCTTAGTAATAAGTTTATTTATAAATTTTACTACAAATTACTTAATTAGATTCCTAACGTTAATAATATAAGGGATTAATTTATTAATAATTTCGTTATAAAACTTAATACGCTTCTCGGCCTTCGAAACGTATTTAGCTACGTAGTTAAATATAGTATTTATACTAATATAAGGCTAAATATTTATATTAGCTATTTAATTAAGGGTTATAAGTAGATTATACTAGTTAAGAATAGTATTATTTCTTTTACTATCGAAAAGCCAAAACCTAAAATTAATTTTTATTATAAGTAAAAGATGTTTATAAAACTTCCTAAAAAAGTAGAAACGATAAATTTTAACCTCCTAGGTATTGGGGTCAAAGATTTAATATAAATCGCCGGGTAAAGTATAAATTCGATAGCGAGCTCGAAGATAATAAGTATCGCTACAAACGTACCGTTGTATATAGTTAATTAAAGCCGTAAACTCTTCGAAGGTAAACTCAAATTTACCTATCTTCTTATTTAAAATATTATTTCGATTAATTTAGCAAAGTAGCTTTAAAATAGGGATTAGCCGATTTTAAGGGTTACCGGCACCGGTACTAGTATTACTAATATTACTAGTATTACCGGTATTATTAATATTACTAATATTATTAGTATTACCGGTAGCTTCGGCAACTTCGGCAGTAATATTAAGACGGGCCCCTTTAAGATTCTAACTTTCGGCAAAGTAAGTATTTAGAGGTTGTATAATACCTTTGAGTACTAGATTCTAAACTATATAATAGAAACCCTATATTTTAATATATTTTCGTTGTATTTAAGGGTCAATTAAATTAAGTACAATAATATCTTTAAATTAATAAATACTATAAATATAGCTAGTACTACGAACTTAGAATTCCAACCTCTACTAATAATTATCGAATTTAAACTTTAGGATAAAGATATATTCCAAAAATAATTCGAATCTCTTATAGAAATAATAGGTAGTAATATAAAGGTTCTAAAAAATATTTCTTCGAAAGATTATATAATACTCATTATTATTAGAGGCTAATTAAAGTTTATATTCTAATATATACTTTATTAAACTTTCCTAATATAAATCGGCTATATTAAAAGTAATAAATATAGCCGGTATTCCTAAGAAATTGATATATAATAATAATTTGTAAGATTTCTTAATTTAAAACGACCGAGTACTTCGAAATTAATTAATAAAGTAGGTAATAGAATTAAAAAACTTTTTTAATTTATTAAATCTAACTTTAAAGTAATTATAAAAAGCTTTTTAGTTAACGAAAATTTTTCGGTTGAATTAGCGATTATTAATATAGAATAAATTTTTACTATAAATTTAAATACGTATAAAAGAAATAAAAGTAATATATTGAAATCGGTTATATTTAGTAAAATAATTATTATACTACCGTATATAGTATCGGATATATTCACTAYATTTAACTTTCTTAGGCCGAAGAGTAAGAAATTCACCCTTACTACGTAAATAGAAATTAGGAAAGGCCTAAGATAATAATACTTATTAATAATGAAATTTGTTAATAAGTATATTATGAAGGGGGCTTTATTTAATATAATAATGTTAGGGGGGAATTGGAGTAGGTATATTTAGTATAGAAGCCGGGTAGTTAGAAGGTAGATCTAAGCTAAATATTGGACCCGGAGTTAGACTTTCTTTAGGCCGTTAATTATCCGGGAGATTTATAATACGGACCGGCAGAATATTCGGATCGGGTAAGGGATCTTTACGAAGTTATACCCTAAATTGATTAATATCTCTAAGTAGACTACCTATAATATTAGGCGCAATACTAATTTTAATATTAATTTTAATTAGTAACTCCTCTAATATAATTTCTTAAGATTCGTCTAAGTCTTTAAACTCTATATTTTCTATATTAATACAATTAATATTATTTAGAATATTATTATTTATTAGTAATTAATTAAATTAGGCTTTATTAATTTTAATATCTATATAGCCGGGATAATATACTTTAAAGAATCTTAATTAAGTTTTAATTTTCCGATAGTTAATTTTAAATTTATTATGTATCCGACTAATATTTAAATAGTTATAATAATTACGAAGCTATATTAAAATAATATCGATTTCCTCGGGTAATTTTAGTAATTAAATATAGACGTATATAATATTTCGAAGGTAATTAATATAATAGCTTTTATATTTACGTTATTAATTACCGAAAGTATAAATATTATAGTAAATATAAATTCGTAAAATAAATATTTTTTTATAAAATTTAAGAAGTAGTAAGTAATATTTTTTATCGTCTTTTATAAATATACCGAAGTCTATATTATTAGTAGTATTAAATTTGAAGGGCTCTTCGGGTTATAAATTTATATTAATATAGTAATACTATTTATAAATACCTTAGGTATTAACCTTTAAATTAAATTATTATTTATTATAATGATTATATTGTTCTTAAACTTTAGTATTTAGTATAATCTAGCAATTGCGAACCTATTAATAATAGGAATTTAAGATAGCCCGGGTATTTATATCGCTAATAAATTAGATGTTTCGTTTAAAATTAATATTAAGTACGCCGGGGAATTAAAGGTTACGTTCTAGGGAAGGTTATAGACGTTTAGGACCCGGCGGCCGACCTCTTCGGCGGAGGGGGGTTAAAGGAATTAGTTTAATTACTAAGGTATATAGAATAAGTATGAACTTATTAATATTAAAAGTAGCGCTAGAAGCTATACTATTAAAGGGATTTATAGAGTTAGAATTATCGAATAGATTTCGTATTACTAAGTTAGGAATTGGTCTAGGTTAGAATAGGTTATTGTACTTATTAAAATTATAGAAATTACCTTTATCAGATTTAGAATTATTATAAGCCGGTTCCTAATACTCCTTATAATAATAGTGTTTAATATTATAACGTCTATCGAAGAATTCGCTATAGTCAAAATCTTAATAATAATTCAAATAGACTTTATTTTTATATTGAATATTGTAATGGGGACTGGTATGAATATATACTATGCAAAACTGGGTAGTATCATCCCGGTCAATAGGACGACGGGTAATATTGTAAGCCGGGTATATGAAATACGGCATTGGGGAAGTCTAAATATTGAAATCCTTTTTATCGCCTAAAGATTTATCGAAATAAGGAAGGATAGGTTTATTAGAACTACCTTTAAGAGTAGTAAACTCCCCGATCAAGGCCTAAATAGCTATAGTAAATTACTCCTATCGTTATAAAGCGCTCTAGGACTAAGGAATCAAAGAGGCTATATCGTACGATGCCGTAGTAAAGATAGCTAATTCTTAAGAAGCTTACAATAGTGCTAGAGAAAAAAAAATTCGGTAACGGCCGGAAAAAGGTAATAACTCTTCGGGGCAGTTAGAGAAGGCGACGGCGAAGTAACTAGAGAACCATATCGGAGCTGGGGATTAAAAAGAGGGTCGAATATAATATAAGGGTTCTACACAATTAAACACACAAATAGGCCTTATTAAGAAAGATATAATATTCAATAAGGGAGAAAAGGAACACTAAGCTAGTCTAGGAAAGACTGGCCTGGCTAAATATACGGAAAGTATTACGGGCAAAGGGTAGATAGTAGATGTAAATATACGTAATTGCACGAAGGAGAAAGGAGGAGAGTATAGACGAGTGCCTAAAAGACTAGCCTTATAAGGGCGGCTAGCGGTAGACCCGATGTAGGTCCCTAGCGGGCCGCTATAATTAATTAATTAGTAGCGTAATAATAGTCTTAGAAACTACTATACGTTAATATAAAGCACGTAAGCGAATACGTATAATATAAACTAGCCCTATAATACTTCCCCCGACYAAAAGAAACTATATAATTAATTAAAATTATATAAAATAATAGAAATCCCTATTAAACAAATAGTCTACCTTCGAAATACTTCTATAGCCGCCGCTATTATAAATTGTAATAACTTCTATTATAGGGCTAAAACCTCCTACTCCATCCCTAATCCTCCGTATTCTCTATATTCTTTAACCGGGGCTTCTATCTTTACAGCCGGCCCTCCCTTCTTTAATAACTGTTTCCGCCTCTTCTCCGCTACCGCCTAATTTAGGGGGTACAATTCGTTTAGATATACTTTATAGAACCTCCGTATTTTATTAGGGGCTATAATTATATTAATATATAATTACTATAATAGTTAATAAAGGGGTCCTTAAATAATATAATACTCCTAATAGCTTTTCATATTCTTTTAGTAGCTATTGAACTTTTTAAAATTATATTCGACCGAATCCTCCCTATCGTTAATCCTCCTTATAATTTATCCGTAATTAATACAAACGTTCTATTCCTTTACGGGCGTTTACTTTAAAACGCCGACTTCATCCTATAGCTTTACTTTATTAATATAAAAGGTTAGGCTATACTTTATATTAATTAGGAGTTTAAATATAATTCTATAATTATCTACTTTAAGGATTTCGAAGGGACTTTTAAATAAGGGCGTAAATTTAGTATACGGGCGACTAGTTTCGAAATTTTCTATATTAAATAAAATTTTATCTCCCGCTTTATACTTCAGGGCGTCCAATTATTAAATATTCATATTATCCTCGTACTATTATTAAATTTATTTAATTTAATCTATAATATAATTTAAAACTTCTTTAAAACGGTTAGCAATTTCGTTAACTTTGAAATATTCCGTTTATTATTATACTAATATATTTAGAGGATAGAGTTTCGCCGGTTCGATGCCTATATAAAGGTAGAAATTATAATTGGCGAAGAAGGGGGATATTTTTATAAATTCGGAAATTAAGTTATTACTAACGAATTTTATAATTAATAACTAATTTACTTAATCGTTTTACACTTAATTAATATAAAGGCGAAGGTATTTCTCTATTTTTGCATCAATACATTCGGTTTAACCGTTAATAATTAGGTAGAATGTAGAGGAGGGCTTGAAAATTATTTTTAAGTAGGACAATAAGGCTCTTTAAAATCGGGAAACGAATTAAGAATTACAGTTAGAAATAATAGAATTTAATAATCTATAAATATTATAAATCCTTTTAATAAAATAATCCGCTAGCTCTTCGGCCGTAAAATTAATAGTGGGGATAAAATACTATATTTTAATTAATTAATCGATTACTACAGTAATATATTTAAATTCCTAGTTTCGATAGATGTAGGGTATTAGTAGCGTAATATAATCGATTAAAATATTTTTCTATAGTACGAATAGTATTACTAGCAGCTTTAAAAAATTATAGGGGGTATATTATAATAATTTAGATTTAGTATATATTAGATAAGCCTTATAATAGGCTTTAATAGTAGCGTATATCCTTAATTAGAAAAAAGATTGCGAAAGTAATAAGTAAGTCTTTTCGCAACCCGGGTACTTAATTAAAGGCGAATTATAAACGCAGCGAAGGAATTATAATTAAAGCCTAGTATCCGCGGAGTTAATGAGAATAGCGCTATAATAGTACGCCTACCCTTAAATTACTTTATATTCGGCGAAGGATATTCTTTTTATTTAATTTTTAATTTTTTTAAATTATATTTTATAATTAGGGTCTAATAAGTAGGTTACAACGTCTTATAGGAAGGTTAACTTCTTATAGTTCTCTACGATTAAATTATTAATAGATTTTTCATTTATAATTCCTAATTTATAAATATATTTAATATTAATATCGATTTCAATCCCTTCTTCTCTATTTTCTAGAACGAAGGTTCCATTAATAAAAATATTATAATCGAGTAAAACTTTATTCCTAACTAATAACTACTTATTAATTACGTCCTTAAGTAAGTCTTCTAATTTCCTACTTAGGGCGTTGGGGTATATTTATAGTAAATTTAGTCGGTATTTAATTATAAAATTAAACCGGAATAGGAATTAGAATTATTATATATAATAGGGGGTAAACTATTTATTAATAGTAAAAGTTTTTAGACTTTTATAATTTATAAAGATTTCGAAAGGCTTTTATACGCCTTCTAATTCGGGACGCTACTCCTTTAAGGCTTTAATAATAGCGAATAATTCTTTATTATAAATATTATAATTATATTCGGCTAAAAAATATTATTAATTGAAGTAAACAATAGGGTAGAGGACACCCTCCTTATCGTATTATAATAAAGTACCGCTATAGGCCCAATTAGAGGCGTCCGTCTCGACGATAGTCTATTTAAATTAATTATAAATATAAAGTATAGGTCCGCTACTAAAAGCCTTCTTAAGGGCTTCGAAAAACTTCTAGTACTATTTTATCTAATATTAATCTACGACCGTTTTTTTAATTAATTTATATAGCGGGCCGGCAATAATTAAAAAATACTTAATAAAGCGACGATAAAAATTAGCGAAGCTTAAGAAGCGCTATAGCGCCCTCTTTAAATCTAGGGCTTCTTAAATTATAATTATAAAGACCTTTTCGGGATTTATTTCGAAACCTCCCAGGGTAATAATAAAACCTAAATATTTTATATAAATAATATAGAATTCGTACTTATTAATATCGATTTAGAAACCTACTTTAATTATCTATTATAAGACTTCCCTAATATACTTTTCGTATTCTTCTTTATTATCCGAATAAATTAAAACGTTATCGAGGTACGTAGTGGTATAAATATTAAAGATATTATATAATATATTATTAATATAATTCTAGAAAATTCTTAATACATCCTATAAACCGAATAGGTATATAATAGATTTATAAAGGCTAAAACGGGTAATAAAGGCCGTTAATTATTTATAGCCCTTCTTAATACGTATTTTATTAAATATTATAATAATATCGAATTTAATAAAGATTTTAGCCTTATAAATAGCGTTAAAAGTCTTTTTAATTAGTAGTAATAGGTAAAATAGTATTTCCTTGGGCGGAGCCTAATATACCCGAAGAAGACAGTGAAACGCCTATATTTGCCCAAACGAGTAAGGGGATGCTAAGACGCTTACTTAGAACTAAAATACTAAGAAAAACATTACCAAATATTACTAATACTAAAATACCAACTAAAATATTACTAAATATTACTAAAATATTACTAAATATTACTAATTTACTTTCCCGCTCAAATTTTTATTATTATCCTAAATAATACTAAACAATTCTAAATAACGTTCCAATTATCTTTATAACTTCTACTTCTCCTATCTACTATTACCAACCCCTATAAGGGGGTACTATAAGGGCCCTATAATATAGCGGCGTATAATAACGATTAAAATACTACTACTAGTATAAGTAGACTACGAGTTCGAATCTTATTTATAACTCTTTCTTTCTCTCTTTCTCTCTTTCTCTTACAAATATAACTATAGATTGTAAACGTATAGTCCCCTTTACTACTAATATTTTTCAAATCTCTTTCAACTTATCCGTCTAGGGTAACCGAACTAGGGAATTTACTTACAAAATCCTATAGTATAATAAAGTAAGAAATTAAAGTATAATTAAAACGGGCTATCCCTCGTAGTAGGTTTAAAATATTTCGTACTCTAAAAACTTCGGGTAGGGCGTACTTTATAAATCTTAAACTCTTTTTTACTTTTTTTTTATTAAATTCTTACTTATTATTTAGTTTTAAACATTAATTACAATTACGAAAGTATTAATTTAAATATTTATTTACTAAATTCTTACTTATTATTCAATTTTAAACGTTATAATTATAAAAGTACTTATTTAAATATTTATTAATATAAATTCTATTATTATATTTATCTTTATAAATACCCTATTAATTCTTCTATATCTATATTAATTAATTACCTCTCAATTATAGTAATCTATTAATTATATTCTTACGAAGTCTTCTACGAAGCTTACTAGAAGGAACTATACTTCCTACTCTAGAATTAGTTGTACTACTAATTCTACTACCGGGTAATCTTCTATAATATTTACTATTAAAAATAATTCTAACTAGTAATTAAATTACGGTATTAGTAGGTAGTCTACTACGTAGGTAATTACTAATTCTATTACTACAAGGTCTACCCCGTACTCCTCTTCCCCGGGCCGGCCGGCTGTTATCGGTATTATTATTATTGTCGTCGATATCTCCTAGTCCTAATAGTAACTCCCAAAACTAATTAGAAGCCGGAGGAGGGCCGAAATAATTACTACGTATATAATATAGTAGTAAGGGATAGTTTGGCCGTAATTATTAGGGTATACGTCTGGTAATATTTATAGTTCGATAGGTAATAATTTTAGTATTTTTAGTACAAAGAATATTGAATTCCAATAAATAATTAAATATAATGCCTTCTAATATTTTAATACGGGATACCACTATATATAATAAACCCGGTATAAACTATTTAGTTAAAATATCGAATATTACTTTATTTAAAGTCTAACTTTATATTTTATATATTATAATAATATATATAACCGTTAAAAGGAATTAAATTCTTTTATAATAATAGGCCCCCTTTATAAACTCTTATATAAACTGGAATATAGGCATTATATATATTGGATTAGGAATATTAGGATACGTAGCTTCTATATTAATATTTTCCTAAATATTAGAACCCTTATAATTAAGGAAATGTACGAATATAACGAAGGGAGGGTCGCTAACTTCTAAACTATAAGGATATTAGTAAACTAGGTACTAATATTAGGATATTTAATTTATTAAATATTATAATAAATAGTAGCATTCTATACAAAGTCGATAATAATATTAATAGTACCGTTAATAAAGTTAGCAATAATTTAGAAATTTTCTATAAATATAACTTTAATACCCTTAATAATAGTAAAGTTATTATATAGATTACTAATATTAATATATTTAACGCTCTTTATAATAATAGAAGAATTGGTAGCCTTAATAACGAAAGTAGGATTGTCTAAACCTTCTATATACCTAGTATTATACTCGTTAACTATAGTATTTATTAGGTAAATTCGTAAAGTATTATTAAATTTAGCCTATTAGGGGATCGTTAAAATAGATTTGTAACGGTTAAATAATAACCTCTAATCGGCTATAATAGAATTATTATTTCGTAAGCCCTCTAGAACCCGCCGAAATAATATTTGGTTATTACCCTATTAACGAACGATCTATTATAATTCGATATTCTAATTGAAATTAAAATAAGTTATACGGTTATTATACTATACTAAATCCAATTTCCTAACCTTCTTTTTACGCTTTTACTCTTTTATTTTGTTAAGTAAATTTCTATCCTTATCCTCTTCCCCAATTGCTTTAAAGGGGGTATCTGGATTATTAGCAAATTCAAGGGGCTTTTAATAAAATAAAGCCTTTTAACCAATAGGTAGTAATTGGAAGAAATCTCTAATTAATAGAATATTAGTACTACCGAACTTTTTATCTTAATCTTTAATAAATATTTAACGTAAGCGGTTATTGATAAAATATATATTCCTTATACCTAATATAGACTTTTCGTCGATAATAAAATATTTATAAGGCTTAAGGTTGTTTTGTAATATAAATAGAGGTTGCCCTTTTAAATTAGTTAAACTACTAATACTATATAGAAATTTAAATAATGAATATAGAGTACCGCCTTCTATATTATTAATAACTACCCTAGTAGGAGTAGTACGTATAATAAGATTTAAAAGGTTATACTCCCTTACTATTTCCTTAAATTTATATAATAGTAATCGAATAAAATAGGATTTCTTAGTACCGCTTCGACCGTTAATTTAAACTAATAATTAATTTGGACCTAAATACTAGCCATCAAAGACTTATTAATAATAATTAATAAATATATTGAAGATTATATATTATTCGGTATTAAGGGTATTAAAGGTTCGCTATAAAATAAAATCGGTTTTAAGAAGGTTGAAATAGTTAGTTCGATTCTTCTAATAATCGGGCTTATCCAAAGGAATAAACTCCTAGAATCGGGTATAATTTTTATACTAATTATAATTAATATTAACGGAATAACGGCTAAGAATAATTATAAGATTATTATTATTTAGGTCGTTAATATAATTGGGGTTATCTCTAACTATCTTTTCCTAACTAAGTATATTTAAGCGCTCTTCTATACCCTCCTCGAAATCTTCCTCTTCCTTAATTAAGGGTAATTTATTATAATAATCTTTAAGGTAAGCCAACTCGTTAATATAAATTTCTTAATAGGTAATAAAGGTATCGTTAAAATTATTATATCGAAGATTATTAATAATATAAAAGTTGTCGGGTCTCCTATAAGGGTAATAGAGTATAAATTTAATTCTATTATAATTTCTTCGATTTAAAGTATTATTTATCTTATAAATAGGAAAATAATTAATAACCCTCTTTTTAATTCGATCTATAAGAGGCTTAGGATATATCTTATTATAATCGAACTTAATAATAAATTTGAATAATAAAACTCAAATATAAATATTTTTATAATTAATATATTTTTAATAGAATAACTAAATTTATTGAACTTGACCGGCAATATTAATATAAATACTAGTTAATTCTTCGTTATTATTACTACTAACCGTATTAAAAGCTATTTATTAATTTGCTTAAAATATATCTATTTCGGGATTAAGAATAATAGCACCCCGATTATTCCTATAATAATAATTTAGAATAACGATATAGCGAGTACTTTCTTAAAGAGGGAGGTTGAGAAGAATATAATATATTTCCTAAGCAGATTAATCTCGCTTAGTAATAAGTTTATTTATAAATTTTATTATAAATTGTTTAATTAGATTCCTAATGTTAGTAATATAGGGGATTAATTCGTTAGTAATTTTATTATAAGATTTAATACGTTTCTCAGCCTTCGAAATATATTTAATTACGTAATTAAATATAATATTTATATTAATATAAAGTTAAATATTTATATTAATTATCTAATTAAGGGTTATAAATAAATTATACTAATTAAAAATAGTATTATTTCTTCTATTATCGAAAAGCTAGAACCTAAGGTTAATTCTTATTGTAAGTAAAGGATATTTATAAAGTTTCCTAAGAAAGTAAAAACGATAAACTTTAACCTCTTAAGTATTGGGGTTAAGGATTTAATATAAATCGCCGGGTAAAGTATAGATTCGATGGCGAATTCGAAAATAATAAGTATTGTTACAAATGTACTGTTATATATAATTAATTAAGGCTGTAAACTCTTCGAAGGTAGGCTCAAATTTACTTATCTTCCTATTTAAGATATTACTTCGGTCAATTTAGCGAAGTAATTCTAAGATAAGGACTAGCCGATTCCGGGGGTCACTAGTACCAGCACTAGTATTACCGGTAWTACCGGTATTATCAATATTACTAGTATTACTAATATTACCGGTATTACCGGCAATTTCGGCAATTTTAGTAATAGTACTAGGACGGGCCCCTTTAGGATTCTAGCCTTCGGCAAAGTAAATATTTAGAGGTTATATAATACTTTCGAATATTGGATTCTAAACTATATAATAGAAACCCTATATTTCAATATATTTTTGTCGTATTTAAGGGTTAATTAAGTTAGGTATAATAATATCTTTAGATTAATAAATACTATAAGTATAATTAATACTATAAGTTTAAAACTCCAACTTCTATTAATAGTTATCGAATTTAAACTTTAGGATAAGGATATATTCTAAGAATAATTCGAATCTCTTATAGAAGTAATAGGTAGTAATATAAGGGTTTTAAAGAATATTTCTTTAAGAGATTGTACAATGCTTATTATTATTAGAAGTTAATTAAAACTTATATTCTAATATATACTTTACTAAACTTGCCTAATATAAATCGGCTATACTAAAAGTAATAAATATAGCTGGTATTCTTAAGAAATTGATATATAATAATAATTTGTAAAATTTTTTAATTTAAAACGACCGAATACCTCGAAATTAATTAGTAAAGCGGGTAATAAAATTGAGAAACTTTTTTAATTTATTAAATCTAGCCTTAAAATAATTGTAAAAAACTTCCTAATTAACGAAAATTTTTCGATTAAATTAGCGATTATTAATATAGAATAAGTTTTTACTATAAACTTAAGTATATATAAGGGAATTGAAGGCGATATATTGAAATTAGTTATATTTAGTAAAGTAACTATTGTACTACCGTATATAATATTAAATATATTTACTATATTTAACCTTTTTAGGCCGAAGAATAAAAAATTCACTTTTATTGCGTAGGTAGAGACTAAGAAAGGCCTAAGATAATAATATTTATTAACAACGAAATTTATTAATAAGTATATTATAAAGGGGGTTTTATTCGATATAATAACGTTAGGGGGGAATTGGAATAAATATATTTAATATAGAAGTTGGGTAGCCGGGAAGCGGATTTAAGCTAAATATTGGACCCGGAGCTAGACCTTCTTTAGGCTGTTAATTATCTGGGAAATTTATAATACGGACCGGTAAAGTATTCGGGTCGGATAAAGGATCCCTACGAAATTATACCCTAAATTAATCGATATCCCTAAGTAGACTACTTATAATATTAGGCGTAATACTAACTTCGATATTAATTTTAGCTAGTAATTCCTCTAATACGGCTTCTTAGGATTTATCTAAATCTTCAAACTCTATATCTTCTATATTAATATAATTAATATTATCCAAAATATTACTATTTACTAGTAATTAATTAAGTTAGGCCTTATTAATTTTAATATTTATATAGCCGGGATAATATATTTTAAAGAATTTTAATTAAGTTTCGATTTTCCGACGGCTAATTTTAAATTTATTACGCATCCGACCGATATTTAGATAATTATAGTAATTGCGAAGCTGTATTAAAATAATATCGATTTCTTCGGGTAATTTTAGTAATTAAATATAGATATATATAATATTTCGAAGGTAATTAATATAATAGCCTTTATATTTATATTATTGACTACCGAAAGTATAAATATTATAATAGATATAAATTCGTAAAATAAATATTTCTTTATAAAATTTAAAAGGTAGTAAGTAATACTCTTCGTCGTCTTCTATAAATATACCGAAGTCTATATTATTAGTAGTACTAAATTTGAAGGGCTCTTCGGGTTATAAATTCATATCAATATAGTAGTACCGTTTATAAATACCCTAAGCATTAACCCTCAAATTGAACTACTATTTATTATAATAATTATACCGTTCCTAAACTTTAATATCTAATATAGTCTAGCAATTACGAACTTATTAATAATAGGAGTCTAGGATAGCCCGGGCACCTATATTGCTAATAAATTAGGGGTCTTATTCAAAATTAATACTAAATACGCCGGGGAATTAAAATTCACGTTCTGGGGAAGGCTATAAACGTTTAGGACCCGGCGGCCAATTTCTTTAGCGGAGGGGGGTTAAAAGAATTAATTTAATTATTGGGGTATATAGAGTAGGTATAAATTTATTAATATTAAAAGTAGTGCTAAAAGTTATATTATTAAAGGGATTTATAAAGTTAGAACTATCGAATAGATTTCGTATTACTAAATTAGGAATTAGTCTAAGTTAGAATAGGTTATCGTACTTATTAAAATTGTAGAAATTACCCTTATTAAATTCAGAGTTATTATAAGCCGGTTCCTAATACTCCCTACAATAATAGTATTCAATATTATAATGTTTATTGAAAAATTCGCTACGGTCAAAGTCTTAATAATAATTCAAATAGACTTTGTTTTTATATTGAATATTATAATAGGGATTAGTATAAATATATACTATATAAAACTAGGTAATATTATCCCGGTTAATAGGACGACGGGCAATATTGTAAGCCGGGTATATAAAATACGGTATTGGGGGGGGAGGTCGGTTGGCATCGTTATTGTTAGTAGATTGTATTAGAATGTCGGGAGAATTGGCTCGGCTTGGACTTGGACCTGGGCCTGGGGTTGGGCTTTGAATCGACCGTTTCTTAGCCTTGGCTCTTCCTAAATATAGGATATAATAGTCCCTTTCTAGGAAATTGCTGCGAATATAATTTAAACGTTCGGTTATACTATTGTAAATAGAATAGATTTTGCGTTGGGAAAAGATGTTGTGTTGTGAGTTTAATAGATAAAGTAAGTAGTTGCCGGTAATAGGATTATAGTCGTTGATATATCGAGAGTAATAGTAATTCGGATAGATAAATTGTTTATTATTATTATATATAATATAGTTGTTTGTGGTTGTATTCCGGTCTGTGAGGGGTCGTATAATACGATAATTCGGGTAAGTAAATTATTAATTATTATTATAGAATTAATAATTATTTGTGGTTGGGTTGCGGTCGGTAATGGGGTAGATAATGTGATAACGGTAGTATGCGAATTTATTAGGTTGGTTAGGGGTTAATTCTTTTAGATTGGGGTGTTGTTGTGTAATTAATATAGTTAGTGATGGAGTAGGTGTAATATCTTCGTTAGGTTCGGTATAATGGCGATAACGATAATTACGTTAGATTTAGTCTCTTTCTTAGCGGGTTCGAGTAGTCTCTTTATTATCCTATTTAAATTGATTAGGTTAGCTTAATTATTAAAGTATTAAAATAAATGATATATACTTATAAATATTAGCCGCTAACTTTATATTGAATATTTTATTAAGTCCGACTGGCTTTGGATTGAATTGTTTAGTATTATAGGGTATAAGTTCTAAATTAGGAAAGGTTGGCGGTAGTTCCTTGAATATTAGTTTATAGTTGTAACGATTGAATTAAATAGTTAATAGGACGTTTTAAACCTAGATTAGTTCTTTAAGCCGGTTAGGGTTATTAAATTGCTTAGTAAAGTTCTTAGGGTTGGGGTTATTATTGAATTCTAAATAGTTCTTATTGTTTATATCCTTATTGAGCTTCTAATAGTTTTTGAGAAGAAATGTTAACTTTTTTATTATTAAATCGTTTACGGCGGAATCGTTAAATTACCGGAGGTGGGAAAGGTATTAGAATTTGGAATAGTTGAGGGTTAATCGGTATTCGGCGGTTGACTTTGGTTCGGATTTAGGCCTCTTCTAGGGAAGATAGTATAGTAGTATTAGGATCTCTTTTATTACTAGTAGTAAGATTAACAGTAGTAGGATTAACGGCGGTAGGATTGACGGCGGTAGGATTGACGGTGGATTTATTACTAGTGTTGGCGGCGGCGGACTATAGGCTAGATTATATTCGACGTCGTTGAGATCGATTCTAAGATAAAGAGGTTAATTATTTAAAATATAGTTTATTATAATTAGCTAGCTAGTTAGTGTTGCTTAAGTCGTACTTGTAACCCCCCGCGGCTCGGATTTTAACCTTCGAGGGTACTATTTATTTATAAGTAGTAGAACGATACGGTATATTAGATTTATAGTAGGATTTATGTATTTTGAAGGATTTACTATTATATAGATAATATTAGTTAATTGATTGGCTAATAGGAAGGGAAATAATAGATTGGATAAGGAAGAGGAAGAGGGAGAGAGATGACTTACGATAGTACGTTTATTCCGGCAAACGTTACAAGTTTTGGTAATGAGGGTAGGATCTAGTTTATTAATAAATACTAATATCGGCTTCTTCTTATTATAAGTATTGTATTTTTGAGTAGGAGGTTGACTCTACTTTTAGTTACTAGGAGGCGGCGGCTGTTGATTGGAATCTATTTTGATTGATTGATTGAATAATTGTTTGATTAAATATAGGACCGAGTCGTACTAGTTAATAGATGGAAAGAATGAAAGTTAAAAAGTTAAAAAGCTAATAATAATTTGGTTCTATAGATTGGTGATGATAATGCTAGAGCCGATAATTATTTTACCTTTCTAGCTTCGTTTAGTTAGTTTATATGTTGTAGATTAGGTGCTTTGTACCGCCGGGTTAAGGTTGGAGTGAATTGTTGGGAAAGGAGAGAGAAATGTTAAATTGTTAGTCGCTTTCGTTGATATATGTTCCGTGAAGGGAACCGAAGTCTTTAAATGAAAGTAAAGACGTTAGTAGAGGAATAAGTAGATGGTAGGGAGTAAGGAGGAGAATTAATTAAGTTAAATAATAATTGCTTTAATTATTATCGATATTTAAAGGGCTAATATTATTATTGTCTTAATAACTTTAAAAACCGCGAAAACGTTTAAGGTAGTAGAGTATAGTACTAAATACGATATTAAAAATAGTATAGACCGAGATTTGAATAATGAAGATAGTGAAGACGTTAGTAGAGGAATATATAGATAGTAGGGAGTAGTAGGGAGTAGGGAGTAGGAAGGGGAATTAACCCGTTATTTTAATAGAAGTCGTTAACCTCTTTATTTTAGTACTAATTGCTCTAGTAAGCCTGGTGAGTATAAGCCTGGTGAGTTTGAGCCCTCGAAGCGGGATAATAGGCCGTAGTAACTAATATAATATACTATTGCGAGAATGGATAGTCGGTGGAAGGATATTGTTGTAAGGATGTTGTGTAGGGATGTTGTGTTAATGAGATTGAAAATGAAAACGCAGGTAGATCTGTGCAAGTCAAAAAGATATTAGTAAACCGAATAGTTAAATAGGGAGTAAGGTGGGGATGGGAGGGCGACTTACTGCTTGAGTAATGGAGAAGTAAGTTCGCCGGTCGGATAACCGATACGTTCTGACTCGGCGCTGTGAAAGATTCCGATACGCTTCTCTGTTGAAAGATTTCTGAAATCAAGTGTTGAGGTTGATCTTAGATGTAAGAATGTGGTGTGTGTGTTGAAGAGGAGAGAGTTTGAGAATCGAGAGAGGTGGGGGGAACTAGATTCTTATACCCTTCTGGGAGGTAGCCGGGAGGGAGCTAATAGGTGCTAGAAATTTCCTGACGGTCTGGTTGATAGTGGGGTTGAGTCGGTGAATAGTATTGCGATTTCCTTTATTGGTGTTGAGAGATAGAAGGTAGTGGGTGGTGGGATGATTTAGAGTGGCGGTCGCGGGTTGTAATAGGGGAGGTGGTGTTTATACCTACCTCGTACTAGGCCGATATAAAAGTGATGCGCAATTGAATGCACTTCACCGAAAGTCGTATAAACCGTCGTCGCAGTCGTTTGAAGGCTTGAAATCAAAAGATATCAAAGATTCTAGATAATTATTAGTGTTGTACGATGGTTGCAGCGATGAAAGTGGTGGTGTTAATAGTTGAAGGTAGTGTTGTTAGTTGAAAGTAGTAGGGTTGAAAGGCGATGACGTGAAAGGTGGTGTGGCCGTGCGCCGACTTGCCGGGACTGTCAGAGTTGCCGGGAGTGCCAAACAGCCGGGCACGTGAGCCACGGTCGCAAACAATCTGTAAACAGCCGCGCGACCAATCGTATAGGATTTTATTTGTAATACTATACGCAACCGCATTTTACGCTGCATCTGTATGTAAATGATATGATAGATATAGACGAATTTACTCTATTTCATGGTATTTTTTATATTTTGATATATATAGTTGACGTTGAGATATGATAGTCTGAAGGCGACGGAAATATACGAAATGAAGCACTGTTTGCGATGGTTATTGAAACTATGTCCTAATGACCCACAATTCTTCCTTTTTGGAATAGGGGGTGGTCTGTGCGCAAGGGGAATTTTCTATACATTGGACGCCTATAGATAGAACCGCCGCGCTTTCCTCGCGTCGATAGCGGGCTTACGGACTACGCGACCTTTGGTGCGGATCCAATCGTAGTAACCCAGGGGTGGTGGGCCCAGCGCATCTCCTCTCGTTTGGGCATGGGCGTTTTAAAAATAGAAATCGAATAGTAAATAAAACGTTTCTATTTCTAAATTCTTTATTAATATAATTTTATATACCCCAGCAATAATTCTTAAATACTTAATCTAATATTTAATTAACCCAATTATTATCCCTTGTAATTTCCTATAAATTTTAGTCGGTTAATAGAAAGTTAAAACTCTATATATAATAATAATAATAATCTTATTCCTTAGCTATATATCTATAGCGCCATAATTGGCATAAGGTACTTCTCTTAATTCTCTAAAGGAAAAACCGTACGGCAATAAGCGCCGCCGGATAAAAACCCCTAACTCCGTTCCGGTTATAAGTAAGCCGTACCGTTCCTTCCTAACTTCTAACTATAATAGTTCTCACCTACTACTATAGCGAACAAACGTATTTTCTATTTCATTCTACCTAATACTAAAACTATCGTAATATTGCTCCCCTCTTCCGCTCCTTCCTCCCGTCCCTTAGCCGCCGTTCCGTCCCTATTTACCCTTATTTATTCTTATTTACTCTCCCGCCCCGCCCCCTCTCTTTTACCCCCTCCCCCTTTATTCTATTTTCCTATCCCTACTATAATTTATATCTATATAAAGGCCTCCTTTACTATTTATATAAATTTTCTCCGGGCGTTAGCCCTAAACCTTCCTCTTCTTCCTTAAATTATTATATTTTTAAAATAGCCTCCTTTTCGTCTAGTAACGCGCCCGGCCGTACCCCCGGTTATAATATTTATAATTTCAACGTTCGGACTAGTTAAAGCCCCGACCTTTCCTACTTTATAAAATTTTCGTTTAAACCCAATATCGCACCTTCTACCCTTCGCTATATTCCTTAGGCCCCTAGCGCTCCTACAACTCCTTTTTAAAATTTTATTACCGTTGCCGATACTCTATCCCGTAATCTTATATTTAAATTTCCTAACGACTAATAAAATTCCCGCCCTTATATTCTCGCATCCTCTTTAACTAATTCCAATATTTAATATTATTTATACTCTTCCTTACTTCAGCTATATTTTAAATTTCGCCGACTACATTATAAATATTCCAAATATTATTAATTTAAGCCCGGAGGCCTTCTAAATAATATTCGTAGAATATACTTATACAATCAATAAATAGGATAAATATCCTTCCTAATATTATAATATTATTTCTTTCTAATATTATTTAAATATTACGTCCTAAACTATTCTATATTTACTCGCCGCTTTAAAATATATACTCAATATCCTCCTCAACTATTATAATAAATATAATTTCGTTTAAACGGCGGTAATTATTATTATAAATATTCCGACTAACTTTAATAATTCTATTAAGAATTTTTAATAAGTTTACACATCTTTCCTTAGTACTATATATATTCGCTTAATTAACAATAATCTCCCGGACTAGCCGGATACTTTTTTTTCTCTCTATTATTTCAATAAATTAAAGGTTATAGACTATAAAGAAAAGGATTACCGTAAGAAGTTTATAATCGATTATCTTACTATTACTCCTCTTCGTATCGTTTCCGCCGGCGTAATTAGTAGTAGTACTAACTTTAATATTAATAGTCCCTTAAATTCGCCTATAATAGTCGATAACCTCTATACTACTAAAATAAATCCTAATTAAAACGAATAGTATTACTAAATTACTTACGACTTAATATAAATAATAGAAATACTCCGTATCTTCGTTAATTATATTTAAATATTAATTAGATAATTCTTCCGCCATTCTATTCCTTTCGTTAAATTATAAACCGGAACTAATTTAACCAATCTCCCTATTACTCCCGTCGTTCCTATATTTCGATATTCTAATATTATAAATAAATAAATAATTTTATATATACTACGCGAATTCCCTACGTTATTCCCCTTCTAATTCAACTATTAGGCGGTACTTATTTGATCTATTTAATTTAAATACCTACGAAAAGATTTTCTCTATTTTAATTCTATTATCTAAATAAGCTTAGAATTCTTCCTATATTTACAACTAATCGGTTATTATTATTTAATATTCCTTTATCCGTAAATATTTAAAAATAAAGTATTTAAACATTTCCTCCCCGGTTTTATATAAATAGAATAGCATTATAATATCCGGTACCTTCCTCCGGAAGAGGAAGGATTAGAGCCCGATAATTCCTATTCGGGCTTAAATAAGGAGGGAATTCTATACTTTCATTAATAGGTACAACTTATTATTATCCTTTAATAATTAACTTTTCTTCTTCTTTTTCTTTTTTACTTTAATTATATATTATTTAATAGTATTATCGTTAAACCTTATATTAAAGTTAGCGATAGTAAATTTATATTATTAATTTAATTTGGTTACCGCCGCCGCTATTTAATAATTATAGCGTAATATTTACTCTCTTTTCGTAATATCTTCTAACTACTCCTCTCGGTCGATAGCAATTAATTTTAATATTTATAATAGGGGTAAAGGCGTTCCCGTTTCCGAGGGCGGTCTTACTACTAATATAATAAATTTCTCTGTTAGTACCTATTCCTTAGCCTATTTAGCTTTAGTAATACTACTTTCGGGTTAATTAATAAATAATCGACTTTTTATTCTTATTTAAATATAATTAACTATTTAGGCTATAATCCTTCGGACGAATTTAATTTAGTCTATTCGGGTAAGCCTTTTTTCGAAGGCCCTTACCTTTTTATTAAAGTAGAAATCGAATAGTAGACAAAATATTTCTATCTTTAAATTCTTTATTAGTATAGTTTTATACGCCTTAATAATAATTTTTAAATATTTAATCTAATATTTGGCTAGCCTAACTACTATTCCTTACAATTTTCTATAGATTTTAATCGGTTAATAGAAAGTTAATACTCTATATATAATAACGCTTTAAATATATTTAATATAAATTTCTCTCGCTTATATAAAAGAGTAACCCTAAATTTTCGCTACTAATTATATTAAAGCATTCGTCTACGTAGTTATCTTTTTCTTTATTACCTCTATATATATTCGATAATTAAACTTCCGGTCTAATTAAACCCTTAGGAATTTTATTAATTCTATCGGTTAAAATACTACTCTACTAATTTAAAGAATTTCCGTCCGCGGTTCCCTCGTCCGTATAAAATATATAAATTCCATTTTATTCGCTTCGAATTCTATCCTTCTCTCGGTTACCTACTCGAAGTAGATTTCCTATACCGTTTAAAGAGTTTTATAATTTTCCTCTATCGTTTTAACTACTATAATAATATTAATATCGTTAGTAAAACCAATTATAATTGTATTCTTAATTATAATTAATTTATAGTATAATAAAGTAATAAAGAGAATAAAAAGGATTAATAAAAGGGGGGAGCCTTAGAGTACTCTTATTATAATATTATAAGGGTTCGAAATTTTATTATCGAAGAAAAAGGAATTTTTTCTTCCGGTAACGAAATTATCGATTTATTTAAAAAGTTATTGTAGGAATTATATTTCTTATAAAATATATAGAAACTATTTATAATTAATTCTATTGAATACGCCCTTTAAATCGAAGAATATAAGAGACGTTACAATTTTAAATTTTTAGGCCGAATAGACTATATTAGTTATTACCTTAATTATAAACTTTATTAAATAGTTTGCCTAATTATTTATTTAGCCTTTTAGGAGGAGGTTAAATTCTTTTACTACTTATATTAATTTTATAATAATTAAGGCTTTAAAAATCTTTCTAATATTATTTAATAGCGAAATTAATTTTTATACGCCGGTTAATTTTTATTATTCGGCGCTTTTTCCCAACTTTTTTTAAAATAACTACTTTTATATTCTTAAATTGTTAAAGGAAATATTCGAACCGAAGGCTCGCTATAGCGAAAGCCGTTATAGTTTATTTAAATAATATCCTACAAATTTTTAGAAATCTATTTAAAAATTAATTAATACCCGGCACTTTATTCGGCGCTATCTTTAAAAGGATTTCTTTAATATCCCCTTTAGTAATTTAATTATTAATAATTACTAGGGTATTACTATTTAATAATTAAATCTAATCTAGTAAATAATTTGTAAAAATATTTACCTTAAAAAAGAATCGGTCGGCGAAAATATTCGCCTTACTACTATAGTCTTCGATTTCGTTTGTCCCTTCGCTAAATTTAAAAATTAGTAATTTAGGCGGATTTATTAAACGGTAACTCCGGGTTCGAGCCTACTTCTTTAATAATTAAAATTTATTTAAATCCTTCGATGTAGAAGCAATATAATTTCGTTATTTTACCGTTTAAATTTTCGAAATAAATCGTTTCTTCTTTATTATTACTTTTACAAACTCTTTTTAATTTAAAAGCGTCCTATTCCTAAACTATACCTACTACTTCCGTTGTATATCTTTCGTCGCCGTCTTATATTCTAAATTTTATTAATCCGCCTATTTTCTCCGACCTTTCTTCTAATATAGGACGAATTCCTCTATAATACTAATAAATTCCCTATCGAATTTATTAAACGCTAATTCGAAATCTTCTATTATAATAATCTCCTCCGAAATCGATATCCGTTTCTCCGCCGTATCCTATACCTTTTCTACATTTATAAAACTCTAATTATAATTTCCTTTTTCCTCAGCCTTCCTATTCCGTTTTCTAATTTAGATTTAAACTTCTTAAAGATAATAATCCGAACCGGTCTACTCGTATCGTTAGACCCTTTAATATTTAATTTTAATACTATATAATATTTATATATAATTAATCGTCCTATTTTTTTCGCCTCGTATTATATTACCGAACTATATTAATTCTCCGCAAAGGATTAATAAATTTAATTTCTACCGTCGTATTTAAATAAGAAATTTCGTAACTCCCGGGCTAATTTTATTCTCTAAGTTCTAATCGGGATAATAAAAATTAAAATCCCTAATAATTATTTAATAGCCCCGTAGGAATTATTCTTTAAAGAATTTAAGGAAGGGAAATCCCTATTAATATTCTAATGTACTATATATAAAAATAAGGGAATAAATAGAATAAATAGTTATTAATTCCTATAAATTTTTAAATATCGCCGCGGCCCAATCCTTCCCCGATCGGAAATTTAAATCCTTAAAATTCTACCTCTTATTTATATAAATCGCCGCCCTACCCTTCTCTAAATAATTAATACTATAATACCTACTACCCTTCGGCCGGTAAATATCCTTATTTAAATTTCTACCCAACTCTTAAATCGCTATAATATTATAAATCTCCTCCTATTCGAATAAAAGTTTCCTTCTCTCGTATAACTTCCTTATATTCTAATAGAATATTTTTAATTAGATTATTAATTACCTTATAAAAGGGTTCCTTCTAATTTAGTAGCGGATAAAGTAAGTATTATATTTTTAGTAGCAGTCGCGCATATAATAGTTATAGAGCCGGTACAAATATAATCGCCGGCGCTCTACGAATACGTATACATATTTATTAAATTAAATTAATTTATAAGCTTCGGCCGAAAACTATTTCTAAATATCTTTTATTTAAGTCGGCCTTTCATTACTTTTCCGGCTAATAATTTCTCTAAAGTTATAATAAAACGGGAATTAAGGGAAGCGTTAGGGATAGTAACGTCCTTTTCTAATTTAATTGTTAACTTTAATATTAATTTAGCCGGTCCTTTATAAATAGTAAAGCTGTAAAGCCTTTCGGCGTATATAATTAAAGCTTTCGCGTAAATTATTCTAACAAATAAATATTATTTCTTATCGAAGGCGAAATACCCCGACTTCCTATATAGTTTATAATAAATTAAGGAATTATCTTTATTCGAAAGGTAATTTTCTTCGTTAAAACGAGCCCTATTATATTTAAATTAACTATAGTAGCTATAAGTATCTTTTAGGCGATAGAACTTCGTTATATATTTAAATCCTTAATATTTAAAATATTATTAAATAGTAGCTATAATTTAAAACGGTTCGTATAAATAAGCCCCGCCGTTCTAGAGGAAGAGGTTCTTTTAAAGGAAGATCGCTACCTTCGTAATTATAATTTCTATTAAAATTATCCCCCTATCCTTTTTATTATATTTCTTCTAAATTTTTATATAAATAATATCCGCTTCCTTATTTTTTTCCTTTATTTCTTTTAATATTATATTATCTAATCTTCCGTCGAAATTAATTTAAAGGACTCTTTTAATTAGAACTCCTATAATATTAAAGGTTATAATAGCTTCTATTTTAAAGACCTCTTTCGCCTAAATATAGTACTTCTAATACTATTTGCGTATAGGTTTATTAAAAATTATAATATAGTTACCACTCATTACTATTCGGGTAATTACTCGGATTCCCTTATATTATTTCTCTTTTAAAATGTTTTCGATTATTTATTTTGTATCTTCGTTCGATTATTTAATATATTAGGCGGAGATTAAGACTCTTTTAATTATAAGTTGGCGTTTGTAATTAGAGGGGATAAATTTTAATATAATAATAATAATTAATTATTAGAGGGTAGCGCCGATTTTACCTAGTAATTTCGTAATAATATTAGTTTATTTCTTCGGCGCCTCTTAAGTACCCTTTTTAAATTCTTTAAAAATATCCTTTTTCAAATTATTAAAATCCTTCTTAGTAATAAACTAGTTCTCGCTAACCTTATTTACTTTAAATATTTAGGACCTACTTTTCTTCGCTTAAATTTTCGCGAATTCGAAAAGTAATTTTCGAATTTAACGACGGTCTTCGGGCGAAACAGTATTGTAATCTATAGATTTATTTATTTAAACGATAAATTTCTTTATAATTTTATTATTATTCTTTATTTTCTCCGAAGTTTTTATAGCGAGTACGGCGTTAAAGTCGTTATAGTTAGAAATACTTCCGAGGGGGTTGTAAACGCTATTTTTAAATCTATATACGCCTCTATTAATTATTATTAATAGCGACGGCTTAATACTATTACTACGTTCGTTGTAGGATATTGCGAGGGGGGTAAACGACCCTCCTAAGTCGATTGCCGTTGTCTATTTTCGTTTTGGAGCACTTCCTAACCAGAAATCGGCGTTTCCGGTTTTTTAAAAGGATCCTCTATATATAATAGTACTTCGAATATACTTAATATAAATTTCTCTCGTTTATATAAAAAAATAAACCTAAATTTTTATTATTAATCGTATTAAAGTATTTATCTATATAATTATCTTTTTCTTTACTACTTCCGCGTATATTCGATAATTAAACTTCTAATCTAATTAAACCCTTAGGAATATTATTAACTCTATTAATTAAAGTACTACTCCGCCGATTTAGAGAGTTTCCGTCCGTAATTCCCTCGTCCGCGTAAAATATATAAACTCTATTTTATTCGCTTTAAACTCTATCCTTCTCTCGACTACCTATTCGGAGTAGATTTTTTATACCGCTTAAAAAATCCTATAATTTTCTTCTATTGTTCTAATTATTATAATAATATTAATATCGTCGGTAAAACTAATTATAATTATATTCTTAATTATAATTAATTTATAATATAATAGGGTAATATAGAGAATAAAAAGGATTAGTAAGAGGAGGGAGCTTTAAAATACTCTTACTACGATATTATAAGGGTTAGAAATTTCGTCGTCGAAGAAAAGGGAACCTTTTTTTCCGGTAATAAAATTATTTACCTATTTAAAAAATTATTATAAGAATTATATTTCCTATAGAGTATATAAAAACTACTTATAATTAATTTTATTAAATACGCCCTTTAAATCGAAGAGTATAAGAAATATTATAGTTTTAAACTTTTAAACCGAATAGACCGTATTAATAACTATTCTAATTATAAACTTTATTAAACGGCTTACCTAATTATTTATTTAATTTTCCGGGAAGAAATTAAACTCTTTTACCGCCTATATTAACTTCGTAATAATTAAAGCTTCGAAGATCTTTCTAACGTTATTTAATAGCAAAATCAACCTTTATATACTAGCTAATTTCTATTATTCGGCGCTCTTTTTTAACTTTTTAAAAATAATTACTTTTACGTTCTTAAATTATTAGGGGAAATATCCGAACCGGAAGCTCGCTATAGCGAAAGCCGCTATAGCCTATTTAAATAATACCCTACAAATTTTTAAAAACCTATTTAAGAATTAGTCGATACCCGGCGCTTTATTCGGCGCTATCCTTAAAAGGATTTCTTTAATATCCCCCTTAGTAATTTAATTATTAATAGTCACCGGGGTATCGCCGTCTAATAGTTGAATCTAATTTGGTAGATAATCTATAGGAACATCTACCCTTAGGAAGAATCGGTCGGCGAAGATACTCGCTTTGCCGTTATAGTCTTCGATTTCGTTTACCCCTTCGTTGGGTTTAAAGGCTAATAGTTTAAGCGGATCTATTGGGCGGTGGCTCCGGGTTCGAGCCCACCGTTCCAATAGCCAAAGTTTACTTGAATCCTTCGACGCGGAGGCGATATAATCTCGCCACTTCGCCGTCTGAGTCTTCGATATAAGTCGTCTCTTCTTTACCGCTGCCTCCACGAACTCCCTCCAGTTCAATATACTATAGTTAATAATAGAATGTCTTTATCTACATCTAACGCCCAAATCGATATAGGAGTAAACGGCCATCTATTTATTAGTATAATATTTACTAATAAATTGCAAGAACGATTACTAATAGAAGCAACGAACAATTTTCCTATTCGAAGCATTAGTAATTACTAAGGAAAAAACTAGTTAAAGTATTAAAGAGGTCGTTAAAGCCGCTTTAAGGATTCGAAACCGAATAATACCCCCCGATATTTTTATCGTCGTTAATATAAATTACAATTTTATTATCGGCTACAAATAACTCAATATCTATAACGCCTAAATAGATTGTAAGAACCGTCGATTTATCTTCCCTCCCGAATAAAAGCCCAACCCCGAATAAATAAGGAACTTAAATTTCGAAATTTATCCAGGAGGTTCTAGCGTTATAAACCTAAAATACTAGAAAAATACAGCTTATCGCAATACACTTATAAATCGAGAGGATAAATGTCGAATTGACAGTAAAAATAGTAGTCGCGAAGCGCTTAAGCTTACTAATAGTTATATTATAGTACCCGAACCTATCCTAACCGGATAACCCTTTCCCAACTATTATAAGAAAGAGTTGGATTAGGAGGCTAAGAATTAGTACGACCGTAAAGTATATTAATATTAGAAAATAATCAAAAAGTATATATTCGAATTCTAAATAGAGTCGGCGGCTTTCGAATTTAAGAAGATAGTCCCTATTATACTAGCGGATTTTAGATATACCCGAAATAAAAATATTAGCGAACTAAGTTATATTCGTCCCTATATTCTACTTTAGAACCCTAATTCGATTTTTAAGTAGTTTAACCTATTAAGTAAAATAGAGAGGAATTTAGCTAATTTTACCTATTTTATAATATTATCCCTAGAATCCGTTTAATTCGCCCGAATTAAATCGATCGAACTATACGACGGTAAATAAGGCTCTAATAACTAAAGTATATATAAATTTAAAAGAAACGCAACTAATTAGTATAAAGAACGACCGGTATAAATATATATCCTCGAAGGCGATTTATTTATAAGGTTTGCGGCTAAAAATAATTATATAATATATTCTACGAGTATTTTCGAAATCGATTAATATATTTAGGAAAGATGAATAGAGGTAGACCTTATTTAGGAACCTCTCCTTTACAACGAAAAGGAACTATACGAAGAAGCTTTAAAGACGGTACCCGAATATTACTATAATTATATTAATATTTTTAGTAAGTACAATTCGTATATCCTACCTAATCATTAACCTTGTAATTATAAAATCGAATTAAAAGAGGGCTACCGATTAGAAGAATTCGGGTATAGCCTACTCTATAAAATATCCTTCAATGAATTAGAGGCTATACGTAAATATATTTTAGAAAACCTTTTAAAAGGGTTTATTAAAGTAAATTCGTTACCTTAGGCAACTCCCGTCTTTTTCGTTAAGAAGGTTAACAGTAGCTTCCACTTCTATATTAACTATTACAAACTTAACGCTATTATAAGGAAAGATTAATACCCACTGCCCTTAATTGAAGAGACCCTAGCTAAAGTTACTAAAACCTAATAATTTACTAAAATCGATATACGATAAGTATTCTATTATATTTGTATAAAGCTAGAGGACGAAGAATTTACTACTTTCTATACTAGTATAAGAGCTTTTAAATATAAAGTATTACTATTTAGCCTAATTAATAACCCCGCTAGCTTTTAAACTTTTATTAATTTATTTTTAGGACTATATTTAAAAGACTTTTATACCGCGTATATCGACGATATCTTTATTTATTTTAATACTTTTAAAAAATATAAGGATTATATTTATAAAGTATTAGCTAAATTGAAAAATATTAGGTTATAAACCGATTTAAAGAATTGCGAATTCTAAGTTATAAAGACGAAATTCCTAAGGTTTATTATAGGACGTAACGGTATCTCCGTCGATTTAGAAAAGGTAGAGGTTATTAAAGAGTAAGTAATACTTTCTAACTTATAAGGAATATAATTTTTTTTAGGATTCTATAACTTTTACCGGAAATTTATTAAAGACTATAGTCGAATCGTTCGCCCCCTTACGAACCTAATTAAAAAAAGCGAAGCTTTCGTTTAAACCGATAAATATTAGGTAGTATTCGACGGATTAAAATAATTATTAATAAATACCCCCTTACTAAAGTATTTCTATTATAATATAGAGATACGAATCGAGACGGATACTAATAATAGAATCTTCGTCGAAATCCTTTCCTAATACTAGGAGGATATAAAAGAATAGTACCCTATTACCTACTTTTTAAAAATTATATAATAAGCGGAATATAATTACCCGATTTATAATAAGGAATTATTCGCTACTATTAGAGCCCTTTAGACCTAACGCCCCGAATTAATCGGTTTAAAGTAATCGAAACCCTTTATAATTATTATAGACTACTAAGTATTAGAATACTTCGGTATAAAACGATTATTAATTTACAATAAATTGGATAGGCGGAGTTTTTATTTTAATACTATTTCGAGATTATTTATCGCTTTAGTACTAAGAACGCGGTTATTAATACCTTATTATAGAAATTAGAAGATTTTAAAATTTAAAAAGAAAAGAAGGAGGCGTACCGTACCCTCTAAATATTTAAACCCTTAATAAATGACAAAGTTAAAGTTATCGCCCTAGCCTCTATTATTATATTGAATAGCTTTTTAGAAGAGTCGGTACTAATCCTTATACTAAATATCGATAGTTTGGAATTATATTTAATCGAATTAGAAGGGTACGAATTAATCGATATAATTATAAAGGCTAACCGTGAAGAGGAATCTTTAAAAGAGTATCGCGTACGTACTTACGGCTCCGATTTTAAATTTATAATAATAGTTAATAGGTTATTAATGTACTAGGGCCGCTTCGCTATCCCCGATAAAGATAATTTACGGACTTGTATTATTAATAAAACGTATTCTACTTTAATAATAGCCTACCCCGGCCGAAATAAAATTCGAACGATTTTAATTGAATAATATTAGTAGCCTAGTATAGCGGGAGATATCGACCGGTTCGTTAAAAACTATATAATTTATAAAGTTTGTAAAATATTTAGAGATAAAATTCCCGGTAAGCTATACCCTATTTTATTGCCCGCTAGGAAATAGACTTTGATTATAATAAATTTTAAGAAAATACCTAAGGATAAATACAATTTTAATAACGCTCTAATTATAATAAACCGTTTAATAAAATCGTTATAGGTTATACCCTATATAGAAAGGGCTATTACTTAAAACGCCGCTTAAATGTATTACGAAGGTCCTTATAGGGTCTACAATATATTAAAAAAATTTATTTTTAATTATAATCCTTAATTTATATCGGCTTTTACTAACGAAATATCTAAATTAATTAGTACGAAGTAGAAACTAGCTACCGCGGGCTATAGTTAGACGGCTAGATAGGTAGAAGTTATAAACGTTTATTTTAATTAATAATTATACCCCTTCGTTAATTACTATTAAGACAATTAGTTAAAAGCAATTTCCGTATTAGACGCCGTACAAAATAGCCTCCCCTAAGATAGTACTAGTTTCGCCCTTTATAAAATTATATTCGGTTACCCGATATATATACTTTTCGATTAGGAAGCCCAAATTTAGGACCCCTCTATCCCCCGGACCGAATAGTTAATTAAAGAGTAAATTTAAGAATATATTTAACGTATTTACAATTATATAGAATATATAAGAGAAATAATATTAAAGGCGTAAAAAGAGTAGGCCTAGTAGGCTAATAAGAAATATAAGAACCTAGACTTCGATGTCGGTAATAGAATTATTATTATTAAGCAATTATAATTAACGACTATTCGCCCTAATAATAAGTTCGATTTCCCTAATATCTGTAACTATTATAAAATTATTGAGAAAGTAGGTTACTCCTACCGGTTAAAGCTTTCTAATAGTTAGAAAGGCTCTAACCTCTTTTATATTAATTAATTATATAAATATTATAATAATCCGTTACCCGAATAGACCGCCGAGTACTTAGGGCCGATTAATATAGAAACGGACGAAGATCCCGAATAAAAAATCGAGAAGATTAATACTTTTAAAATTGTTAATAGTAAATTCTTTTATAATATAGACTAGAAAGGTTAGGACCCCGATCCGGAATACTAACCGGCCTTTAATTTCAAATATACCCCGAAGGCCCTTTAGGAATTCTACGAAGTTAACCCGGATACCCCGGGTCCGCCTAAATAGATAATGAATTGGTTAAACGAAGATTAGGAGGAGTATAAAGATAAGAAACTATTAAAATTATTAAGATTAAAGCGTTTACGAAGGATTTTATATAAATAAGGTTATTAGAGGATTATTACGTCTATTGTAGAATACTTAATAAAATTCGCGGACGAATCTTCTATATAGGGGGGGGGGGGTAATATAACGGCGCCGGCCCGGCTATACCGCTATGCCCGCTATACCCTATGGGAGGATTAGTATTGTAAGGTATTATAAAGGTTAGAAGAACGAGTAATATAGAAGGTTCGTATTAAGATTGGCTAAGGCGGGCTCTAAGCCTATTGAAAGTATTTACCCTTATTTGTTATATAAGTAAAAGGGGATACGAGTAAAGGGATTGGCTATTAGCGACCCGCATGTGGGTCCCGCTATCGCTTACGCACTAGGGTATTTATTCGGGTTTATACGTATATATTTAGTTCTCTTCCTTTTCTTCTCCTTACTTTAAATCTTCTATTATAGATAGAATTTTAGCTTTGCCCTCGACTCAACCATACTGTGCCCTTGCAAATATCGATAATTATACTATTCACTCCCTACTTAAACTTCCCTTTAATATTAGTATTTTAAATAACCTTAATAGCGTTAAACTCTCTAACCTTTAAAGAGACTTTCAATAGTACAAATATTTCATCATTAACGAAAAGTTTATACTCAGAATAAAGAATATATACTTTATTAACAAAAGATTACGTTAAATATTCCCAAAAAATCAGTACAAACTATTTAGTAGTACTAATATTCTTCTATTTGGGGATTTCTTTCAACTACCCCCTATTAGTTAAAAGGCATTATATTACTAGGAACTACTCCAATTTGCCAATAATCCCAACACTCCTTTCAAAATAGCTAGAAACGACGATACCGATAGATTTCCTAACGAAATAGAAGAGTAAAGGCGTAAAAGAAAGGAGGGGAAACTAAACTTTATCCAACGTAATAACCGGACTAGCTACTTTACTTTTAATTAGAATATTAAACTTAAATAAATCGTCCGCCAACAAGGTAATAACTAAATTAGATTCCATAATACATTCGAAGGCTTACGAAACAATACCCCTACTATTCGTTACTAAGAATTATTATTAATTCGTTATAAATAAATACTACTAATTAATAAGCAATTAGATTTCGCTAATACCCTACGTATTTACCTAATTAATACTATAATCGACGAATTTAACCTTATTTATTTAGAGGTATTAAACAGGCCAGCCTTTATAATTAATACTACTAATCACCTTCTCCCGAACATCATCTTTCAGAGACGGCTCCGGCCAATTAGAGACGAGTATTCGAGAGTCAACCCCCTCAAATTTGGGTAGCCTAAGTAATCGCTATTCTACTACTAGCGTACGCGCGCGCGCGCGTCTAATTCGATATTACGGCTACGATAACGCCCTTTAAGGATAATATCGTCGCTACAATACGTAAAGTAAACGAAGAATTTATCGAGAGACTCTAAGTACGACTCGAAATCGCGGAAATCACTATTAAGGCTATCGATAAAGTTTATAAAGGCCTTAAGACACCCGCCCAGAAAAAAGCGGCGGCCCCCCTTAGAGAGGAACTCTACGCCCTCCTCTCCTCCTTCTTCTATATAAATATCTCTAACAAATTAACGCCCCCTCCCGCCTACCCAACGGCACTTAATTAACTTAACTAATTAAAACCTTCAATTAAGCGCCAACGAAAGGATTTAACCCTACCTATTATATCGACTACCCTAGATATATCCCTATCTACCCCTTATATTAATACTACCCCAACTAAATAAAAGGAGATATAAGCGCCCGCTAAAGCCGCTACTAAATAGACCGCCTAGTAAGAAATTAAATTAAAAAATAATAAGAAGGCTAAAACTACCGGCTTAACTCCTACCACTAACTATACTTATATTACCTCCCCCGCCTACAAAGAGAATTATAGGACCTTCCTTAAATTTGCGCTAGACGCAAAACTTCGGAAAATAATACCCGAAAAAATTATTTCCTATATTACCGAAGAAGTAAAATTCCCTCGCTAATAAATTAAATACATTTACCCTATTTAATTAAATTTCTATATTAAAACGGTTACAAGGATAGCTCCCTGGTCTATTGCAAGCTATGTAGGAAGTCGGGGCATTTTGCCTTCGATAAGAAGCAATGCCCGCTCGTTAGAGCGGCCTACGCGAAGGCCTCAATTGTATACGCCGAAAGGCCCCGCGGCTTTGCTATTTGTAAGGGACCGGCTAAACCGGTATTGGAGCCGACAATTAAGCCGGAGGAGGACGTTACTATCCCCGACGCCCCCCCCAACTCCCGTTCTATTATAACTTTAGAGAAATTACTAGCCGGAAAAATAATAAGAGGCCGATTTAAGTAGAAGATATTCGGGAATAGCTCTTGGCCGAAGCCTGTAAGCTAATTTGGCCCGATAGATATATATACGTATTTGTAGAGCGCCGGCGACTATACCCATGCCGGCTCTATAGTCGTTACGTACGCGATTGTTACTAAGGATATAATACCTATTTTATCCGCCGCTAGATTAAAAGGAACCCTTTTATAGGGTAATTAATAATTTAATTAAAAATATTCTATTAGAATATAGGGAAGTTGTACGAGAGAAGGAAATTTCTATTCGAATAAGAGGAGACTTACGATATTATAGCGATTTAAGAGCCGGGTAGAAATTTAAATAGGAATATTTATTAGCCGAGGGGCGGTAGGTATTATAGTATTAATTATTTAGAGAAGGGTAGGGTAGCGATTTATATAAATAAGAGGTAGAATTTTAAGGACTTAGATTTCTAATTGGAAAAGGATTAGGCCGCGGCGATATTTAAAAATTTATAGGAATTAATAACCGTTTATTCTATTTACTCCCCTATCTTTATATATAGTACGTTAGAATATTAATAAGAGTTTTCCCTCCTTAAACTCTTCGAAGAGAAACCCTTATAGGGTTATTAAATAATTGTCGGGGATTTTAATTTTTATTATCCTGATTAGGATTTAGAGAATAAAATTAATTTAAGAATTACGAAGCTTCTTATTTAAATATAATAATAGAAATTAAATTTATTAACTTTTCGTAGGGAATTAATATAGTTCGGTAATATAATACGAGGTAAAAAAGACGGGACGATTAATTATATATAGATATTATATAGTATCGAGGTTAAGTATTAGGGAATTTAACGATGCGAATAAATTAATTCGGATTATTATTTTTAAAACGTTTAAGTCTAAGTTAGAAAATAGAATAGGAAGGCCGAGGAAGAAGGAGGTTATAGTTAGAACCTTATAAATATAGAAAAGGTGTAGGATGTGGCGGAGAAATGGATATCGGTCCCGGAGGAAATCGTTACAATAGAAGATTTTAAATTAGTATTTAATAAATTCGACGGAGAATTTATTAATATTATAGAAGAATTTATCCTATATTAGAAGAAAAGTCGGGGAAAATAAGCGGATTAATAGAATTTAAAATATAAAACGGCGATGAAAGATATGTAATAGAAGTAATAAGTATAATTCGGGAATAGGACGCTTTTAAATTGGAGGGAATTTATAGAAGTAGTAGTAAAGAAGAGACGATTTATATTGAAGATTTAGATAATAAAATAATAAAATTATATTATTTCCGCGTCGAAAAATTTAAATAAATTTTAATTATTAAAAAAGTAGGTTCGAACTTGGAGTTACCGCCTAATAGATTTACCCAAACTATTAGCCCTTAAACCTAGCGAAGGGGTAAACGAAATTAAAAATTATAGTAATAAAATAAGTATCTTCGCCGACCGATTCTTCCTTAGGGTAAACGTCCTTATAAATTATTTATTAAATTAGATTTAATTATTAAATAGTAATATTTTAGTAATTATTAATAATTAAATTATTAAGGGGGATATTAAAGAAATCCTTTTAAAGATAGCGCCGAATAAAGTATTGGGTATCGATTAATTTTTAAATAGGTTTTTAAAAATTTACAGAGTACTATTTAAATAAACTATAATAATTTTCGCTATAGCGAGCCTTCGGTTCGGATATTTTTCTTAATAGTTTAAGAATATAAAAGTAATTATTCTAAAAAAATTAAGAAAAAGCGTCGAGTAATAAAAATTAGCCGGCGTATAGAGGCCGATTTTATTATTAAGTAACGTTAGAAAGATCTTCGAAACTTTAATTATTATAAAGTTAATATAGGCGGTAAAAGAATTTAATTTCCTCCCGGAAAACTAAATAAGTAATTGGGCGGACTATTTAATAGAATTTATAATTAGGGTAATAACTAATATAATTTATTTAGCCTAGAAATTTAAAGTTGTAACGTCTTTTATATTCTTTGATTTAAAGGGCGTATTCGATAGAATTAATTATAAGTAGCTTTTATATACTTTATAGGAAATATAATTCTTACGATAACTTTTTAAATAGGTCGATAATTTCGTTACCGGAAGAAAAGGTTCCCTTTTCTTCGACGATAAAACTTCGAACCCTTATAATATTATAATAAGAATACCCTAAAGCTCCCCCCTCTTACTAATCTTTTTTATTCTCTTTATTACTTTATTATACTGTAAGTTAATTATAATTAAAAATATAATTATAATTAATTTTACTAATAATACTAATATTATTATAATAGTTAAAACGATAGAGGAAAATTGTAGGACTTTCTAAGCGGTATAGGAAATTTATTCCGAATAGGTAGCCGAGAGAAGGATAAAATTCGAAGCGAATAAAACGGAATTTATATATTTTATACGGACGAGGGAACTGCGGATAGAAATTTTCTAAATTAGCTGAATAATATTTTAATTAACGGAATTAATAAAATTCCTAAGGGTTTAATTAAATTGGAAATTTAATTATTGAATATATATAGAAGTAGTAAAGAAAAAGATAGTTATATAAATAAACGTTTTAATGCAGTTAATAGCGAAAATTTAGGGTTATTTTTTTGTATAAGCGAGAGAAATTTATATTAAATATATTTAAAGCGCTATTATATATAGAGTATTAACCTTTTACTAACCGACTAAAGTTTATAGGAAATTGCGAAGGATAGTAATTGGGTTGGCTAAATATTAGATTAAATATTTAAGAATTATTATTAGGGCGTATAAAGTTACATTAATAAAGAATTTAGAAACGGAAATATTTTATTTACTATTCGATTTCTACTTTAATAAAAGGGTAAGGGCTTTCGAAGAGAGGTTTATCCGAATGGATTAAATTGAATTCGTCCGAGGGACTACGGCCTAAGTAATTAGCTGTATTTAAATAAGAATAAGAAATCGATTACTTACTAACCGATTTAAAAGTAATATTATTAAAGCTAAGTAAATTAAAGAATAAGTATTAACGGAGAAATTTATTGTATTGGCGGTAAGATTACCTTCGGAAATAGGAATGCCCTTACCCTTATTATAAATATTAGAATTAATTACTATCGATTGAGAGGAGTAGTTGGAGGATACTACGAGAAGAGAATAAGTATTACGCTATAATTACTAAATAATAATAGTAGTAATTAAATTAAATCGGCGGTATAAATTTACTATTATTAATTTTAACGTAAGGTTTAGCGATAATATTATTAAGTAGTATATAGTCGGGGTAAAAAAGAAGAAGAAGAAGAAAAGTTAATTATTAGAAGATAATAATAAATTATACCTATTAATAAAAGTATAGAACTCCCTCTTTATTTAAGCCCGAATAGGAATTATTGGGTTCCGGTCCTTCCTCTTTTAGAAGAAGGTACCGGACGTTATAACGCCGTTTTATTCGTATAGGGCTAGGGAGGAAATATTTAAATATTTTATTTTTAAATATTTACGGATAGAGGAATATTAAATAATAGTAATTAATTGGCCGTAAATATAGGAAGAATTCTAGGCTTACTTAAATAATAGAATTAAAGCGGAAAAAATCTTTTTGTAGGTACTTAAGTTAAATAAATTGAATAAATATTACTTAGTAATCGAATTAGAAGGGGAATAGCGAAGGGAATTCGCGCGGTATATATAAAATTATTTATTTATTTATAATATTAGAATATTAAAATATAAGAATGAAGGAAATAGTAGAGAAACCGGTTGAGTTAATTCCGGTTTATATTTAGCGAGGAAAGTAGAATTACGGAAGAATTATCTAATTAACGTTTAAATATAATTAATAAGGGTATAAAGTATTTTTATTATTTCTATTAGGTTGTAAATAATTTAATAATATTATTCGTTTTAATTGGGACTTATTTCGGTAATATAGGGGCTATCGACCGCTATAGGCGAATTTAAGGGATTATTAATATTAAAGTTAGTACTATTACTAATTGTACCGGTGGAAATAATATAAGGAGGAGTAGTAGTAGGGCGGCGGTCGACTATAGATTTCTTATAATAACCCTTCTTTTTATAATCCGAAACTTTTAAATTATTAAAATAATAGAGAGAAGAGAGGGTATCCGGCTAGTTTAGGAGATTATTATCGGTTAGGCGAACGTATATAGGGCCGAGGAAAAATATATAAACTTATTAGAGGGTTTTAATAGATTTATTAGGGTCGGTTAGAACGTTTATAATAATAACCGCCGCCGCCTAAATAAGATTATATTTATTATAATAGCCGAGGGGGACGTCGAATATATATTTTAAGGCGGTAAATAAATATAGAGTATTTTAAAACGTAATATTTAAATAATATTAAAAAAAAGTAATATTATAACGCTAGAAAAGATATTTACCCTACTTACTAATTATATAGGTATATTTTGTAAATATTATCCGAAAACTATTTTAATTTAAAGTAGCGATATTCGGAGTACTTATAATACGGTCGGCGAAATTTAAAGTATAGCCGAAGTAAGGAGGAGTACGAACGATATTAAATAATAGAATTAATTAAGGAGGATACGAAAATATAAGGGTGGGAACTTTACCGGTCGTTAAAAAATTAAAATATAAGATTATAGGATAGAATATTAGTAATAACGATAGGATCCTAGGAAGGAATTGTAGGAGCGCCGGGGATTTAAAGAATATAATAAAAAGTAGAAAGTATAATATTAAATTTAAGTAACGATTCTATAAAATAGGAAAGGTTAGGATTTTAATTAATTTAAACGCTAAAGTTATAAATATTACGGCCGGGGGTGCGGCCGGGCGCGTTACTAAATAACGAGGGGGAAATTATTTTAAGGACGTAATAATTTAAAGAAGAAGAGGAAAGTTTAAGGCTAGCGCCCGGAGAGAATTTATATAAACGGTAGAGGAAGCCCTTGTACGGATATAAATTGTAGTAGGGACGGGAGGATAGGATAAAGGGGGAAGGAATAAAGGAGAAGGAATAAAGTAGGAGAATAAATAAAAGTAAATAAAGTAAACGGGGACGGGACGGTAATTAGGGAATAGGAAGAAGGAACGGAAAAAAGGGAATAATATTATAATAATTTTAATATTAGGTAAAATAAAATAGAAAGCGCATTTATTTATTATAGCGGTAAATAAAAATTATTATAATTAGAAGCTAGGAAGGAGCGGTACGGCTTGCCCGTAACCGGAATGGAGCTAGGGGTTTTTATCCGGCGGCGCTTATCGCCGAACGGTTTTTCCTTTAGAGAACCAGGAGAAGTACCTCATGCCAATCGTGGCGCTATAGATATATAGCTAAGGAATAAGATTATTATTATTATATTAAAACGGTTAAACTAAATTAATAATAACTATTCGTAAACCTTAATAAAAGTATCCCTCTCTACGTTATTAAGCCCGAAATTAATATAGTCTCCTACTACCTAATTAGCGTCCTACTTAAATTCTACGCCTATAAGGGTACTTAAAATATAGAACTACTTATCGTCCGAAAAATTTAGGCCGCTATTAAATAGACCGCTAAAATTATAAAGGGAAAAAAGGCCGGGGATTATATTATAATCCTTAATAAAAAAACCTACCCCTTCTAGATTTTCGGATCGGAATCCGCCTAATTAATAGAATAAAACCTCTGTATATATACGTACGAAAAGTACTTCGGGCCCTACAATATAATTAAATATACCTTCGCTATAATTTATAAAGATTATAGTATATTTAAAACATTTTATAAAGAAATATACAAATCCGTCCCTTAATACCCTAATTGCCTCGGCCCTAAAAGATTAAGATATATTAATTACCCCGTCTTCCCGAAAGTTAAGGATAAATATATTAAGAAACCTATTACCGAATAACGGACCGGAGCCTAGAAAGCCGGAAAAACTATATATAAGGCCGTAGTAAGGGACTTTAAGAAGGAAAATGAATTAACTAAACTTATAAGGAGTAATACAATTAAAATAGCGAATTACAAGAAGCTAATTGAGGAGGGAACCGAGGAGATAGTTGGAAGTACCGAAATTATAGTAATTATAATTAATAATAATAAGAATACATCGATAGAAAATTCCCCCTCGCCCCCGAACTCCCCTCTACCCCTCCCCCCCCCCCCCAAACTTCAACCCTACCCCWAGCGCTTACTAAATTATAAAGACCCTCTCTTAACCTAAATATAACTAATATAAAGGTTATAATTTAGTATAATAATTCTAGAAAGCGCTTCTAAGTATAGGAGGAAGTGGAAAAAGAAAGAGGTAGAAGGATAGAGAGAGGGATAGAGAATAAACCCTTTACCTTCAACCAGCCGGCCCCCCTTATAGGGAGGGTTAAAGCTATAATAATAGGCTGTAGAGAAGATAAATAGCCTTTAGAAATTTAAAATAATATACCTAAAGGCCATTTCCTAATAACCCTTAATATACTTCCTTCCGCCCCCCGAACCCCTAATAACCGCCCTCCCCTTCCCCCTCCGCCCGAGGGGGAGTAAAGCGATAAAAAAATTAACCCCAACCCCCTCTCTTAATAATAAGAGAATTAAAGGTTATATCCATCAATATTTAAAAATCCTTAACGAATATTAACGGTATCCTTAAATAGGCAATTATAAGCCGGGCCCTAGTAATATATATATAAAAACCTACTATAACCCAAAATAGAATCCGTAAATACCCCGGCTACTATAATATCGGCCTCAACGACCGAGAAATAAGAGTAGCAATATACATCGCAAAAACATACGACTTTATTATCCTAATTAACTCCTAATTATATATAATAATAGTAATAATTAATAATACTAATATTATTTATATATATTAGTACCTACAAAATAAATAAGCAGAATCGGCCAAGGAATAATAATAATCTTATTCCTTAGCTATATATCTATAGCGCCACGATTGGCATGAGGTACTTCTCTTRGTTCTCTAAAGGAAAAACCGTTCGGCGATAAGCGCCGCCGGATAAAAACCCCCAACTCCGTTCCGGTTATAGGTAGGCCGTACCGCTCCTTCTTAATTTCTAATTATAACGGTTCTTATTTACCGCTACAACGAATAAACGCACTTTCTATCTCATTCTACTTAATACTAGAACTATTATAATACTACTCCCCCTTTTCCGCTCCTTCCTTCCGTCCTTTAGCCGCCGTCCTATCCTTATTTATTTTATTTACTTTTATTTATTCTCCCGCCCCGCTCCTTCTCTTTTATTCCCTCCCCCTTTATCCTATCTTTTTATCCCTATTATAATTTATACCCGTATAAGGGCCTCTTTTACCGTTTATATAAATTCTCTCTGGACGCTAGCCCTAAACCTTCCTCTTTTTCTTTAAATTACTACGTCTTTAAAATAGCCTCCCTTTTATTATTTAACGGTACGCCTAGCTATACTTCCGGTTATAATATTCGTAACTTTAGTATTCGGATTAATTAAAACCCTAACCTTTCTTACCTTATAGAATCGTTGTCTAAGCCTAATATTGCGCCTTCTACCCCTTATTATATTCTTTAAACCCCCGGCGCTCTTATAATTCTTTCTTAAAATTTTATTATTATTGCTAATATTCTATCCTGTAATCCTATACTTTAATTTCCTAACAATTAATAAAGTTCCCGCCCTTATACTTTTATATTTTCTCTAATTAATTCTATTATTTAATATCGTTCGTACTCCTCCCTATTTCGGCTATACTTTAAATTTCGCCGACTATATTATAAATATTCCAAATATTACTACTTTAGGTTAGGATAGCTTTCGGATAATATTCGTAGAGTATATTTATATAGTTAATAAGCGGGGTAAGTATCCTTTTTAATGTTATAGTATTACTTTTTTTTAATATTATTTAAATATTACGTCTTAGAATACTCTATATTTATTTACCGCTTTAAAATATATATTCGATGTCTTCTTTAATTATTATAATAAGCGTAACTTTATTTAGGCAATGGCGGTTATTATTATAAATATTCCGACCGATTTTAGTAAATCTATTAAAACCTTCTAGCGGATTTGTATATCCTTCCTCGGCTTTATACGTATTTGCCTAACCGACGATAGTCTTCCGGACTAGCCGGATATCTTCTCTTTTTTCTATTACTTTAGTAATTTAAAGGTTTTAGATTATAAAGAGAAAAGTTACTATAAAAAGTCTATAGTCGACCGCCGCCTTACTACTACTCTTCCTTATATTATTTCCGCTAGCGCAATTAGTAATAGTATTAGCCCTAGTACTAATAATCCTCCGGGTTCGCCTATAGCGGTCGATAGCCCCTATACTACCGAAATAAATCTTAGTTAGGACGAATAGTATTACTAAATTATTTATAATTTAATAGAAATAATAGAAATATTTTATACCCTCGTTAATTGTATTTAAATATTAATTAGATAGTTCTTCCGCAATTCTATTCTCTTCGTTAAATATAAACCGGAATTAATTTAACTAATTTCCCTACTACTCCCTTCGTTCCTATATTTCGATATTCTAATATTATAAATAAATAAATAATTTTATACGTACCGTACGAATTCCCTTCGCTATTCCCCTTCTAATTCGATTACTAAGTAGTATTTATTTAATTTATTTAATTTAAATACCTACGAAAGGATTTTCTCCGCTTTAATTCTATTATTTAAGTAAATTTAAAATTCTTCTTGTATTTATAACTAATCGATTACCGTTATTTAATATTCCTTTATTTATAAATATTTAAAAATAAAGTATTTAAATATTTCTTCCCTAGCCCTATACGAATAGAATAGTATTATAACGTCCGGTATTTTCCTCTAGAAGAGGAAGGATTAGAATTTAATAATTCCTATTCGGGTTTGGGTAAGGAGGGAACTTTATACTTTTATTAATAGGTATAGTTTATTATCGTCTTCTAATAATTGGCTTTTCTTCTTCTTCTTTTTTTTTACCCTAATTATATACTATTTAATAGTATCGTCGTTAAACTTTACGTTAAGGTTAACGATAGTAAATTTATATTACTAATTTAATTTAATTACCGCCGCTACTATTTAGTAATTATAGTACAATACTTATTTTCTTTTCATAGCATCTTCTAACTACTTTTCTCAGTCGATGGCGGTTAATTTTAATATTTATAATAGGGGTAGGGGCGTTCCCGTTTCCGAGGGCGGTTTTACTACTAATATAATAAATTTCTCCGTCGGTACCTATTCTTTAACCTATTTAATTTTAGTAATACTATTTTCGGGTCGGTTAATAGGTAATCAATTTCTTACTTTTATTTAAATATAGTTAATTACCTAAGCCGTAATCCTTCGGACGAATTTAATTTAGTCCATTCGGGTAAACTTTTCTTCGAAGGCCCTTATTCTTTTATTAAAATAGAAATTAAACGGTAGATAAAATATTTCTATTTTTAAGTTCCTTACCAGTATAGCTTTATACGCCCCGGCGATAACTTTTAAATATTTAATTTAATATTTAATTAACTTAATTATTATCCTTCGCAATTTCTTATAAATTTCGGTCGGTTAATAGAAAATTAATACTCCGTATATAATAGTACTTCGAATATATTTAATATAGATTTTTTTCGCTCGTACAAAAGAGTAACCCTAAATTTTTACTACTAGCCGTATTAAAGCGTTCGTTTACATAATTATTTTTTTCTTTACTACTTCTATATATATTTAATAATTGAATTTCTAATTTAGTTAAACCTTTAGGAATTTTGTCGATTCCGTCGGTTAAAATATTATTCCGCTAATTTAGAGAGTTTTTGTTTACGGTTCCCTCGTTTATATAAAATATATAAATTCCGTTTTATTCGCTTCGAATTCTATTCCTCTCTCAGCTACTTATTCGGAATAGATTTCCTATACTATTTAGAAAGTCTTACAATTTTCCTCTATCGTTTTAACTATTACAATAATATTAATATCGTTAGTAAAACTAATTATAATTATATTTTTAATTATAATTAGCTCGTAGTATAATAGAGTAATAAAGAGAATAAAAAGGATTAGTAAGAGGGGAGAGCCCTAGAGTATTTTTACTATAATATTATAAGGATTCGAAATTTTATTATCGAAGAAAAGGGAACTTTTTCTTCTAGTAACGAAGTTATCGACCTATTTGAGAAGCTATTATAAGAATTGTATTTCCTATAAGGTATATAAAAGTTACCTATAGTTAATTCTATTAAATACGCCCTTTAAATCGAAGAGTATAAAAGATATTACAACTTTAAGTTTTTAGGCCGAGTAGACCGTATTAGTTATTACCTTAATTATAAATTCTATTAAACGGTCCGCCCAATTACCTATCTAGCTTTCCGGGAGGAGGTTAAATTCTTTTACCGCCTACGTTAATTTTATAGTAATTAAGGCTTCGAAGATTTTTCTAATGTTACTTAATAGCGAAATCGGCCTTTATACGCCGGCTAACTTTTATTATTCGGCGCTTTTTCTTAACTTTTTTAGAATAATTATTTTTATATTTTTAAATTATTAGGGGAAATATCCGAGCCGAAAGTTTATTACAGCGAAAACCGTTATAACTTATTTAAATAGTACTTTATAAATCTTTAAAAATTTATTTAAGAATTAATCGATATCCGGCGTTTTATTCGGCACTATCTTTAAAAGGATTTTTTTAATATCCCCCTCAATAATTTAATTATTAATAGTCACCGGGGTATTACCGTCTAATAATTAAATCTAATTTAGTAAATAATTTATAAAGACGTTTATCCTAAGGAAGAATCAATTAATAAGGATATTCGCCTTACCGCTATAGTCTTCGATTTCGTCTACCCCTTCGCTAGGTTTAAAGGTTAGTAGTTTAGGCGGATTTACTAAATAGTAGCTCTAGGTTCGAGCCTACTTTTCTAATAATTAAAGTTTATTTAAATCCTTCGATATAGAAATAATATAATTTCGCTACTTTATTATCTAAGTCTTCGATATAAATCGTTTCTTCTTTACTACTACCTCTACGAATTCCCTCTAATTTAAAGGCGTCCTATTCCCGAATTATATTTACTATTTCCATTATATATCTTTCATTACTATTTTATATTCTAAATTCTATTAATCCGCCTATTTTCTCCGACCTTTCTTCCGGTATAGGACGAATTCCTCCGCGATACTAATAAATTCCCCGTCGAATTTATTAAATATTAATTTAAAATCTTTTATTGTAACGATCTCCTCTGGGACCGATATCTATTTCTCTACCGTATCCTATACCTTTTCTACATTTATAAGGCTCCAACTATAACCTCCTTCTTTTTCGGCCTTCCTATTCTATTTTCTAATTTAGATTTAAACTTTTTGGGGATAATAATCCGAGCTAGTCTATTCGTATTATTAAGTTCCCTAATATTTAGCCTCGATACTATATAATATTTATATGTAATCGATTATCCCGTTTTTCTCGCCTCGTATTATATTACCGAACCGTATTAATTCCCCGCGAGGGGTCAATAAGTTCAACTTCTACCATTATACCTAAATAAAAAGCCTTACAGCTTCCGGGCTAATCCTATTCTCTAAGTCCCAATCGGGATAATAGAGGTTAAAATCCCCGACGGCCACTTAGTAACCCCGTAGGGGTCTCTCCTTAAGGAGTTCGAAGAGGGGAGACCCTTATTAATATTCCGGCGTACCGTATATAAAGATAGGGGAATAAATAGAATAAACGGTCATCGGTTCCCGCAAATTCTTAAATATCGCCGCGGCCCAATCCTTCCCCGATCGGAAGTCCAAGTCCTTGAGATTCCACCTCTTATTCACATAGATCGCCGTCGGCCAAGGAATATTTATTAATATTCTACTTATAATATACTTTCGTAGTAAGAAACTTTAATACTTACTACTTTATTTAAGACCCCCAATTCTAGAATTCCGGTAAAGGAAACGCCTTCGAAAAAATTATAGCAATTTAGGGCCTCAACCTTTTAAATACACCTAATATACCTATATACAAGTACGTAAATAGATAATTTACCCTAGACTTCGTATTCGGTACGGAAAGGGTATATATAAGAATAGGTTCGTAAATCTCCAATTATTATAAATTCGTTATTATAATCCCGGCTAAGAGAAATATTCTCCCCCGGAAGAAATATACCCTTCTACTTACAAATGTAAAAAATATATACTAAACTCTAATAAAACGCTTACTTAAAGCGGTCCCAACCCTATAATCGCTCGAAGAATTTAAAGACTTCGTATAATCTTTTATAAATACTTTTAAAAGTATAATTAAAGAATATTCTATCGTATTTAGAGGGAAATTAAAGAGTATACCCTAATAGAGTAGGCTCCTAGTAAAAATAACAGACGAAAACCCTATAACTTATAAACAAATTTATAAAGAGAAGCGGACGGACTTCTACTATAATAAAATCGATACCGCTAAAACCCCTAAAGAATTAGGAAATATACTCCGATAGCGAAAGGACCCCCTAAATAATAAACCGACCCTAATTAACGTATAAAATAAAAAGTTAATAGACCTAGAAGATATTGCTATATACCTAACCAATATAGCCTTCTACCCAACAAAATAAAACCTACTCCCTCTATACTAATACTACGGCCTAATATTCCTATAGGATATTGCGCAATAAGTCTTAAATATATTATCGGACGAAGAAATCCGGGAAGCTTTCCTAAAATATAGTTCAAATACCCCGGGACCGGATAGTATTACCCTATCTACCCTCAAGGATAATTAAGAACTAATCTTCCCTACTATCCGCACTATTATATATACTTTACTTACAATAGAGAAATTCCTAACGGTATTTAAACGGGTATAAATAATTACCCTCTCAAAGCCGGGAAGGGATTTATATAGTTATAAAGGATAGAGGCTAATCGTATTACTATCGATAATAAATAAAGGAATCGAACGCTTAATCGCTAAAAAGATAACCGTAATTACTTTTAATACCGAATTCATCCTAAAGGATACGGCCGGGGCGGTACCGACCTAGTCCGCAATAGACTTAATAATAGCCTTAATTTATAATATTAAAAGAACTAACCGATTTAAACTATACAAAATTATTACTATATATAATATCGACTCCGCCTTCCTATTTACCCGGGTAAATAAATTTAACGAAGTTCTAAATAGGCAAAGGTAGCTACCCTTCCTAACCGCTTTAATTACAAATTTTTTCACTAATAGGAACTTTATATTTAAATAGATTAAGAAACGTTTTTATTCGAATAACGGATTGCTATAAAGATCCTTATAGTCCCTTATCCTCTTCCTACTATTTATAATATCCCTACTTAAGAAATACTAAGGACTAGCCTTTTTATATACGGATAATATCGCTTACTTTATAATAAACTATAATACTATATAAATACTATATACCGCCTTATATAGAATAGCAGACCTATATAGGTGGGCTACCGACTTAAGCCTTAAAGTAAATTATAGGAAGATAGAGGCATTCTACTTACTACTCCGTAATAAAAACGTAAAGAAAATTTAGCGTAACCTAATTAATATTATTATTAATACCTTATTTAGCCCGGTACAACCCTAAAAAGAAATATGCTAATTAGGAGTATATTTAGATGCTAGGCTCTCGCTCGCTATATAAATCTAAAGATATATACCTAAATCGACGGTAGTAACTAAATTATCGGTAAGAATTAATTAGGTCTCCCGAAGCCTTACCCTATATTCGGCCAAATAATTTTTCACCTCTTACTTTATATTAATACTAATATATAGGATTGTAATATTATTCTCCGGGTATATTAAACCTAAAAAAAGAAGTAACCCCGTATCTACCAATATTAGATCCGCTCTATATAAATTAGAGATAGCGGCGTCGAAAACGCTCAAAAAAACTATATTAATTTAGCGTATAATACCGAAGCAAATTCCCTTCTAACTAATAAGTATTATACTATTAGAAATCCTAGGAAAGGAAACGGCGAAGACGGCTATAAGATTATATACGCTCCTAAATAATTACCCGCTTATATAAAAGCTAAAGAAACTACCCCTAAAAGGGTAGTCTAAACTATATACCCTCGTAGAATTGTAATTCCTACTGAAAGAACCGCTAAATAAAATATAGCGCCCTCAGTTTCCGGCGCTCCGCAATTAACTTATACCCGGCTCCGAAAAACGTAATTACCGCCCTAAATAATAGATATTACTACCCGAAGCCGACCCCGACTTATAGTAAGCTAATAATAAGCCCTACAACCTCGCTAACCTACCTTAGTATAAAAATAAAAACCTATATATCGGGCTACTATATAAATATTTAATAAAATAGGTCGGAAAATAAATAGGGTACTAGGACTTTTATTCCTACTACGAACGTTTTAACTACCCCCCCAAAACCTTCCGCTACTACTTCTATAGTACAGCCCACGAGAAAAGACACTTCTTCATCTACCTACTAATTATATATTATAACCCTAACGCGGTATAAAATATACCAACGGCCTTCGGTATCAATTATAATATATTTCTCGTAAGAATATAAACCCTAAAAAACGAAGGCTATATATACATCCGGGTTCTATAAGGAAAAGGATACGAAGGGATAAGGATAGTACGAACTAAGACTCTTAATCCAAATAACGAACTACTACTATACGTAGCGCTACTCGCGCTCCCTAAATTAAGAGGCCTAGAATAAAGGATAGGATAGACTACACTAAAAAAACAAAGGGTTTTCCAACCTACGGCTACACTAGGGCCCGACCTAGCTGACCTAGGAGGCTTTTCCCCGCACACATATACCTATACCCAGCCACCGTCGCGGGCACGACTTATTATCTAGTATTAGTAGAACGTAATCGCAAAATTCATTCTTCTTCTTCTTCTTAATACTACTAATAACCCTCGCACTACTAAAGGCGCCAAATATATTAATACTAATAATTTGCACAATAAATTTACCTTAGTTATTAGTAGCAAAGTTATATTTATAAAGAATCTATAAACTAAAGGAGGTTTAATCAACGGCTCAATTAGTACAATTATTAATATTGCATAGGATACTAATCAACGATATAATATTCAATAAATTATCTCCAATATAATAAAATATACCTACTAACTCTTTTATAGCCCAGAAGCCAATGACCCCCCCTTTATTATTTTAGTACACTTTCCCAACTACCGAAGCCCACCCTATTTCGAAGACTACCCAAACGTTAATATTTATATTATCCCTATCTTTCGAATTATTCGAAAATTCTAACGAAGTACTACTCACTATACCAAAATATAATTCCCTCTTACGATTATATATACTATTATAATATATAAATCGTAAGGATAAATATTAAATAAAGCTATATACAATATATTAAAGAAGGATTTTACTGTCATGGGGCTAGAGCCCAGGGGTTAGACTTGGCTGATGCCTAGTCTGTAAGGCCAGCGAAGGCTCTGGCACGCCTGCCCCGGCCTTGGCACTGCGGTGCACAAAACCCTTTCTAGACTGCGCCTTTTGCGCAATCTTCTCTCTTACTCTCTTTATTAAATATAGTATTTCAACTTTATACGACTACTCGCTATACCTTACTCTTACAAACCTATTATATTATATTTGACCCTCTTTTTAAACCCCTTCATCGCTATTATTATTTCTTTATAAGTATGCTTAAAGAGTTTCTCTCTCCCCGTTATTCTCGTCTCCGCTAATAGTAACGCCGTCGTTCCTATTCCTCAACGATACCCTCTCCGTATTATTTACGTCTCCTTTAATAATACCGATTTCTTTATTACTCTCGTTTTTTACCCTTAACGATAATTTATCCTGTCGTTTTAATACTTTGCGATATTTCTCTTCATAAGCCGTAAAAGAGCCGCTTCGGTTGCTTCGCCCCGTATTTTTACGACCTCTTTCTCCCTTCGCTCGGTTTTCTTCGTTTGCCTACGATTAAGTTAAATTTCTATTACCCGGATTCCCGTCCCTTTCGATAACGGTATTAAAATTCCGAACGTTTAAATTCTCTGTAGTTAAATTCGCCTTTTGTAATATAAGTTCGCTTACCTTTCGTTATTATTTTTAATAGTAAAATTTTTTCCTTTAACCTCTGCCTCTAATAGGCATGCCCGGTTGAAGACGTTCGAGACTGCCTATTAGCGTCGCTAGAGAAGTTCTGAGCCCTATTTAAGAATAAGGAGGAGGAGGGGGAGGAGAGAGGGGAGGTGGAGTAGAGATTCTATTAAGGCTCTATTAGTCCAAGAAGCAATATTAGTTCTATAGAAGTGAAGTTAGTCCATCTCGATCCGGTAGGGGCTTAGACGGTTACGACGGCGATAGCTATGATTAGGAGGAAGACTCGGACTGAGTAGTTGTTGTATTGATGGATGGTAACGCCTTGATAATACTATGGATGAGAGAGGGCTGCCACGGTTCAAAGGAGGAGCCGAGAATGGGCAGCTGGGAGGGCGAGGTCTTCATGGGGGTGGGTGTTGGTTCATTCACTTCATGGTTGGCTAAGTAAGACCTTTTCTCCGACTTCCCATCGTATGGCCGGTAAGGCCGGTGCCTACTATAAAATGTAACCGTAGGAGGGTAATAGGCGTGAATATTTCGTGGGCATAAGGATCATTGAGGTCGCCGCCGGCGGGCGGTATAGATGGTTTAAAGACAGCTCTTATTGGTAGGAGAAGTAGAGCGATACGAAGCATTGGGTGATGATCTTGTTGTTAACTGCTGCCGGCGTGGATTTTGCTTAGCAGAAGAGACGTACCGGATATCACAGGGCTAGCCTATAATGTAGTTGCACTACACTGACCGCACATATACCATACCAATACTTCGTACTATAGCCCAGAGCCATATACTCGCACTAGTCACATACTCCGTTACGTACAGTCTCACGTACGCGCGCACGGACTGGCCTATCTAAGCTCTCGCCCATATAGCCAATCCTCTACGCACACTTCCTTTCCTCTCCTTCGTACAATAATATATATCTTACCCTACCCCCAACGGTACCCTCTCGCCCCGTAATAATTTATTATACCAAACTATTATATTGCGCGCGCTTATTATTTAATAGAAGAAGATTAATTGCATTTAAATTGTATTAATTAATTAATTAAAATTCGTCCCTATACAATTAAAACCTTTATTACAATCCTAACTATCAAACTAAGTAACCACCAAACCGAATATTACTATTAAATAATTCGTACTCTCTTTTCCCTTATACCTATTTAACGTATTAATCTAACGATTAATATTTAATAATACTTTCCTACACCTTCCCCTAATAACCGATAACTTTCTTATAATTACTATTATTAATACCCTTATAGCTATCGACCCAGAGTATTAGGAGGAGTTCTCCATTCTAGCCTAAATATTTAAGGGCTTTAATAATTAAGCAATTAAATTTCCTATCGCTATCCCTATAGAATATACTTTTAACCTTACTTAACTTCCAATCTTCTAAATAATTTTCGTAGCCCTTTATCGTCTCCTTTATAACAATATTATTATAATTAAATCCTAAGCCTACAAAATAGAGGAGGAATTCGAATTAATATAGTACGACCTCGCTCGTTACAATAATAATATTACAACCCTTTAAATATAAATTACTCTTAAGGCATAGGACTATAATAATTAGTTCTCTACTTTCTAAACTTCTTACAATAACGAATTAAAAGCTATCTATAACTTTTACCGCAACTTAATTAATATTTTCTAAGCTTCGTACGCTACCGAAATCTAAGCGATCTATACCTCTTACTAGGATTAAATTAATACTTTTAACGCTAATATCGCCGCATTTTAAAAAGAGTTTAAAGATTTCCGTATTAAATTAAAGGAAGTATATAAAAGGTAGGCGGAAAAGTACTAGAAGGCTATTAACGATATTCGTAAGCGCTATACTACTCCTACTCCCTTTAACAACCCTAATAACCCCCTTAGCGAGCCCCCCAACGACCCTCCTAATAACCCTCCTAATAGTAATAATCCTAATAGCGAAGACGATATTATAAATAATAGTAATAGCTATAGGTCGGTATCGTATATCGTCGTATCTCCTACTTTCGATAGTAAAAATACTAATATCGAATATATTACTAAATATCGCGTTTAGCGTCTTCGTATTAAGCTTATATAGGCGGACGAGCTTAAAATCTTTATTAATAAGTATATTAAATTCTCCCTAATCGCCCGCTCTATCGAAGGCCCTCCCTTCGAAGCTATCGAGACCGAATTTAATAAGGCTTTTACCGGCGAACCTACTAAATAAAATACTATTTTCAAATTATTTAATAAATTTAATAAGAAATATAATAGCGTCGACGTTGTTATAGAGTCGCGTTATAAATTAGAGGAGTTAAAGATAATTAGAGGTATAAAATAGTAGGATTTCGAAGAATATTTTATTCTCCTCGTTAATAAATACAATTTCAACGATAATATAAAGATTTATTACCTTCGTTAGAAAATTAACGATTGTATTCGTATTGCCTTCGCTTATTAGAACATTTAGCCCGCTAATAATAAATATAACGAATAATTTGTAATAATTCGTAATTTAACTAAATATTTAGAAGATAATAATTAGCGTACGAAGAATACTAACCCATTTTATAAGACCGGTATTAATATATCTACTACTAATACTTTTACTTCGGAACCGACTATTAATTAGAATAGTAACGCTATAGACTTTAACGCTATATCTATTTCCAATATCCAAATCTCTCGTATTATCGATAACAACGTCTTTAAATTCCGTATAAAGAACGGAATATATACTTACTATAGTAAAAAGGGCTATTATTCGGTTAATTACCGCTCTTATATCAATTTTAAGAAAGAGGTCAAACTTCGTAACAAAAATAAAAGTAAGAATAAGAATAGTAATAATAATACCGCCAACGGTAATAATAATAGCGGTAATAACGGCGGTTAGTAGTAATAGCCGGCCTAGGGTTAATATAGTTACGGCTAATAATATCCTTATAACGGTAGCGGTTATTAAATTAATACTATAAACGCTACTCTTATAAGTATATTAGCGGGCGCCCTAATTCCTAATACCCCCGGCCCTAACGGTTACTACTACTTAGTCCCTATCTACTAACCTAGTTTTATTAGCCCTATCGTTAATAACAAAACGGTTTCGTTTAGAATTAGGGAAATATATAACCTCCTAACTAAATTGCATTTAGAGGTACTAATCTATAGGATAAGGAGGAGGAAAATAGGGGCCTATCCCTATATAGTTAAATATTATTAAAATAAATAGATCTTTAGTAAATAACCGTTATAAATACCCTAATTTATTGAGTCTTTTTATCTAATTATCTTATAGACTATATAAATTGTACTGTTCTACTCTCGTTAATAATAGCTATACTACTCTTAATTTTATTAACCGACATTTCGTCTTTCGGTATCGATTACCCTTTTTTAAATTATTAGTCCCCAAATTATTATATTTTATTAACGGCTAAGCGAAAGGTAATATTACTTACTTCTCTAAATTAATAATTTAGGCGGGCGTTTACTATAAAATTATCGATTTATTTATTTATAACCTCGCCGAAGATAACCCCGTTATTTTTGGCCACCTTTAATTAATATATTACGCCCCTAGTATCGATTAGCCTAACGATTCTCTTTATTTCGGCCCCGCCTACAAATAATACAACTATTTCCTTTATAAAGTTATTAGTTATTATACCTTTTTAATAAATCGGCATCTCTTTATACCCCGTCCTAACGTACCTAGTATACGCCCCGCGTATAGGAAGCCTTCTTATAAAAAGGTATCTAACGAAGGGGAATTAAAATTACTGGAGTTACTATAAATAGAATCCGTTTGCTACCTATTTATTTCCGCAATTATAAGGAGGGCTACCTATTAAAGGTTTAACCGATTTAAGAATCGTATAATTAACTGTCTAAGTATATCCCTAATTGGTAAAATTATAGGAAGTAAAATTATTATATTCTTAATTCTCCTAATATTTCGAATCCCCTACGTAGCCCTAATCCCCTACCGTATTATTAGAGGGGTCTATACTAAAATTATAAATTACCGAATCCCGGTCCGTCTCTATAGTATCCCTAATAATCCTATTAACCCTAACGATATTAAAGAGCTCTCTATAATAAATTTCAACTAATTAACTAAGACGTACAAATTCTATATTATCTATATAATTAAGGCTAATATAAAGGAGGATATTAAAAGGATAATAGAGGAGGATAAAGTAGAGGAAGAAGGAGGCGTCCTAAATTTTAAGAGTATAAATAATAATTTAATAGAGGATATAATTAAAGAGGTATTAATAAATCGAAGTTAAAAGTATAAAAGGTTTTTCGGTAGTAATTATTATTAATAAATCGATACTTTAGTAGGGAAGGAAAATATAGTTATTTTATAAACTATAAAGGTTACTAATTCTATATAAATTAATAGTACTAACGATAATTTCCTATATTATAAAGAAGTTATTAACGAATATTCTGCGGCTAACGGTATTAATATTAGTAAAATCACTTCTAAAAACGTTACTAAATTCTACGAAAAAGTAGATAAACCCCCGAAGACCGACGTTCAAATCCAAACTAAGCTCCTTAAATAATACTAGTATTATACTAGTACTTTTTACTAGGAAGGCGTTAAAATTCTTCCCCCTAACTACTTTTACAATTTTAAATTTAAACTCCGTCCGGGAATTATACCGCCCGCTTCTCGCGGTCGTACCTTTAACCCAAACGAATTTAATATTATCAAGAAGTAAATTAATAATAATTTTAAAAAGAAGTTTATTAGGCTTTCCTAATCTAAGGCGTCGGTACCGGTCTTATTTATTAAAAACCGGGAGGCGGAATCTATATCTACGTCGACTATAGAAATATTAATAATATAATTCTCAAATCCTATTACCTACTCCTATTTATTAAAGAAATTTTGGATACTATTTACTACACTAAGATCTTTACTAAGCTTAATATTATCGCGGCCTTTAATAAGATTTATATTAAATAGGATTATAAATAGTTAACCGCTTTTATAATACAATTTAATTTATTTAAATCCCTAATCATACCTTTTAATTTATAAAGCGCCCCCGGGGCTTTTTAGAATTATATTAATAATATCCTTTATAATATCCTTAACGTCTATACGACTATATACTTCGACGACGTCCTTATTTATTCAAATAACGTATAAGACCACAAACAATACATTAACAATATCCTCGACCAATTCGCTAAAGCAAGCCTCAATATCAATATTAACAAATACGAATTTTATATAATACGTATAAAGTATTTAGGCTTAATTATTACCCCGGGAGGTATCGAGATAGATCTAGAGAAAATTAAAGTAATTACGGAATAATAGGCCCTAGAATCTAAAAAGTCCCTAGAATCTAAAAAGTCCCTACAATCCTTCTTAAGCTTTATAAATTTCTACCGGCGGTTTATTAAAAATTTTTCGACTATAGCGACCCTATTTTACAAATTTATAAAAAAAGATACGGTTTAGACTTAGAATAATAATTATTAAAGGGTATTCGAATCTTTTAAAAAGGCCTTTACCGAAGGCCCTATTCTAAAGATCTACGATTAAATTAAAAAGATTATTATCGAGACAAATACTTCTAACTAGGCTGCCGGTAATACCCTCTCGTAATATAGTAACGATAGCGTTCTTTACCCCGTAGCCTACTTCTTTACTAAATACACTTCGTAAGAATATAATTACAATATCTATAATAAAGAATTATTCGCTATTATTAAAGCCCTAGAGGAATAGAAGCTAAAGTTCGAAGGAACCTAATAACCTTTTAATATCCTAACCGATTATAAAAACCTATAAACCTTTATAACCAATAAATAATTTACTTAATAATATATACGCTAATCTTAATTCTTATCCCGCTTTAACTTTCTAATTAAATATACCCCCGGCTCAAAGAACCTTCGCTTAAACGCCCTAAATTATAAACCCAACAATCGCTTAAACAATAAAGAAGATAACTATCTAATTACTCGTAAGAGAACCCTATTCGACCCTTTATAATTTGAAGAAAATTACTTTAAGGACCCCGCCACTAATTTTTCGCTATATTTACTAGGCTAAGAGGACTTCGATATTAAATCTATTAATAATCTAATCCGTACGAACTATAAAACGTCCGTCTTCTTATAGGAATTAATATTGTACCTAACGGATAAATCCTAGCGATAGTAGCCGTTAACTATAAAGAAGGTTATCACGGGCAAAGGGTAGATGGTAGATGTGAATATACGTAATTGTATGAAGGAGAGAAGGAGAGAGAGTGTAGACGAGTGCCTAGAAGACTAGCCTTATAAGGGCAGTCTAGCTGTGGGCCTAATGTAGGTCTACGGCTAGAGGCCGTTACGGCGGCTAGTTAGCTAATAGCGATAGTAGTTTTAGAAGCTGCTGTGCGTTGGTATAAGGTACGTGAGTGATTACGTGCGATATAGGCTAACCCTGTAATACTTCTCCTAATTAAAAGAAGCTATATGGCTGATTAAAGTTATATAAAATAATAGAAATCCTTATTAAACGAATAGTTTGCCTTCGAAATACTTTTATAGCTACCGTTACTATATACTACGGTGACCTCCGTTGCGGGGTTAGAGCCTTCCACTCTACCTCCGGTCCTTTATATCTATATTCTCTAATCGGGGCCTCTACTTCTACGGCCGGCCCTCCTGCTTTTAATAATTATTTTTTCTTTCGCTCCGCCGCTACCTAATTTGGGGGATACGGCTCGTCCGGGTATACTTTGTAGAACCTTTATACCGCGTTTGGGGCTATAGTTATATTAGTGTACGGTTACTATAACGGTTTATAAGGGGGCGCCTAGATAATAAGGTATTTCTAACGACCTTTCTTATTCTTCTAGTAGTTATTTAGACGTATAAAGGGCATTTCATCGGGGGGCACCAGAGGCGTCTTACGGGGGCACCAATCCTTATAGGGGCACCAATCGGGTTAGGGTTTAACGTGTACATTATTTTTTACCAACCTTTAATACAGTCAGATAGTAATCGTACAACACCCTTTCTATGTAAGACAATGCTAAACCCAGTCAACCAATAGACCTCATATGCACGACCCCCATTCTTAGACTTGGTAATTTTGAGCTTCTTGAATGCCTTTCAACCTTCAAAACCTTCTTTCTACTCCCTCTTTACAACTAGACCACCTTTGATCACCAGAACAGGCTAGAATCAACCCCACGTACGTAAATATTGATCGCATCAATCACCAGAACCATTTACGAACCTTCTTAAAGCCTCAAAACACTGCGCGCAAAGATGGCGCCGCCCTGGGAACCAGATGCGCCCATGGAGGCGAGCCAACACTAAACACCATGCCAAGCATCACGAGATTACCTTGTTTATAGTCCTTTCATAGTCTTTCGTATTGTAAATCAATGCCATAGAAATATCCCATGTGCAAAACACTGTGTACCATAGAAATCTCCCTACAAAATTATGTCGTTGAACATCGTTGTCATTTTTCATGTACATGTAACACTATGGAATTTACCATGTAAATGCTATTTTACATCAAAATGACGTGCCAAGAATTGAAATATTGGTGCCCCCATAAGGATTGGTGCCCCCGTAAGACGCCTTTGGTGCCCCCCGATGAAATGCCGTATAAAGTTATATTTAACCGAATCCTCCCTATTATTAATCTTCCTTATAATTTAGTTATAATTTATTCGAACGTCCTATTCTTCTACAGCTATTTATTCCAGAATACCGACTTCGTCTTATAGCTTTATTTTATTAACATAGAAGGTTAGGCTGTACTTTATATTAATTGGGAGTTTGAGTGTAATTTTATAGCTATTTACTTTGAGGATTTCGAAGGGATTTTTAAATAGGGGCGTAAGTTTAGCGTATAGGCGGTTAATTTCGAGGTTTTCTATATTAAGTAGGACCCTATTTTTTATTTTATACTTTAGGGCGTCCGATTAGTGAATATTGGTATTGTCTTCGTATTGTTATTGAGTTCGTTTCGTTTAGTCTGTAATATAATTTAAGACCGTTTTAAATCGGTTAGCGATTTCGTTAGCTTTAAAGTATTTTATTTATTATTATACCAATATATTTGGAAGGTAGGGTTTTATTAATTCGATACCTATACGAGGGTAGAAATTATAATTAGCGAAGAAGGGGAATATTCCTATCGTTTCGGAAATTAGGTTATTATTAGCAAATTCTATAATTAGTAGCTAATTTACTTAATCGTTTTATACTTAATTAATATAAAGGCGAAGGTATTTCTCTATTTTTGTATTAATGCGCTCAGTTTAGCCGTTGGTAGTTGGGTAGAATACGGAGGAGGGTTTGAAAGCTACCTCTAAGCAGGACGATAAAGCCTTTTAGAATTAGGAGACGAATTAGGAGTTGCGGTTGGAAACGATAGAGTCTAATAATTCATAAATATTATAAACCCTTTCGATAAAGCGATCCGCTAATTCTTCGGTTATAAAGTTAACAGTGGGGATGAAATATTATATTTTAATTAATCGGTCGATAATAATAGTAACGTATTTAAATTCCTATCTACAATATAGATAGGGCGTTAATAGAGTAATATAGTCTACCGAAATATCCTTCTATAATATAAAAAGTATTATTAACAATTTTAAAAAATTATAAGGAATATACCGTAATAGTTTAGATTTTATATATATTAAATAAGCTTTATAATATACTTTAACAATAGTATATATCTTGAGTTAGAAGAAAGATTACGAGAGTAACGAATGGGTCTTTTTACGGCTTAAGTACTTAATTAAGGGCGAATTATAAATACAGCGGAAGAATTATAAATAAAGTTCGGTATTTATAGGGTTAATAAGAACAGCGTTACAACAGTACGCTCGTTCTTATATCGTTTTATATTCGGCGAAGGATATTTTCTTTATATAGTCTTTAATTTCTTTAAATTATACCTTCCGGTTGGAGTTTAATAAGTAAGCGACGACGTCCTATAGGAAGGTTGACTTTTCGTATCCTTCCATTACTAAATTGTCGGTAAATTTCTTATTTATAATTTTTAGTTCGTAAATATATTTGGAATTAATATTAATCCCGGCTTCTCTTTTATCTTTTAAAATAAAGGTTCCATTAACAAAAATATTATAATTAAATAGGACTTTATTTTTAACTAATAAACGTTTATCGGTTTCGTTTTTAGGCAAGTTTTTTAGCTTCTTGCTTAGGGCGTTGGGATATACTTATAGAGAATCCGGCCGATATTTAATTATAAAATTAAACCGAAATAAGAATTAGGACTATTATATATAATAGGGTATAAATTGCTTATTAACGGTGAAAGTCTTTTAATTTTTATAATTAATAAAGATTTCGAAAGGTTTTTACACTCTTTTAAGCTTTAGGCACTACTCTTCTAAGGCTTTAATAATCGCTAATAATTCTTTATTATAAATATTATAATTATATTCGGCTAAGGAGTATTATTAATTAAAGTAAGTAATAGGATGAAGAATATTTTCTTTATTATATTGTAATAAGGTATTGCCGTAAGCCTAATTAGAGGTATCCGTTTCGACGACGGTTTATTTAGACTAATTATAAATACAAAGTACGGGTCCGTTATTAAAAGCTTTTTTAAGGGCTTCGAAGGACTTCTAGTACAACTCCATCTAGTATTAATTTATAACTATCTTTTTAATTAATTTATATAGCGGGCCGGTAATAATTAAAAAGTAATTAATAAAGCGACAATAGAAGTTAGCGAAGCCTAAGAAACATTATAGCAACCTCTTAGAGTCTGGAGCTTCTTAAGATATAATTATAGAAACCTTTTTTAGATTTATTTCGAGACCTCCCGGGGTAATAATAAGACCTAGATACTTCGTACGTATAATATAGAATTTATATTTATCGATATCGATTTGGAAATTTGCCTTAATTATCCATTATAAGACTTCCTTAACGTACTTCTTATACACCTCTTTATTATCCGAGTAAACTAGGACGTTATTAAAGTATATAGTAGTATAAATATTAAGAATATTATACAATACGTTATTAATATAGTTTTGGAAGGTTCCCGGTGCGCCCTATAAACCGAACGGGTATACAATAGACTTATAGAGGTTAAAGCGGGTAATGAAGGCCGTTAACTATTTATAGCCCTCCTTAATATATATCTTATTAAATATTATAATAATATTGAATTTAATAAAGATTTTAGCCTTATAGATAGCGTCGAAAGTCTCTTTAATTAGCAGTAACGGGTATCGAATCTTTAATATTACATTATTAATACTATAATAGTTTATATAAATGCGGATACTACTACCCGGCTTCTTAATTAGTAGGATAGGCGAGGCGGCTAGAAATTATAATAGCCGGATAAAATTCTTCTTTAAATTATCGTCGATCTACTTCTTAATTACGACGGCCTCGATAGGCAATATCCATTGCAACCGAGCGTTAGGGGGTATTTTATCCAATTTAAATTCGATTTTATAATTATAAAAGTAGTGCGGAGGGACTTTATTTACTAGAGAGGGGAGGAATACTATTACTTCGTCGATGTAACGGCGACCCTTTAATTTCCTTAAGATTTCGAAAATTTCGTCCTTGGTCTTCGCGGGGTAATCGGTTTTGTCGAGGAATTTCCTTATATTCTCCTTAGAAATCTTAATTAAATATATTTATTAGATTATTTTTTCGTATAATAGTATATTTTCGTCGAAGTTTCTAGTAAGGTGAATAGCTTTAGTTAGAATTACGGCCTTATAGGAGTCCTTTAATATATAAACGCTAATTATTTTATTAATAAAATTATAAAGAATAGGGGGAAGACTTTCTTTATATTATTAGCTATTTCCCTCTATAATATTATTAATTATCTCTTCGGTTAAATCTATATCCTAAATTTCCGTTACGGCTACTAATTTTTCGATTTGAGTATAGTTTATAATATATAATTGCAATTATTACGATTCGTAGACGTAATTGAATATAATTGTATTGAATTCCTTAATATCGTTAGGGTTGAAGTTGTAATCGGAGTTATAGTAACGGCGGGGGGCGTAAGGGCGCTTCGTACTTATAGAGATGCGACGGTTATTAATATAAATATAAAGTTTATAGAGCGTAGGGTTCTTAATTTTAATAAAGAGAGCGGTTGTACCGGTAATACCAACCTTCAACCTTACTTTCTTAGCTACTAGTGCCTTAACGGGAGTAAATACGGCCCGGTAATTAGTTTTAGGAGACTTTATAGTTAGAGACGGCTTTGTAATTGAAAATGGTTCCGTAATTGGGGGCTTTGGAGCGGGTTCGGTAACGGTAGGAGAGAGTTGGGGCGCGGTATTTAGAGCGGATTCGGGTTTAGGGACGGGAGAGGGCTTTAGAGCGGGCGCTGGTTAGGGGGTGGCCTTCTTTCGAATAGAGGCTATAGAAATTCTATTAACGAGAGCTTTAAGGGCTATAATTTATTCTTTAAAAAGATTTAAGGGTAGATAGCGGCCGCAATAGATAGGGTTATTAAAACGTACCTTATATTATTTATAGTCGATTTCGGGCTTATAGTATTATATTTAAGGGAAACTTAAAATAATTGGGTAGTTTTTAGAAATATTGTAAATTAGGAAGGTAATTATTTCTTCGTAATAGCCGATACGGAGCTTGGTTGTTACCCCCTTAGAAATAATATTTTTAACTATTTTGTTAGCGAGAATTAATTTCTTTATACGAAGGAGGCGGAAACGGAGGAGGTTTTCTTTTATAATAAACGATCGATTAATAAAAGCGAATGTAGAGTAATTAGTATTAATAAGGGAAATATAATAATTTTTATACGAATTAATTATAATATAAGAAAATAAGAGTATTAAATTTGGTAAAATAGAATTATTTAAAGATTAAATCCTAATTTCTTCTAAAACTTTTAATTTAGAAGAGTTTGAAATTTGTTTTTAAAATAAAGATAACCGATAAGGCCTTTGTACGCGATTGGGTATAGAAGCTATTCGTTTTTTAGATTATTATAGTATTCGCTATTAGTAATAGGTTTTACGGGGGCGGTTATAGTAGCGGGCGCGGCGTCGGCAGCGTAGACTTCCTCTTAGTTACTATAGTTATAATAATTCTTACCCTTGCCTTTACTTTTATTCTTCTTGCCCTTTTTATATTGAGGGCCCTAGGAATTGTAATTGATAGAAGCGGTATATTCGCGGGCGATATAGTTAGGTTTAGTATAATAATAGTAGAGATTATTGTAAGAGTATTAGTTAAGAGCGTTTTTATAGATAAAGACGGCGAAGTTAATAGTATTGAGATTTATTTTGTTGCCGCCTTAGTTAACGGGGAGATTATTAGCGTTGCGGGAGTTAGAGCCGTTACCGGAGCTATTATTAGAACTACCGCTAGAATTCGAAGGGGTAGGGCCTAGAATATAGGAGTTTATTTTGTAACGATAGTCGGTATTTTCGAAGTTACTAGCGATAGTATAATAAATTTCGAATTATTTTTTAAAGTCGTCGGCTTCGGGGAGATTGCGGTAGGTTAATACGTTGCGGAGACGTTTATTGATTTTGTTATATAAGTAATGGATTTTTATAGAATCGTTGAAATTGTATAGATTTATAAGGTTAGTAAATTTGAATTCGAACTTAGTAAAGGATATATTTTTTATATAGAATTTTTCGAGGCGGCGATTAGCGTCTATTTTTAAGTTAACGTTCTAGAAGCAAGTAACGAAATACTTTATAAATTCGACGCCGGTCTTTTAATACTAAGTGTCCTTATCGCTACCGGTTTAAATAACGTCGAGGTCGTCCTAAATATTAGAGAGAATTTTTGGGCCTAATAATATAATTATACGAATGATTTTAACGTCTTTATCGATATAGAGTAAAAGGTTATATTTTTATTAGGATTGGATGCGGAAACGTTAGGCCTTGAAGATTTTATATTTGCGAGCGGTGTTAATATTTTCTTTATTAGTGAAGATGGGTAGGTTTTCTACCGTTTATTTGAGTAAGGATATTTTACTTATATTTTTAGAGGCTTTGGAGAGGTTGTTGTATAGGGCCCGAATGTTGGCGCTATGAGTCTTGAGGGCGTTGTAATTTGCAATAAGCTCGTTATACTTCTTTTGGAGGTTGATATAGTTGAGGTTTTTTTAGTCGAAGTTGTTTTGTGCCTCGTTGGCTATAATACGAGTGGTTTTTAGTTCTTCTTTATTGCGTTCGAAGTTGCTAGCGACGTTGTTGTAGAATGTAAGGTTGGTATAATTAAGGCGATTAAGTAGGGCGATAATTGAACGGAAGGCGGGATTGTTAGTAAGAAGAGCGGCGGTTGCGAGGTGCTTACGGGGGATAGTTTTCTTCTCTTCGTCGTCTTCGATGCCGGTAATAAGATTGTTAACGGCGGTAGAAGGGGGAAGTTCGAAGAGTGCGGCGCGGTAAACGGTTGTATCGAAAGTATTAATAAATTTATTAAAGGCGTTGCGGACGTCGTTTAAATCGAAAGATATACCGGTTATTGGGGGAATATTAAGATTAGGGAGATTATTATTAATATTATTAGTAGGTGAAAAGGTAGCGGGATCATTGCTTTTATTACTAGATATGAGAGTTGGGGGTGGTCGCGTAAGGCGAAGTTCTTATCCCTAGGATGAAGAGTGCTTGCCCTTATTTATTAAATAAAGGGGAGCGGGACCGATAGGTAATAGTTGTAATTTATAATGAGACTCCCTACGCGTGCAGTGTCAATTTCCTCCGTGTGCAGTGTCACTGCACGTATAGTTATATCTACCCTTATATACCTACGCGTGCAGTGTTATAGTAATTCCTAACCCTGTAATATTTCCCTTGGTATTTTATATTCTAGTAGTATTGAGAGTCGATATTTCGTAATAACGTATTGGTATTAAGGTTACTGTAATTAACGTAGTAAACCGTGTAAATTTTAGTATCTACATTAACGAGTAATAATTTAAATACTTATATAACTACTCTCCTAGCTTCCTTTTTGAGGGCTTAACAGTCCTCCTGCTTTTGGTTATAGCTTAAGGTACCTACTATTAACGAACGTTTCATAGTACGTTTCTTACGGGGAGGTTATTCGTTAGAGCTTGAAGGAGCAAGGGGATCGCTTGAAGGAGCTACGGCTGTAGCTACCGCTGCACTTGCAAGAGTAATAAGCGAGTTATTTGAAGCAAAAGGATTTAACGAGGAGGGTAATCCTTGTGCCTACACTTCGATGGTAGAGCCTACAGTAGATGCCTCACGATGGTTGCAACGCTCAAATGGCTAAGTTAAACGTATTTAGTTTGGTTTTATAAGGTTTAGGGATTACTACTATGACACTGCACGCGTAGGGATATCTGACAATAGCTTCCTACGTRTGCAGTGTACACTGCATACGGAGGAAAGTGACACTGCACGCGTAGGGAGTCTCTTTATAATTGTTAATATTGTCAAAATAGATGGGGAACAGAAGCCATATCATTCAACTAGAGTACTATAGACTAATAGGGGCTGCCTTCCCTTATATGCCTGCCGTACCGTAATCTCCCTATTCTACCTTATACCGGTACCTTATCAGCCCTATCAAATTAGCCTTACGGCCGTCTAATTGTAAGCTTCAACGCTATGAGTATGCTATAATATTCAATACACCCCCTCAGTAGATATTCGTAGTATTAAGATTCCTTGCCCTAACTACTCGCTATTACTACTAGAATCCAGCTCTTTTCCTATTAGTAAGCCAATACCCTCTTCTTCGATATCCTTTACAACACCCCCTTTTATAAGGTTCCCTATAAGGCCTATTCCATCCCTAAAACGTAGGAACTAATTTTTAATAAGCAGCTTAATTAATTTATTAATTAATTAGTCCTTTAACTTTATAAAAACAAATTCAATAAATCCGTCTTCGACCTTTTCTTATATAAAGTGCTATTATATATCGATATACTTCGTTCGTTAGTATTGAGTAGGATTATTAGCGAATAATATTACTACCTAATTATTATAATAGATTATAACCGCTTTATTATTACCGCTCTTACTTCCCCCTCGAAGGTTAGTATATAATTAGTCTAACTAGATTGCTTTTTTCGTCGCCTACGTCTCTACTATATACTCTACTTTTATAAATAATAATACTACTATTGGCTATTATTTAAATAACCAATTAATCGGTATACTACCTATATTAAATAGGAAACTAACAATTGATTTTCTAATATCGAAGTCACTACCCCAATCTAAATCTATAAAACCGGATAATATTATTAACTCTCTAGTATATAGTAACGCTATATCTCTTATACCCTTTAAATATTTGAAAATCCTTTTAAGACTTCGATAATATATTTTATTAGGATTCGAGGCGTAGCGGCTAACTACCGATATAGCGTATACGATATCTAGTCTAGTCCCTAATATAATATATATAAGGGAGCCTACTACGGACTAGTAAATCTTAACTCTAACCTTTTTAGCGATCTATCCTTCTAGTACTATTATTATACGGTCTATTATCGGTATATTAACCTCTTTATATAATGCTATACTAAATTAGGTTAGGATTTTATTGATATAACTCTATTAGTCGAAATAAATGCTTCGTTATAGTTTATTTCGAGTAATATAGATACCTAAGTAGTAGTAATAGGGCCCTAGATCGGTTATTTTAAATTTAGCGTTCAAAGTACTTTTTAGCCTATTAATTTCTTCTTTATCCTTACCTACGATTAGTAAATTATTAACGTAGATAGTTACGAAAGTTAATATATTTCTATTATTAGTAAAGATACCGTAATTAGCGTTAATTAGGTAATAACCCAATTATTTTAACGCTATAGTTAATATATTGAACTAAACCCTTAATACTTGCTTTAGATTGTAGAGTACTTTATTAAATCTATAGACCTTCTTAGTCCCGTTTATAAACTAAGGAGGTTAGTCTATATAAATAACCTTTTCGACGTCGCTATATAAGAATATAATTTTAATATCTATTTATTCAATTTCGAAGTCCAATATTACGGCTATAGCGAATAGGAATTTATAATTTATAGGTTTGACGATTGAGGCGAAGGTTTCAAAGTAGTCAATTCCTTCGATCTATTCGAAGCCTCTAATTACCTATCGTACCTTCCTTCTAATTACCTTATTATTTAGTCCCTTCTTAAGTCTATATACCTATTTACTTCGTAGTACGTTCATCTTTAGTATTACTTTAATAAAATCCTACATTCTATTTTTAATAAGAGAAGTATATTCTTTTCTTATCCTTTCTAACTATTTATCCTAGAAAAAACTTTCTTAAATTTCCTTTAGTAATTATAGCTCTATCCCTTTATTAAAGCCGTCTAATACTATTCTAATAAATATTGTAATAGGGGATTCTATTTCTAATCCGTTATTATTAATAGGCTCCGGCGGTACTACCCGTATTAAGTCTAGGATAGGTTCTTTTATTTGCATTAAGACTTCTAAAGTAAGGGAGTTTAATACTTGCTAGGGCTTCTTTATAAATATTATTCGACCGGTTATATTACGCTAACATTTATAATAGGACTATATAAGTAGTAATTATATAAGTAGTAACAGACTAGGGGCTAAGGCAAAATAGTTAAGAGAATAAGGCTCTACCCTTAATTTCCTATAACCTTACTACTACTATCTCCCCCTATCTAGGGTCCGAGGGCGAATTACTAAAGCTCCCCCTTAATAATTTAGAGTACCCGCAATTAATTTAATTTAAGTGGCTATATCCGTCTTTCCTCTTCTAACGAATACTATTTCAATTTCAAAATAAATATTATTAAACTTAATAATACGACTATTAGGCGATAAAAGCTTATAGATTATATAGCCCTCGAAACCGATAAATATATATTTAACCGACTTTTTATCTATCCTCTTCCTACCCTAAAAGGGAAAGAAATATTAAACGGTTATCCCAATCGCTCGAATATTACTAACGTCTAATCTTTAGCTATATACTATTTCGTATAGGGTTTTATTAAGTACTAAATAGGGGCTTCGATTCCTAAAGTAATTAATAGTCTTAAAAATTTCTAGTTAGAATTATTTAAAAATCTATCCCCCTATTATAATAGGTAATAATTTTTCTCTAAAGTAAAGGTTTAGACTTTTAACTATATTATTTAATTAATATTATTCTATTACCGACCTTTCGATTTAAGTACCTCTTTTAGCCGCCTACTTATTAAATTCTTTACTATTAAATTCTTTCGCCCTATCGAAATAGATTATCCTATATTTTCTTCGCTATAGTTCCTTAGCTTCTAGGAATTATACGAATTCTTAGATAAAAACCTATACCTTTTCCCTAGTTTTAATCGCTAACGAACTATTAAATTTACTATATCCGTTAATTAGAATAATTTAATACTTTTCTCTACGATGCCCTAATATATTAAAAGGACTATAAATATTTGTATAAATTACGTCTAAAACGTATTCGGCCTACCTAAATTTTCTTTAATAAAGTATTTCCTTTATATAGCTTCGAATATAGGGTTTATACGTATAGTATTCCTAAGCCTCCTTTATTTTATTAACTATTTTATTTATTTTAATTAAATTCTATTCGTTAAAATAACCTATACGTTCGTACCAAAGCCTTATCTTTAGGTTAATAAAGTATAAAACGAGAATTTACTAAATTATATCAGTTATTTATAGAATAAAGAAGTTACTAAAGTAAATAGTTTGGATACCTATTCCTTCTTTCTTAATACGCTAATAGTTTTTAAATAAAATTATATTAGTTCTATTATCGAGTATTTGAATTATAGAAATTAAATTAATACTTAGATTTAGAATAAATAAGACTTTTTGGAGGCGAATAATAATAATTATACTTATATATATTATATTCTAATTAATAGGACAATTCTAATAGAGAGAATAATATTGATTTAAGTAACTATAGTAGATCGTACCATTAAAGGGCATTTCATCGGGGGGCACCAGGGTCGTCTTACGGGGGCACCAATCCTTATAGGGGCACCAATCGGGTTAGGGTTTAACGTGCAGATTATTTTTTACCAACCTTTAATACAATCAGACAGTAATCGTACAACAGCATTTCCGTGCAGACAGTACCAAGCCCAATTAACCAGTGGAACCCCCATTCACCCATCTGTGCACGACCCCCTTCTTTAGACTTAGTGATTTTGAGCTTCCTTTTAACCTTCATACACACACAACCTTCTTTCAAATCCCTCTTTACAACCAGACTAGCTATAAATACTAGAATAGGCTAGAATCGACCGCACGTACGTGAATATTAATTATATTAATTACTAGAAGTATTTACTAACCTTCTTAAAGCCCTAGAATATTGCGCGCATCGTATATACGACTCAAGATGCCGTCTATCGACCTTACCCACATCGAGAATAGCGATAGCAATGCCGCCAACGACTATAAGGAGTAGGAAGGCTTTTTTAATAACGATATTCTCGCTAACTCTCCCAGTCCGCCTCCCTCAATACAACTACCTCTACCTTACAAAGAGAGCGATCTTAAATCTAATTTAAATTACAACCTCCCCTTCTACAGCCTAGCTAGCGATAATGACCTGGACAGCGAACCCGAAGACGAGCTCTTTAATTACAAAGATGAAGTTATTAATCTACCCTCTAGTGCTATACCTCCCGCAGCCACAATTAAAGGTCTATAGTAATCCGTTAATAAGTAGGTAAAAAATTACAGCTTTATAATTATTCGTACCTAAGGTCGCAGTACGAAGCCTAGAGTCCCTATCTCTGAGTATATACAGTATTATATTATTTGTAACCGCTATGGCAAGCCCCGCAAGTCTAAGGCAACTATTCGAAAGACCGCTTTACGAAAGTATGATTATTAATAGAAGGGGGTTGCAAAAAAGGATAAAGAAGGTCTTTAGCACTTTCAATTGCACCCTAACTCAAATTACTACATTTACAACCATAGCCAATCCTAGCACCCATCTACCTACCCCCAACACCGCAAAATAAATCTAGAAATCCTTAAGAAGATCGACGAAACTTCTAAACTTAATACTATACAAACTCGAGAGATTATTACTATAGTACGAAAGGACTTTCCTAGATCCGTATATACGCGAACCGATATATATAACGTACACGTACGTATTCGTCGTTGTAACCTCGATAGCTATACCCCTACTAGCGCCCTAATCAAATTATTTAATAATAATAGCATCGAATATATTAAGAAGATGGATCTAGAAGACCTAGAACGGTTACTAGGCCTTATCTTTACCTTTCTAGCGTGTATAGATATGGTTCGAATAAATTATCACTATGAGGTTATAATTATTAATAATATATACAATACTAATCGGTTTTATTATCCCTTCTATTAAGTCTCTGGCGTTTCTTCTATTGGTTCTATATTTAACTATATCTTTAGTATTATTAATAACAAGAAGCAAGAGGCATTCGACTTCCTAGTAGATGCCACTAAGGAATTAAGGTTATAATATAACCTTCTTGAGCCCGCCGTCGTCGTTACGGATAAAAGTAAAGAGATGAAGCAATCCTTGGCCAATACATTTCCCGATACCTAATAATAGTTCTGTTTATTCTACATTACTAAGAACGTTCTATTTAATGCCAAAAAGAAATGGAAGAAGTAGAAAGGTAACGACGACGATAGCAATAACTTTGAAGATGAAGAGGGTAAAGATGATTGGGAGAATCCGGTTTCCTTTAATCTAATTAATTAAAGTATTTATTCATCCGTACGAACTAGCGGCACCCTTGGCAAATCAATTGCTGGCTTTATTACTAAAATTACTAATAACCCTTATAGTGTTGTGGCTATATTCAAGTTTGTGATGTATACTAATACTGAGCTAGAGTTTTGGGCTGCTTAGGAGAAGTTGAAGAAGTAGTTTGAGGCCTAGAAAATGGTTCTTCGATATATCCAGAAGAATTGGCTCCTAATTAGGGATTAATGGGCATACTGCTATATTAAGTAATATTGAAACTATGGGGTTAGAGTTATATCCCTAGTTGAATCTAGTAATTTGAGCATTAAGAGCTACCTTCTTAACGGTAATAGCGATATTTATAAGCTGGTTATAGCTATTGTAGAGATGGCTGCTAGTTAATACTAGACTTTTATAGAGAAGATTGCTAAGTAATAAGTCAACTAGCGAAATGAGTATATCGACCGCCTATATCTGGGTAAGCTACTGCTGCAGATTAGTTATATTGTACTCGAGTTAATCAATTACGAATACCGCTAAGTAGCAAAGTGTACGCCAATAGATCAGCGCAGAGACCCGCCCTCTCTGGGACTATGTATTGTTGAAGAGTGTAGTATTACTGCCTAGTACGGACTGCCTTGCCGCTATGTTATATTCGAGAGGCTGGCTGCAAAAAAGACTTTGAAGCTTACCTATATATACCCTCGCTGGTATTATAAGGAGCCACTTGTACGTTGAATCCCCTGTCTTTTTACTCTATTTCTATTTATCTATGTATAATTACTAACCAGTCTTTCTAACTCAATAGGATGCTTACGATTTCTACCTTCGCCTTCGAGACCCCTGTATTGTACTTAAGAAAGGCTAGAAAGGCGCTAAGAATATTGCTAGAGCTATACCTGACGAGCACGCCCTTCCTGCAAACCTAGAGGTAAAGTAGAAGACTCCTAAGACCCCTAAGAAGGCTATACTAACGTTAAAGGGTAAGAAGAAGGCTACGCTAGCCTTAAAGAGTAAGAAAGGGAGTAAGAAGGTTAAGCCCATTAAGTAAAGTAACTTTAATAACTTTCCTCGCCTATAGCTAAATATACGGCGTTATAAATCTTACTGGGAGAGTGATGATATTGACGAGCTTGCTCCTAGCTCTACGAAACGGCCTATGCAATAGCCGGTTAACTCTAGTAATTCAAACTATAGTAGCGAGTCGGATATAATATTTGAAAGCGAGCTAGAGCTAGTGCAAGACTATATTCAAGTGGCCGTAGAACTAGAATTAAATATAGATTTAGACTTAGATTTAGGGTTAGGGTTAAATCTAGACCCTCTAGTAATTCCGCTTCTAAATTACCTCCCGCCTCTAGAGCTCCCGCCTTTAGAACTCTCCTCTCTAAAGCTCTCTCTAGAACCCTCTTTGGAACTGGAATTATAGTTAGAATTTACTCTAGAACCCTCTCTAGACCCCTTTGAAGATATCCCAGACTATTTACTAGTAATACCAGAAATAGAGTCCTCTCTAGAGCCCTACTAGTCGTCTCCAGCGTAATAGTAGTCGTCCCCAAAGCCAGAACTAGAATTAGAACTAGTGCTAAATTCTATTCAAGTAGCTATAATAGAATCTAGCTCCCCTATTAAACAAGCGGTTAACTATAAGAAAGCTAGAGCAGCCAACTCAGAAAACGTACTTACTCCCAAGGTTATACAAACTGGTCGTATAAGTAGGCCCAGTCAGAAGGCGAGCCAGTAGTAGAGGTAAACACCATGCCAAGGATTACGAAATTACCTTACCTGTTTATAGCTAGTACCACAATCTTTCGTAGTATAAATAAATACCATAGAATTACCCCATGTACAAAACATTATATACTATAGAAATCTCTATACAAAACTATGTCGTTGAATATCGCTGTCTTTTTTTATGCCTATGTCACACTCTGGAATTTACCGTGTAAATGATATTTTACTTCAAAATAACACGCCAAAACCTGAAATATTGGTGCCCCTATAAGGATTGGTGCCCCCGTAAGACAACCATGGTGCCCCCCGATGAAATGCCCATTAAAGATATATTTCTTCTCAATCTCCCTAATACTTAGTACTAGTATTTTCACGCCCCCTATCCCGGTAATAGAACTGCTATATAGTTTGAAACTAACGAAGTCGCTTCGAATAATAATTGTATACTATCTATAGCCCGAATTAAGGAAGTATAATAATTATAAAGAGTAATTCGAAAATATATTGTTAGAAGTAGATTCTTTTAATACCGTTAATTTAATCGCTAATAGGAAGGGACGAAAAACCTATTATATTATTATTAAAGGGAGTAATTGAAAATAATTTCTTTTTCTCCTCTTCCGTTTTCCTCTTTTTAATTTTAGCGTTATACTTACGTTTTAGCTCCGGAAACTTATCCTAACAAGCGTCGGTATTATAATAGCGTTTATTGTAATAGGTATAGCTTCTATTACGAAGGTAGTTTTAATTACTATACCTAAATTGTTTAAATTGCGTTAATTATCTTTTAGCGGCTAATATTACTATTGTATAACCTTTTTTTTCAATTTCTACTTTTAGCTAGACGAATTTACTATTGGCTAATTTAGTAATATTACTAAACGAAGGTAGCTTTTTACTATAAGCGGCTTAGAAGTTAGTTTTCTAAATACTATATTATTCTTAATTAAACGCTTCTAAAAGTCTTATAATTATATAGCTCTCTAGTACGCGGTACTCTAGGCTAATTGTAACGTATTCTTCTTATAGCATTATAATTTTCTAGGATAGTATATTAATATCGTCGAAATTAGTAAGCCGAAGATTGTTCTATTCCTACTAAATCTTCTATAGGGCGCCAATCCCTTCGTTAAAATATTCTACCTTTACTTTAGTAAAGAATTTGACGACGGTCTCTTCCCTATTTAGTAGCCTTATAACTATTTCTCTTAAGGTAGTAGAGAGAATTTTAACAACTTTACGTTATTTAATTTCCTAAGCCTTTAAAGTATAAATTAGGACTATTTCCTTAATTAAGTAGTCTTTAATAATATTATAAGCGCTTATAACGTCGGTTATAAACTATTAGAATTAATATTAAGCTTTATAGTCGTTCTTATTTGAAAATTTAGGACTAGTAGCTACGTTAATTCTATAAAGGGAGATTTTATTAAACTTAATCCGTCCTACCGGTACCGTAATATCGGTTCTAATTTCTTTATTAAATAATTCGTCTAATACTTTATTTAAATTTATATTATCGGTACCGGCCCCGGTATTAGCGCCGGTATTAGCGCTAGCGTTGGCGGCGGTATTAGTTAATGTAATTATTTCTATTACTTTAGCGGTAGCGGTAGGACGGCGACTAATTTTTATAGAGCCTATCCTTATAATTAGCTATTTAGTAATTCTATTCCTAATAGAATTAAATGGCCCGCTATCTCTTAATTCGTTAATAATAGAGTTAATGCTATGTAGGGTAGCTCTAGTTCTAGGTGCTATAGTAATATTGAAGCTTATAATTAATAAAGTAGAGGCTATTAATAGAGTTTGAAGAAATAAAATAAGAAATAACCTAAATTAAATTCTACTAATTAGAAATTTCCCGGTATTTATAGAGGGACTCTATTACTAAACTCGTCTCTAAATAGCTATTTATTTTTTATCTCTTTTATTATACCGATTAAGTATTTCGAACTATTGAAACCGGTCAAATAGCTTACTTCTAACATAATTATTTAGATTCGGGATAAAGTCCTTCTATTCTAATAATTTAGATATAAGTTCGGACGAATAGGTTAGTCAATTTTAGCCGCTCCAATAGTCTAGAGCAATCTAGATCTAACGCCTATTTACTAATGTACTAAATTAGAAGGAAACTAGCGTCTTTACTAATTCGTAGTACTAGTACAATTATTGTACTACGGGAGCCGGGCTTATAATTTATTAAAATAAATAGGGAATAAAAGCCATATCATTCAACTAGAGTATTATAGATTAATAGGGGCTACCTTCCCTTATATATTTACCGTGCCGTAATTTCCCTATTTTACCTTATACCGGTACCTTATCAGCCCTATTAGATTAGCCTTACGGCCGTCTGACCGTGAGCCTCAACGCCATAAGTATGCCATAATATTCAGCAAATATTTGGGGTATTGGACTTAATAATTCGATTAATGAGGCGATTCTTATACGCGCGCGCGATTAATAAATTAATTATAAAAAGGTTTGCGCTGTGAACGCAATAGTTAAAAGGTATAATTAATTATTACGGGTAAAGGGTGAATGGTAGATATAAATATATATAATTGTACGAAGGAGAGAAGGAGAGAGAGTGTAGACGAGTGTTTAGAAGATTGGCCTTATAAGGGTAATCTAGTTGTGGGCCCAATATAGGTCTACGGCTAGAGGCCGTTACGGCGGCTAGTTAGCTAATAGCGATAGTAGTCTTAGAAGTTATTGTGCGCTGGTACAAGGCACGTGAGTGATCACGTGCGATCTTACCTAGGAATATATGTGGATATTTTACTGTTGTACCACTATTAAATAACGGTAAAAATATAAAGTACGGTTGTAAATTTGGATATCGTTATATAATGGTTTAAAGGTTTTAACCGTACTATAACCGTTGTATACTTTGTAACTATAGGATTTAATATGGGAGAGTATGGGGCTTGTATGTATGATGGGTAGTGGCTTGTAGGAGGACCTACTTTAGATTTTACGGTATAGGAAATTTAGAAAGGGAAGTTGCGAATCGCTTATATATTTGTCTACTTACTGTTGCTAGCTACCGATTGCCGGCCGGTTGCCGCCGCCAGCCTACGTACGGTCTACCTACGCCTTAGGTCCCGCCTACCTTACTACTTACCCGGCTGCCCTACCTTGCTACCGCCTACCCGGCTGCCGGCTACGTACAGTCTAGTTATACCTACGCCCGGCGCTAATTTAGCCCTATATCCGGCTACGTATTATACCGGCTACCTTATATTTAGTACTATACCCGGTATTATATCCGGTACTATACTAGGTAATGTACTAGGTAATATATTAGGTAATATACCTAGGGTAATACACCTAGGGTAATGCGATGTAATGCAATTATAATAATTGTTGAATTGTTAATTAAATTTATTTATAAGTAATATAAACCGACTATTAAATGTAGTATTACGTTTATAGTATATTAAAACGGGGGAATGGGGAATGATAATAGGAATTATATAGGAATTATAAAGCGATTTATAATGTATTTGGGGTAGGTAATTGATTTAATATTAATAAGTAAGTATTATCCGGGGTAGGTAATTGATATCTTATTAATAAGTAAGTATTGTATTAATTAATTTAACATTGATAAGTAATTTGTGGATGTAGTGTATTTTGGTGGCTAAGTGTTATCCGGGGTAGGTAATTAATATAATGCTAATAAGTTATTTATTTAAGTATTATATTTAATATAGGTAATTAATACGATATTGATAAAGAAGTATTATCCGGGTGGCTAATTGATATAAAGTTGATAAGTAAGTATTATCTAGGGTAGGTAATTAATATCGGAATTAATAGTCTAGTAGTTGGCGAAGTATTTAGGTATTTAAGCGGTAGTAATAAGCATCGGAAATATTTACCAACGAATTACAGTAGTATATATTATAGTAGAAGATATGTTGCGTTTAATTAGAATAGTTAGTTTGTATTCCTTATTATATTATAGAAGGCTATAGTATTTACAATATAGAATAAGGTTATATAATTTATATACGTTAGTATATACTATATTGATTCCTAATTATAGATAATTATATTAGTTAGATAATTATAGATAATAATAGATAATAATAATGAAGAAATTGATTAATATTAATACCTATATTAGTTATAGCTAAATAATATTTTAATTTACTTATACCTATAACAGGCTATAATTCCTCCTACGTTCGTAAAGTTTTGAGACGTCGACGATATAAATCCTATCAGGAAGGACTATTAGAAGGCCAATAATTAAAGGTTCACCAATATCTTCGATATATATAAGATTAAAGGTAATATACCTTATATATAGTTAAAGCTAAAGCTTAGTTAGTATAAGGAAGATTTTGCGTTCGCCTATTAGTTTTTGGTCGTAAACAAAGATGTGATCGATATATATAAGATTAGTATTAGCGTTATCGCCTGGCGTAATATTATTATAATTATTTCGATACCGAATATAGTCGTTAAAGTTGAACTTATAACGCGGAAGCGTCTTGTAATAATAAATATTTATAGGTTAATATAGATTTAGTATTATATAGGAAGGTATATAGTGTGGCTGTACGGGGTACGCCATTAATAAAGTATTATAATTATTATTCTAAGCTATTAAGTTAACGATTTTAAAGCGTTATTGTAGTATAGCGGATGAATGCATAAATGTGCTTATTTTTATATTTAATGTATTAGAAAGGGATATATTAGTCTTTATTAATTTAAAGTAAAAAGATTATTATTAAGAAAAAATATAGCTAGAAATATATAAAAACGACGAAAATATTATTACCTAAATTCGAATATAGTATTTAATCTTTAATTTTATTATAACTTTATATTTATATAAATCGACGGCGCAATTATACGGGTTCGAAATAATTTAATAGTTTTATTAATATATTATTAGATTGTTTAGTACGTAAATTGTACTATATTGTATTAAAAACGTATAGAATTATTAATACTATTATTGGGAGTGTTATTTTTTTTATCGACGCTATTAAGACTAGTTTTAAAGCTACGCCTCTAGTATTACGATTACTAAATCCGGTAATTACCACTATATTTGGCTACCTAAAATACTTATAAATATTATTTATTAACCCCTAGAGTTTTAAGGCTATATATCTATATTTGTATATTTATATAATAGTTTAGGTAAGGGGGCGATGGGAATATGGAGGTAGGAAGTGTGCGATTGTATGAATAATATGTGTATATTTATAGTTTTGGTATCTAATTTATATATAACGTTGTATTCGGACTGGTTTCGCCGGTGTATGCTATATATGTTTAGATTTATGTATAGAGGGAGTTTGCAATAGGGATATATATAAGTATTACTATTATACGTATCCTTAATAGTTCGTATTCGTATATCTCGGTAGGTTCGGAATTTCGGGGTAGTAGATAAGGGATAAGGGGTAAGGGGGTAGAAATTAAATAGTCCAATTATTTATTTATTTATAAATATTATACATTTACTATACTATATAGCGCCCTATCTAAATATTGCGATCCGTTTATTATTATAGTTACGTTCGTACGTATTGTAGAGTATACGCCGGAATAAGTTTAATATTTGCCTCGAATTGAAGGGTAATAATCGCTATCGTTTTTTTTCTTTAGTAAATATTATTATCGGGTTACAATTTCGATAGAATTAATTATAAATAGGGTAGTACGTCTTACCTATATCTTTTAATCTACCCGGAATTAACGGTCGAATATACATATTATTAGCCGCTTCGGGTATATTAAATTCCTTATTTTTATTAACTAATAGTAATAATTTAATATTAAGACGGAATTTGTCTTCGTTTCCGAATAAGGCTTCGAATAACTTAGGTATATTTCTAGCTATAATATACATTTAGTTAGTCAATGCGGGGTCGGATAGGGAGAATACGTTAAGTAGGACGAATCGAATAGTATAAATAATACGCTCGTATTCGAAAATCTATTTCTCAATATCCTTACCATTCGTTTTTTCGGCCGTCTTTTTAAATCGTTTGCGTTATCGCCAATTGTTAGTATATTCTTAAATATATCCTAGCGTACGCGGCCTGCTTTTTATACGCTAAATTTACCTTAGTAGTATATAGGTTACGTATAGTAGGCGGCTTAGGGTATTATAGGCTATATTAAGACTTTAAATATAAATATATATATATATATAGATTTATTTGTAATACTTTTCTTTTACTAATATATTTAATAAACTAGGCGGGCTATATTCTTTATAGATTTGGGCGTAATATATACTTAGATAGATATTTGGCCGGAGAGCTTTAGTAATATACTATTTGGTACGCTTAAGTAGCTTTAATCTAATTACTTCTACCGTTTCTTCTATTTACTACTCTTCGTTATCAGCTATATATTAATCTTTAGCATTATTATTAATAGCCTCGATAGTAGCCTCCTTTGCTACTTCTACGGCTATAGATAATTATTTCAATAACCGCCTTAATAACTATATAGATAATAATACTTCTAACGGCAATTAGGATACCTTAAGTCAATTATTGAATTTAATATTTTCTTAAACTCGTAGATTTTTGGCAATAATTTTTATTATAATATTATATATCCTTTTATACTAACGACGTATATTTAATATATATTTATTTAGCTTTTCGTATTCTGACTATATATTGCGAATATTTATAAGGATTGAATTATTATAAGTTATCGTTATAAATCCTTGTATTAAAGTATTAATAAATTATTATTCTATTAAAGGACCGCTAGTAGTATATTAGAATCTTTCCGTTTTATATTTATTAGGAAATAGTATTTCTATTATTATCTCCTATATATCCTATATAAATAAATCAATATAATTTCGACGAAACTAGGCTTACAACATTGGCGGTACTATAATTAATTATTTGGCGTACTCTAACAAATTATAATTTTTTAAATATAAAATAGGTAATAGTAATATAAATTAACTAGGCGGAAACGGTTATAACCGAAGTATTCTACTATACTCTATACGAATTTTAGGGGTTAAAAATACGTTTAGAAATATTTTATAAATATATTAAATAATACCTTTGAATTCGGAATATACAGGATTAGGTAGGCGGGTTCGTATAATATTGAGTGCTAGTGTAAAATCGAATAGGGCAGGCCGGTTTTAAGAAATACCTTATTACGTATTATATTTCTTTTTAGCCTTTTTGGTTATTAAATTATAATTTATTTTATATTATATTTATATATATTGGTAATAGAAGCGCCGTATATCAATAGTATTATATTTTTTTAGAATATCTTGTTTATTAACTATATAATCTGGGCCAACGTGATAGAAACGATAGAATTTATAATTAGTAGGATTAATTATTCTAATATTTTTATCTTATTAAAGTATATCGCCGGTATAGTATATAGTAAATATTAATATTAGTATTAGGATACTTTTAATTTCTATTATAATACTTTTGTCTAATAATATAAGATAATTAATAGCCTCAATAATAAATTCGAAATTCGATATATATAGCCTAAGAACGATAGGAAAAATATTAGTATTTTGAAATTTATTACCGAATAGTAGTTTTATAAGGGATTAGTATATTCCTATAACCGATTAATATATATTGCGGTAAATATTAATCCCGTCGATGAATATTAATATTAGATAACTTAATATCTTAAATCGGCTATAGAGTTTATCCTATTCTTCAAAGTATTAGCGACTAAATATTTCGATTTTAAGCTATACTTTAATTAGTAGGGTAAAAGCTAGGGGTAGAATTTAAACTTTCTATTTATTAAAATTTAGCGTTTCTAATATATATTATACGATGAAAAATCCTTCCGAGGGCGGCTCTAGTCTTATACTATATTTCGGTATTTTCTTTCCAAGTTTAATTAGCGGGTTTAGGTCGTCTAGGGTATTACTATCGAAAAAATTAATATTTATTTATATAAATTATTCTATATATTCCTAGGGAATTTAGTATTCCTTATCGAGTTATATAATTAATTCGTTGGATAAGAATTTTATTTCTAGTCCAAATTATAAATAAAGGCTATAACTTGGGAATGCTTTTTCGATTTGGTTAATATCTATATATTCGTTAATAATAAGGGTTATTTTACCGGCTTCGTATATATAAGTATCGGTATAGTTCTTTCCTACTACTTTAATACGTTTAATATATAATATATATTTTAAGTCGTCGTCTTTAAGGCCGCAATAATATATACAGTAGTCGATATATCGAAAGTATACAAAGTCTAACGGAAAAATGATTTTACCAATATTATCGGGGTTAGAGTAGGATATAAAATAGGTATATTTATTAAATATCGTACGTATTAAATTTGATTAGTATAAGGTATAGTATAGTTTTATCGGGTTATCTATAAAATAGGCTATACCTTTGTATATATTGCTAATAATATTGGAATTTAAGAAAATTTGGAATAAGGACTTCGGGTCTATAAAGTAAAGGGGTATAGGTATTGTATCTATATGACCTAGATCTTCTTTATTTAATTCGTCCTCTAATATTGGATTTTACTATTATTATTATACCTTCTTCAATATTACTTATCTTTTACAACTAGCCGATTCTATCTTTAATTTTATAACTTTTAATAGTACTTTAACTATACGTATATTTAAAAGAAGTAATCGTTTTTCGACATTATTTTTGAGGGTATTAATTTGTTTTAGTATTAACTTTATAGCGGGTATAAGTTTCCTATCGTATCTACGGAGCGTTTATAGTATTTGTAATATAATAAAGTAATTATTTATTATTATACGTTTAATATAGGTATAAAGGCTAAATTCTATATAGAAGTTTGGTATTTACTAGTATTTATTATAGTAATAGTATATTAGGGTCGAGTTATCTATAATACAACTGGGTACAGTAGGGATTTGTAGGGTAATAGTTACGATATAGGGTTCTACTTTAGGGGTAGTAAATTGAGTTTGCTTAGTAATTTAATTATTAATAAAATTATTTTCGAATAGGACTATTTCTAGCTCTTATCGGTTAAATTCGCGCTCGCTATATTTTAAATTAAGTTATAATTAATCTTCGTCAAATTTAGCCGGGAGGATATCTTCGAAATCTTCGAATTGGAAATCTACTACACCGGCTAATAGGATATTTTAATCGATAGTACTTTTTTAGGTTAATTGTGATATTTTTTTAACGGATTAGGATTAGCTCACTTTATTCAATTTAGTTATCGTTATTATTATTATTATTACTATCGTTGACGTCTTCCTAATCGTTTTGTATTAAGATATCGCTATTATTATCGTTATTATTATTTTAGAGGTTGCTATACCTACTTCCTTGATTTAGTAATATTAGGGGTCTTAGAAGTTAATTTAGTTGCTAATTTTGGTTAAGTTGTTATTAATTGAATTATTAATTATAAATTTGGTTGGCTTTTAGATTGGGACCTCTAGCTTCGGCTGGCTGTAGTTTCGGTGCGCGGCGATTATATCCGACTTTTACGGCCGGTTTACTATAGCGCGACGAATATTTGGGTACAATAGTCGCCGGCCTAATCTTTTTTCTAAGTATGTTAGATCTTAATGCTAGTCTTATTATTTATTATCTAGTTGAAAACGAGATGTCTAGTTGAAGAAGGAGATATTTGGTTAAAGAAGGAGATGTTTAGTTGAAAAGAGTTATTTAGTAGAGGAGAGTTGTTTGGTTGAGGAGGGGAAGGATTTGTTTAAATTAATACTATTGTTGGGAGTATATAGGAAGTAGAATAGTTTATAGAAGTGGGTATATGTATATGAGATATATAGGAACGTGTGTATATAAGATATAGGGTATTAATACGTTAGTTAGCTTTACTTCTACCTTTTAGATCCCCCTTATCTAATAATTTATTTAGTTCATCTTATTTTAGAATAGTAAATATATTTAGATTATATAGATAAGTATAATTATATATACGATTTTATATACGTGAGGTATTTAGGGTGCGTTCTATACATTATTTTTAATATTAGACGGTAGATATATCTTAAATCTAGAAGCTTCTCGAATCGAACTACTGTTTTAGTTAATTGGTTCGTCTTATTTTGAAATAGTAAATAAAGGGTGTAGATATGTATAGTTACGCGGGAGGTATTTGTCTTATTTTACGTAACCGATATCGAATCTCTAACTCTTTTACTAATTTCTCCCTCTTTTACTAATCTTTTAATTTCTTCCTCTTTTATTAATTTTTTTAAAATTCTTATTCTCTATTTTGCTTATCTTTTATTTTAATCTCTTTACTATAACTTTTACTATGTAGTTAGGATATTAAATTTTAATATTTATAAAGAATTTATCTATAGTCCGATAGAAGGATAAATTAGGAATATTATATTAATACCCCTACTACTTAAAGGTAAATGGGAGAGCCTAATCCGAAACAAGGTAGGGCGGTAATACTTTTAATTATATAATAAACATTATCCTAATTATTACTTTATTTATTTATTTCTTCCCCTAATATAGCTAGATAGATATAAATCTTTACGTAAGACTAGATCTCGACGGAAGGGAAAGTTAGAATACTATATTAAACCCTCCTACCGCTTGCAAGTGAATAGGAAATAGATTCGAGCCGCGGCGGGTAATAGCGGTCCTACTTAGCTATACCGATTTACTATTAATATTATATTAAGGATAGGATTCGGATATTTAATATTAAATAATAAGTACGTACCCTACGTCCCTATATTTTATTTTACATTATATTGCCTATTAGGTATTAGGTATAGTAGGTTTATTAATTAATTATATTAATTTTATTAGCTATAAACAATTTAATCCTTACTAAGATTATAGTTCGTCCCGCCTTATAGAGCCGTATTAGTGCCCTACTCTCAACCTTTAATATAATTATTAATACTATTACTATTTACTTATATCTATTAGTACTATTAATAATCTATCCCGCCTTTTTATTTTAATTCTTTTGTTTGTAAATATAGCGCTATATTAGGTATTAGCGAGTACAATAGTAGTAGAAGGCGGTGGAAGCTAATTGCTATACCCTATATTAGTTAACGATTTAGAATTTTATTTACCTACTTAAATTTTAAAATCTATACAAATTTAACTAAACAAATTTTCTTCTTATACTCCCCTCTTCTAATCGTCTTCTTTCGTTAATTTTCTTCCCTTTTATAATTAATAATTAAATCAATAAATCGATACGACTACTTCTATTTTTTCGTCGCCGCAATAAATTTACTTATATTAAAATATCGATTATATTTAGTAATTTTAGATTATAGTAATTATAAGTATTATTCTATTTTAGTTATTTTTACATTTAATTTATATATTAATTGTATTTAGGTTATACTTCCTAAACGTAAGGGAATTGCGGCGGATACGCCTACTAATACTCCTAGTAGTATTTTTGGCGGTAGTTGTCTTCGTAGTCGGCCTAGGGGATTTAGTAAGAAATCCATCTATATAACTATTATTAGTAGTTTAGAATATAGACCCTAGTTAGTTAAAAAAATTAAATTTAGTAATAGTTAGGACGATTTTGTAGGCGATAATAATATTTATACAATTACCTCTATTATTAAACCTATTATATTAGCTAGGCCTAATATTGCTACTTAGTGTATATTTATTTAATCTACGATTAGTATTTAATATTGCAATTAATTATTTAACCCCTCTACTCTATTATTTATATTTATAGGTATAGGAAATTAAGCTCCCCGCTAGCCTATATTAATTTAATTAATTATTACTTAATTATTTATTCCGGGCTCGATTCCTACTATTACGGTTATTAATTTCAACCCGAATCCGACTCCTTCTAGTATATCGCCGATACAGCTTCCGATTTTTATCGATTTATAAGTAAATTTATATAGTCGTCTTTATTATATATAGTATATAATATTAATTTTTCTTAGGGTCGAACTATTAAATATCTATTTAGCGGAGAATATTGTATTATTTAATAATTTGTATCTTATTAATTTATATCCTAATCTACAAATTTATTATAAATATAAAGAATTACTATCAACCTTAATATTAATACAGTAATATTTATATTATTACTTAAATATTAGAATATTACGTTACTTATCATATTACGTTACTTATCTATTATAATCTATAGACCTAGAATATATACTAAATTTAAGAAACCGTACTTCTTCTTCGTAGTACTCAACTTTTTCCTCGTCCGTTTCTTAGTAGTCTTTATCCTATAAGCAACCTTCTCTTATGTAATAATATAAATATTATTATAATCGAAATAGATTTATAGATTGGCCGTATTTTTAATACTATTAACGAACGAGTTCGGTAATATTAAGTTAATTATAAAGTATAATTAATTATAAGTAGAGTAATAGTAGAAGTAATACGAATAAGACGAAGCTATTAAGCGATAGTACGCTATCTAAAATTGTAATTTAATTAAAAAATTAAAATATATAACTTTTAAGAGTAAAGTTATACGTAAGAAGGAAGAATGCGAACTCTAAAAATAAGATAATTTTAAGGCTTAACGAATTTAGGAAGAAAAAAAGTATTAATAATAATAATATATTAGCGTAATTAAAATTAAGTAAAAGTATTTTAAGACTAATATAGTTAGTATTATTATAGTTACCGATATAACCCCTATTGAGATTTTTAATAAAGAGTCGATTAGTTCTAATGAGAAATAGTAACGCGAATAGGATATTATATATCCGCCGGTATTGTATAATAAGATATAGGAAAAAATAGCCTATAAGGTAGAAGAGGCTAAGAAATTCGCCGATATAAAGAAGTATAATATAAAAAAAAGGCTTCTTCCCTTCAATTTTTAAATTAGTTAGTAATTTAGTTATTATATTGAGTTTAATTATTATATTGAGTTTAGTTATTGTGTTAAGTCTAGTTATTATATTTATTCTAATTAGTTATATAATATTAATTATAATAACGATAATAGTAGAGGTAATTATAACGACGACGATTAAAAGTTTGAGGGTTTATTTAATTGTAACTATTATTATTACGAGTAATTTAAATATGGCGACGAATAATACTTTAATGATAACGACGATTTGGATCCTTTTGGAAATTTTATTGCTATAATAAAGACCCCTAATATTAATCCTCTTAAGAAGGCTAAGACTCTTAAGATTAAGATTGGTGCTTCTAATATTACGCTAGTTACTTTAGGCCTATATAGTGGAGGTAGAAGTATTTTAGGCGAAACGGCAAGCCAAAAACGTAAAAGGCGGGTACGTTTTCGGGACCCTAATATTCTATTAGAAGATGCCGTACCTTATTATTTCTTGGAGCCAATTCGTGCTAATCTTTGGAACTTGGCGGAAATTGGTATACTTTATTTGGATATTATAAGTAAGGAAGACGACCCCTTCGTAATAATTCCCAAAACCCCTATTAGTAAGATACTTATAATAGTGCCTCGGCCCGATGGCGAACCCGACGAAGTTTAGGACGAGATTAGTAAAGGAATTCGGTGGTGTATTTTTTTATATTATATTAATTGGTTTGCCGGTTGGATTATTAAATTGGCTGTATTTGGTATTAATCTTTGTAAATTACAATTTAAAAAGCTTTATATATATTCCTTGAATATTACTAAATAGTACAAATAGGAGTTGTTAATAAAGAAGCTACTATTGTAGTTTAGAAGTATTATTATCGTTGTCCCGGATTTAATGAATTTGGATATGACTAACGAAGCCGATTAGGATTAATTCTAGTAGTTTATAGAGCCTTGGATTACCTACCAATTCTTTATTTAAAGCTTTGCCTTTATTGTACTATTTATTAATTATTATGCTACCTTCTAGGATAAGAAGGGTATGGCGTTTTTCTACCTTAAGACTATAATGTTTAACCTTGGTAGTATATGTTTTAGGATTTTGAAATCCGAAGTAGAGATAAATTAAAGTATGCTACGGGAGTAATAGTAAAAGGATAAGAATTTGCGGGGGATATACAATTAAATGTTCGATAATTTGGGATTCTATAAAGAATTTAAATATATTAATAAGGGTGATTTCGTTATAAAACTATTAGAGATTATAGTTAAAAAATTAAAAAAGGTTATTCAAATCGGTATAGCATTTAAATATTTAATTACTAAGGAAAAGGCCCCCCCGAAGAAACTGAATACTTATTCTAATATAAGTAAATGGTAGTTTATTATATTTAACGCAGTTAATAGGACATTTAGTAGCGCTAGTCCTAGTGCTAGTCCTAGTACTAGTCTTAGTATTAGTAATCTATATAATACTCGTTTATTTTCCCCCTTTATTGAGCCTTCTTAGGCCTCACCAACTCTTTATAATCGTTATGGATATAGCGGTAATACTATTGCCCCAGTAATTTTAATATAGATTTAGTAGATAGAATAAGAAATATAACGGCTACGGGTATAATTGGAGTTATAATTATAGGCTCAGTTCTAACTATTATTTTAATTATAATCATTATCGGGTTTACGCTATAAAGTCCAATAATCGGGCCGCCCTAATAAGTAGAAACAGCAGGTTTCGGTTAATTAGAGCTTAAATACTAGTATCGAGGAAAATAACAATAATAATAATTCTATTATTAATCCTCGCTACCCCCATAACCGTAATAAAGGTAAGGGTAAAGGTAAAGGCCGTAATTCCCGTAGTATAAAATCTTCTTCTACTATATAGATTTCCCCCCCTATTCGTCGTTTCTATTAGTATAGTAATAGCCTCCTCTATAATTACTCACTAGTAGAACTCTTACTATATAGTAGAAGGGGACTTATTGACGCCGAAACCGGAAACGCCGATTTCTAGTTAGGAAGTGCTCTAAAACGAAAACCGATAACGGCAATCGATTTAGGAAGGTCGTTTACCCCCCTTACAATATCTTACGACGAATATAGCGATAGCGTTAAACCGTCGCTACCGATAATAATTAATAAAAGCGCGTATAGATTTGAAAATAGTATTTATAATTCCCTCGGAGGCATTTTTAATTACAACGACTCCGATATTATATTAATTATAAAGACTTCGGAAAAAACGGAGGAAGATAATAAAATTATAAAAAGATTTATTACCTAAGTAAATAAATCTACGGACTATAATACTATTTCGCCCGAGGATTATCGTTAGGTTCGAAAATTATTTTTCGAATTCGTAAAAATTTAAACGAAGAAAAATAAGTTTTAGATATTTAAAGTAGATAAAGTTGGCGAGAATTAATTTATTATTAAAAAGGATTTCGACGATTTAAAGAAGGATATTTTTAAGGAATTTAAGAAGGGCGTTTAAGAGGCGCCGAAGAAATAAATTAATATTATTACGAAGTTACCGGGTAAAATCGGCGCTACTTTTTAATAATTAATTATTATTATTATTTAAAAATTTATCCCTTTTAATTTCGAATACTAATTTATAATTAAAGGAGTTTCGATTTCTATTTAATATATTAAGCGATCGAACGAAGATATAAAATAAGTAATTAAGAATATTTTAAAGGAGAAATTATATAAAATAATTTAAATAACTATTAAAATAATAATAAGCGGCGACTATATTATAATCTTCGACGAATTTATATATAAATAATATTAAAAGTACTATATTTAAGCGAAGGAGGTTTTCGGAATAGAAGCTATTATAACTTTTAATATTATAATAGTTCTAATTAAAAGAATCCTTTAAATTAATTTCGACGAGAGATTATATAATACGACGTTAAAAGAAATAAGGGAGAAGAATAGGGAAGCGGATATTATCCGTGCGAAAGTTTAAAAGAAATATAATAAAGAAGAAAGGGGAATAATTTTAATAAAAGTTATAACTACGAAGGTAGCAATTTTCTTCTAAAAGAATTTCTTCCTTTAGGACGGCGGAATATACTTTTATAAACCGTTTTAAATTACAATTACTATTTAATAATACTTTAAATATTAAGGATTTGGATATATAGCGAAATTCTATTATTAAAAGGACGCTTGCGGCCGTTGCGGTTAATTTAAATATAATAGGGTTCGTTTTAATAAAGAGAATTACCTTTCGAATAAGGATAATTCCTTAATTTTTTATAAACTATATAGGAAATCGGAGTATTTCGCCTTCGATAAAAAGTAATACCCGTTTATTAGAATAACTTATATAAAAGCTTTAATTATATACGCCGAAAGGCCCTACGGCTTTACTACTTATAAAAAATTAACTAAATTAGTATTAGAATTAATAATTAAAATTAAAAAGGATATTATTATTTCTAACGCCCTCCTTAATTCCTATTTTATTATAACCTTAGAAAAATTATTTGCCGGAAGCGTAAAGAGAAGCCGATTTAAAATTAAAATAATTAGAAATAATTTTCGGCCGAAACCTATAGGCTAAATTAGCCTAATAAATACTTATATACATTTTTAAAGCGTTAGCAATTATATTTATACCGGCTCTATAACTATTACGTACGCAATTACTATTAAAAATATAATATTTACTTTATCCGCTATTAAATTAGAAGGAACCCTTTTATAAAGTAATTAATAATTTAATTAAAAATATTCTATTAGAATATAAAGAAATTGTATAAGAGAGGGAAATTTCTATTCGAATAAAAAGAGATTTATAATATTATAGCAATTTAAGAGCTAGGTAGAAATTTAAATAAGGATATTTACCGGCCGAAGGGCGGTAAATATTATAGCGTTAATTATTTAAAAAAGGGTAAGGCAGCGATTTATATAAATAAGAAGTAGAATTTTAAGGATTTAAATTTCCAATTAGGGAAGAATTAGACCGTAGCAATATTTAAAAATTTATAAGAATTAACAACTATTTATTCTATTTACTCCTTTATTTTTATAAATAGTACGCCGGAATATTAATAGGAGTTTCCCTTTTTTAAACTCTTCGAAGAAAGACCTTTAAGGGGCTATTAAATAACCGTTAAGGATTTTAATTTCTATTATTCCAATTGGGATTTAAAGAATAGGATTAATTTGGGAATTATAAAACTTTTTACTTAAATACGACGGTAAAAGTTGAATTTATTAACCTTTCGCAAGGAATTAATACAATTCGGTAATATAATATAAAACGAAAAAAGTAGAACGATTAATTATATATAGATATTATATAGTATCGAAGTTAAGTATTAGGGAATTTAATAATACGAATAGACCGGTTCGGATTATTATCCTTAAGAAATTTAGATTTAAATTAAAAAATAGAATAGGAAGGCCGAGGAAGAAAGAGGTTATATTTAGAACTTTATAGACGTAGAAAAGGTATAAGATACAGTAGAGAAACGGATATTAATCCCGGAAGAAATTATTATAATAGAAGATTTTAAATTAATATTTAATAAATTCGATAGGGAATTTATTAATATTATAGAGGAATTTATCCTATACCGGAAGAAAAGTCGGGGAAAATAGGCGGATTAATAGAATTTAGAATATAAAATAGCGACGAAAGATATACGATAAAAGTAGTAGGTATAGTTTGGGACTAGAACGCTTTTAAATTAGAAGGAGTTTATAGAAGTAATAGTAAAAAAGAAACGATTTATATTAAAGATTTAAATAGCGAAGTAGCGAAATTATATTGCTTTTATATTAAAGGATTTAAATAAATTTTAGCTATTGGAAAAGTAGGTTCGAACCCGGAATTACCGTTTAATAAATCCGCCTAAATTATTAGCCTTTAAACCTAATAAGGGGGTAAACGCAATCCAAGATTATAGTAGTAAAACGAATATTTTCGCCGACCGATTCTTTCTAAAGGTAAATATTTTTATAAATTATTTATTAAATTGGATTTAATTACTAAATAGCGATACCCCGGTAATTATTAATAATTAAATTATTGAAGGGGATATTAAAGAAATCCTTTTAAAAATAGCGCCGAATAAAGTGTCGGGTATCGATTAGATTTTAAATAAATTTTTAAAAATTTGTAGGGTATTATTTAAATAGGTAATAGTAACTTTTATTATAGCGAACTTCCGGTTCGAATATTTCCTTTAATAGTTTAAAAATATAAAAGTAATTATTTTTAAAAAGTTAAGAAAGAGCGCCGAATAATAAAAATTAGCCGGCGTATAGAAGCCGATTTTGCTATTAAATAATATTAAAAAGATTTTCGAAGCTTTAATTATTATAAGGTTAATATAGGCGGTAGAAGAGTTTAATTTCCTCCTAGAAGGTTAAATAAATAATTAAGTAGATTATTTAATAGAGTTTATAATTAGGGTAATTACTAACGCGGTCTATTCGGTTTAGAAGTTTAAAGTCGTAATATTTTTTATATTCTTCGATTTAAAGGGCGTATTCGATAGAGTTAATTATAAATAGCTTTTATATACCCTATAGGAAATATAATTCTTATAATAACTTCTTAAATAGGTAGATAGTTTTATTATTGGAAGAAAAGGTTCCTTTTTTTTCGACGACGAAATTTTTAACTTTTATAATATTGTAATAGGAGTACCCTAAGGCTCCCCCCTCTTACTAATCTTTTTTATTCTTTTTATTACTTTATTATACTATAAATTAATTATAGTTAAGAATATAATTATAATTAGTTTTGCCGACGATATTAATATTATTACAATAATTAAAATAATAGAAGAAAATTATAAAACTCTTTAAATAGTATAGGAAATTTACTCTGAATAGGTAGCCGAGAGAGGAATAGAATTTAAAACGAATAAAACGGAATTTATATATTTTATACGGACGAAGGAATTGTAAACGGAAATTCTCTAAATTAGTAGAATAATACTTTAACCGACGGAATTAATAAGATTCCTAAGGGTTTAATTAAACCGGAAATTTAATTATTGAATATACGTAAAAGTAATAAAAAAAAAGATAATTATATAGACGAATACTTTAATATAATTAATAATAAAGATTTAAGGTTATTCTTTTGTACGAACGAGAGAAATTTATATTAAATATATTCGAAGGGCTATTATATATAGAATTTTAGTTTTTTATTAATTGACCGAAATCTATAGGAAATTACGAAGGATAATAGTTAGGTTAATTAAATATTAGATTAAATATTTGAAAATTATCGTTAGGGCGTATAAAATTATATTGGTAAAGAATTTAAAAATAGAAACGTTTTATCTATTATTCGACTTCTATTTTAATAAAAGGGTAAGGGCTTTCGAAGAGAGGTTTACCCGAATAGATTAAATTAAATTCATCCGAAGGACTATAGCCTAAATAATTAATTATATTTAAATAAAAGTAAGAAATTAATTACCTATTAACCGATTTAAAAGTAGTACCGCTAAAGTTAAATAGGTTAAAGAATAGGCGCCGACAGAGAAATTTATTATATTAGCGGTAGGACCGCCCTCGGAAACGGGAATACTTTTACCCTTATTATAAATATTTATCACGGGGCAGAGGCATAGTTAGGGGTAGGGTAAGATATGTATTGTTGTACGGAGGAGGGGAAAGGAGGTGTATGTAGAGGGCTAGCTATATAGGCGAGAGCTTTAAAGCTAGCCCGAGGTTATGTATCTATATACGTAACCGGACGGTATAATTCTAAATTATACCGAATTATTCTAGTATATTGTAATAGTAGTATTTAGCGTTGGGTAGGTTATAAGTAGGATAACCCTATAATATTATCCCCCCCTTCTATCTATTTAGCGAAGAAAAAAAAAATCTAATTATATATAAATATTAGTATTATTATTCCCCCTTTTCTAAACATTTAATAACTTCTTCAAAATCTATACTATTATATTTGTAAAGCCTTCCTCCTTATATCGGGATAGGGTAGTAGTAGTAGCGGTTTCAGCCGGTTATTATAAACGGGATAAGCGGCGCTAGGGAGGCCCGGGGACGGGGTAATAATATGGTTTAGGGGCGGGATAGTGCTATAAGGGTTCGGGATTATCCGAATCCGAATCCGAATCCGAATCTGTTTCTAATTTAATAGGGTCCGCTTGTAGCCGGTAATTAGGCTAGGAACGGACTTCTAATAGTACGGGGGCTTAAGGGTAATTGTAATAGAATTCTAGAACCCTTTCCTTATAATTAATAATATTACTCTTAAATTCCTATATAAGGGGATAATCCCCCTTCTATTTAATTCAGTAATATTAATAGCGGTTCTTATTAAATTAAATATAATTAATTAAACGTTTAAATTCTTATTCGATAACGTTTATACCGTCGTTTATATATACTATAATACAGCTATCGTTTATAATAACGTCCGAGGAAACGTTTTAATTAGGGAGGCTTCGGCTAATTTAATATTAGACTATAGAAACGTAGAATATTAGTAAATACTTTATATTAACTAAAAGGTTAAAATAAATTCGGTAAGAATTAGCCTTAATAATATAGAAGGGGCCTTCCTAGCGGGGGGACAGTTTTTAATAGGGGCGGCTATTTATAAAGTTAGTAACGTTAAAGAGGATTAAATTATTTATTTAATATTTATTTGAATCTATATGGTACTTATTAGCACTAGCCTTATATCGTTCTTAAATGCGGCGGGTTTATTAGGAAATAAAGTCCTAGATCTTCTAAAAATAGTTAGTAAATTTAGTAGTTTTATAATATTCCTTTAATTAAGTAGGGGAGAGGTTGGGGGGCGGCGGAGAATGAGGTTCGGTACCTATATAAGGGTAGTAGCTATAGTTAGTAAAGAATAAAGAGACGTTAATAGAAGAAGAAACGGCGTTATTACCCGAGAATTTTACGAATAATAATTACTTTACCTAATTTATTTATACCTAATTAATATAGAAGTATAGGAATTGTTCTATATCTATATTAATACGTTCGGTTTAAGTATTAATTTAAGGGTAGAAAGCGGAATTAAATTTATATATAATAGAAAAGCGGTTATAAAGGGTAGTCTAGAAATAGGAAATAAATTAGGAGCTTTTATCGGATATAATAGTATTAGGTAAGTTGTATAAGGAGTAAATATAATCGATAAAATAATTAGCGAACTCTTCTACTTTGAAAGTAATATAAGGGATATAATACTATATTTTTATTAATTAATTTATAACAATAGCGATATAATAGAAGGTTTGCCCGAAGTATTCGTTAGGCGGTAGCGGGGTAATATAATTAATTAAAATATTTTTCTATAGGGTTAGGGAAATAGTAGTAAATTTAAAGAAATTTATAGAATTGTATTTAAGAAATTTCGTCTTCGCGTATAAGAGGTATCCTTTATAGAAGAGACGAATATTATAGTATATACCCTCCTAGAAGAATTTGCGAGCGAATAGGTTATATATAATATTTCTACCTAGGTACTCCGCGCTAAGCGAATTATATTATTAATTAATTAATTGGAGTTAAAGTTCCTTATCCTTAGGGTTAATAATAATATAATCGCGCTATTTTACTACTCCGTTAAGGAAGATATAATACTTAGAGAAGGCGCGGCTAAAAATTTTACAAATCGATAGCGGTTAGTAGCGAAGGGATTTATCTAATAGGTAAATTATAAATTCTTATAGAAACGGGGAGGTTTCGTAGCTAATATAGATAAAATTATTAATTAATTGGTTATCGAAGTCGTTAAAACCGAAGAAATATAGGTTGAAGGTAGCTATAGAATTATTAATTTTAAAGCAATTTTCTTCGAATTAGGAAGGGTTGAAAAGCTATTTCTAGCGGGCGGCGAAGCGGTCGTCTTTTACGCCTGCGGGGCAATCGTTAAATTTATAATTAAGAGCGTTAGGGCGAAGGTTTTAGGGGCTAAGAGTATAATAGATTAGGAAATTGAACTATAAGAGGAATTAGGACTAATATATATACCGTTAGGTAAACTATTTATTTATTATAAAAATAATAAGATTCTTATAGTTGCTAAGGATTTTAAAGGGGATTTAAGCACTTTCGAACTTAGGGCGCTATTCCTCGAAAGCTTTAATAATAGCGAGGAATTCTTTATTATAAATATTATAATTATATTCTTATACGCTATATTTAACCGAAAAGTAAACGATAGGGTATAAAATACCTTCGTTATTATATTAAAAGAGCGTACCGCCTATAGCCTAATTCAAGGCATCCGTTTCTACTATAGTTTTTTTAGTCTAATTATAGATTTTAAAGACGGGGCCGCTTATAAAAATTTATTTAAGGGAGTCGAATACAGCTTAATAGCGGTCGGTCCAAATCTATAATATATTTTTCGTAGTTAGTTCGTAGAAGGGAGCCGCGATTAAAGAGAAAGAGTATATAAACCGATAGTAGAAGTTTACAAAGCCGAAGAAAGATTGTAGGGATTTCTTAAATTCTAGAACTTACTATTTAATAATTACTTTAACCTTCTCTAAATTTATTTCAATACTACTTAGCGTAATAATAAGCCTTAAATACTTAATACACTTAATATAGAATTCGTATTTATTAATATTTATACTAAGGCCCGCTTTTATTAATTAGTCGAGAACGTCGTTAATATAGCGTTCGTAATTTTATTTATTATCCGAATAAATAAGGATATTGTTAAAGTAAACGGTAGTATAAATATTAAGTATATTATAAAGGATATTATTAATATAGTTTTAGAAGGCGCCGGGGGCGCCCTAAAGGCCGAAGGGGACGACGAAATTTTCGAAGAGATTAAAGCGGGTAATAAAAGTAGTAAACTATTCGTAGTCTTCCTTTATATAAATACGGTTAAAAGTAGCGATAATATCGAATTTAGTAAAAATTTTAATATAGTAAATAATATCGAATATTTTTTTAATTAAAGGAAGGGGGTAGCGAGATTTAAATATAATATTATTAATACTGTAGTAATTGATATAAATATAGACTCCGCCTCTTAGTTTTTTAATAAGGAAGATTAGGGAGGAGGTTTAGGATTAAAAAGGCCGAATGAATTTCTTTTAGAGGTTATTATCGATCTATTATTTAATAATATTAAATTCGTCCGGGTTAAAAGTGCGGCCGCGTACCGCAGACGCCTTTATTCTAAATTTAAATTCGATTTTAAAATTATAAACGTAGTTAGGGGGGAATATTTTAATTATAATTTAATAGAAGGTATTTGTATAGTACTAGTACTAATTAAAGAGCTTAGTCCGGATTTAGTCGTCAATCTTATAGGGTTTATCCGCCTTCTTATAAAAAGTATTAGTATTTTCGGAAATAATTTTATTAAGGGTAATACTATTAATTATAAAATATTTATTAATAACCCCCTTATACTTAATAAAATCCCCGTTCGTACTATTAAAGGGGATAGAATTTAAAATTCGGGTAGTACGGAGGGCTACCTCTATACCCTAGCCTACGAGGGCGTCGATCTATAAGTAGAAGTTGGAGCCGAAGAGCTTCTTATATTATTAATTATAATCGAAGAGGATTTATTCGATAATTTGAATTATTAATTCGTCGTTAAGAGTAAAAGGCTCTAATTTATTAAAACTATCCTCCGCTTATTCTTCGTCGTATATATATTTAATATTTTCCTCTATATTAGCCCAGGTTATTTAAATAATTTAAAGTTTAAAGGGGTTAGCGAATTCGAAAAAGCTAAGCGTTAAAAGCTCTAATATCTTCGGAATCGATAGGGTTATAAAGAAAGGAGGGAAGGCGAGGGGGAGCGAAGGAGGCTATTAAAAGTATAAACGCTTAGCCCGGGCTTACAAGGGTATAACCGATAGGCCTAAAGCTAAACCGGTTAATAATTTATTTAAAATAGTAGCGAAAAACCTATTAAATTAGAGAGGCTAGGGAAGCGCGGCGTAATATTATAAGGGCCGGGTCGGGGTTTATAATTAAGGTCGGGGGAAGGTCCGCGTTTAGGGTTAGAGGAGCGGGCTCTACGTTTAGGAAGGCTCGAATAATAGCCTCGGCTAGCGAAGGGGGGTAAGAATCGCCCTCGTTTTCGGTATCCTCGATTGTAAGAGCGTAGTACGTTACTATATTAGTTTTTATTACTTTTAAACTAAGGGGTTAGGAAGTAGTTTATAGGGACGGAGTATAGCGTAGATTTTAATATAAACCGGCTAGTAAATAGCCGTAGGCTTTATAAGTAGGGGTAAAGGAAAGGGTATTAAGGGGCTACGAAATCGTCGGCGAATAATAAACGAATTAAAGGTAATTAAAAATAATTAGGTTATTAGGAGTAAAATTATAAATAAGGAAATCGATAATTTTGTAATATAAACTTGCCTATATAATAAGCCGGGAGAAGTAAATAATATTACCGCCTTTTACTTCCCCCCTATTAGCGAAGTAGAGGATTTTAGGGGTAGTAAAGTATTAAACTAATAAATAGTAGTAGTAAATAAAAGAATAATTAATAAAATTAAGAATAATATAATTATTATCGATAAGAGCGGAGTAATATAATTTATATAGCCCGTCGGAAAAGTGAATAGAGAGGTTTAAAATATTTAATTATTTATAATAGTTATTTAAGGAAAATTTATTTATCTTTATAATATTAAACAATATAAGAACGTCTCCTATTTTTCCTATAAATTTAGGCCTCTAAACGCAATTTAGCGAAGAGGCTATATATTTCCCTAATTAATAACTCCTTATTTATTATTTACGAGGGGGCTAACGAAATTTTATTAATACTAGGGAATTAATTGGGTACTGCTAAGGACTATAGCGTTAACCTAGTAAAATTATTAATTATATTTAGACTATTAATTATATTTAAATTAACCGGATTACTAATTGTAGCCGCTATAGGAGCCGCCTCTACCCCCTCTACTATAGCCGCGGCCGCTACTATAGGTAAAAGGAGGGAACTCCTTACGGAAATTCATTTTACTATAGCAAACGGAGGAATAATAGCCGGGGCGCCTATAGCGAATATAAACGCTAAATTTTATATAGAAATTAAAAATGTTTTAAAGGATTATAGTACGGACTATAATATTAATTGCAAATAATTTATTAAGGTCTATAGCGTTACTATTATAGTTAATTATAATATAAATAGCTATAGAAGAAGAGGCTACGCTAGAAGTCGGGTTATAAAGTTTATAGAAAGGATTATTAATCTTAGAATAATAAATATTATTTTTAAATTACTAAACGAAAATATAGACTAGGGTAAACTATTTAGAATAATCCGAATCTAAAGGTTAGAGAATTTATATAGTAAAAGTAGTACGAACTTTATTATTAACCTTATTTCTAAGGAAATAAATTTTTATAGCGTCGTCGAAATTATAGTAGTCGATAATTTAAATTTATTAATTTTTAAAATCGGATTAGCGTATACTCTTACTTATAGTAAAGTCGTTTAATTCGCAATAAATAAGGGTAGTTAAATTATTATTATTATATTTAATATTAAATTCCTCTTTAATAAAGGCGTTAACAATCTTCTATTTCTATTTTTCCTTATTTAAATCAAAGTCGATAATATAGAGGAGGGCTATTTTATAGGCGGAGAAGGGGGCGCCTTTAAAGGATTTAATAATAAACGAGAATTTCTTATACTCGTTAAAGAAGAATATAGGGTTATTTAATTAAATAAGGGTAATCCTTATACACTAAATATAGTATTTTTCAACCTTCTTTAAAGGGGTTTTACCCTCGTTATTGAAAGGTTTAATATAAGCGTAGGAAGAACGGTCCCTAAAACTATCGATAGTAGAAGCGGATATTATAATATTTTTAAAAACGGAGGCTATAGAATTGGTACGTTTAAATTTCTTTTATAGGGATTTAGCGGTTCTAATAGTAGAATCGAAGGCTTATTAGAGGGCCTTATTATTTAAATCGAATTCGTTAGCGCGCTAATTAGTATTAGCGTAGGTCTTTTTAAGGATAGAATATTTTTCTTCGAGGAGAATACTATTATTTAAGAGGTAAGCGTTTTCAATTTAAAATTGAAAGTATCGAATTTAGAAATCAATATATACTTCGTAGAAAGATTAGAATTCTTCTCGGGTAGATTAGAGTAGGGCGAAGGTAGCGATAGAATTAATATTAAATAAATAGCCGAAAGAGAGAGAGGTATCGTAGAAAATAGGGTTAGTAGAGAGATTAGTAGCGTATTATTCTTCCCTTATAAAGGCGGGAAGGCTGTTAAAAGTAATAAGAATTACTTAGAGGGTTTTATAGAAGTTAGCATTATATAGGTCGGTAATTTAAAAGGAACCAACAGCGGTAGCCGTAATAAGGTTATTTATAAGGGTAGCGCTAAATATTAATACCTCTAAGAATTCGATATCGGGCATCGAACTAGTCGATATAAATTTGCGGGTATTTCGAACTAACCCCGTCTTTAAATAGGCGGGTAGGGGTTTCTTTACAATATTTATAAAAGATATAGAATTTCGTTTAATTAAAAGATAGAATAAAGCTTATACTTATACTTCAATAATAGGCCGAGTCTTAAAATCCTATTTGTACGCACAGCGCTAAAGAAGTATAATAAACTATTATAGGGCAGAAGTATAGTTAGGGGTAGGGTAAAATATATATTATTATACGGAGGAGGGGAAAGGAGGTATACGTAGAGGGTTAGCTATATAGGCGAGAGCTTTAGAGGCAGCCCGAGGTCACATATCTATATACGTAACCGGACGGCATAGCTCTAAGCTATACCGAAGTACTCTAGTATATCGTAATAGCAATGCTCAGCGTTGGGCAGGTTATAGGTAGGATAACCCTATGACAATATTAAAACTAATTACTATCGACCGAAAGGAGTAGTTAAAAGATATTACAAAAAGAGAATAAGTATTATACTATAATTATTAAGTAGTAGTAATAATAATTAAATTAGGTCGGCGGTATAAATTTACTATTATTAATTTTAATACGAAATTTAATAATAATATTATTAAATAGTATATAGTTAGGGTAAAAAAGAAGAAAAAGAAGAAAAGTTAATTATTAGAGGATAATAATAAATTGTACTTATTAACGAAAGTATAAAGCTTCTTCCTTATTTAAGCCCGAATAGGAATTATCGGGCTCTAGTCTTTCTTTTTTTAAAAGAAAGTACCGGACGTTATAATATTATTCTATTCGTACAGAGCCGGGGAAGAAACGTTTAAATATTTCGTTTTTAGATATTTATAAATAGAGGAATATTAAATAATAGTAACCGATTAGTTATAAATATAGGAAAAATTCTAAATTTATTTAAATAATAGAATCCGAGCGGAGAAAATCCTTTTATAAATATTTAAATTAAATAGATTAAATAAGTATTATTTAATAATTAAATTAGAAGGAGAATATTACAAAGTTGCGATATATATATATAAATATATTATTATAATAAAGAGAAATTATAAAGAGTAAGGGGGGCGACGGTATTAATTTAATTATATTTAACGAAAGAATTATTTAAAGTTATTATAGGAGGCGCCGGAATTCCAGTTAGCCGTCGTAGGAGCCGGCGAAATATAATAATTTATTTAATTTTTTATTTATTAATTTTAATTTTATATCGATAAATTCTTTTTAAAATACGAAATCCTATCTATTAAGAGAATTATTAAAGGCCGAGGGGCTATTATTTAAATTTTTTATTAGGAATTCGGTAGTAGTAATACTTTTAGAACTATTATTAAAATTACCGGCGTTATAATAATTTAATTAGGTATAAGTATTAATATTATAGTAATATAGTATAGTAAGGATTATTATAGTAATATTATTATACTCTAAGCGGGCGCGGGCGGTTTAGAGAAAAGTATTTATATTAAAGCGTAGGGAGGTAAGGGAGTTATACTCGGGTATAATACGCGTAGGGTTATTATAATATTTAATAATTATAATAGTAATTACGTTTTATATAGAATTATAGAGGTTGCAGAAGCCGTTAAAGATTTCAATTATATAGCGGGAATAGGTTAACCGATATTAGGAAGCGAACGTAGCAATTAATAAGACGGAATTATTAAATAAGATACGATAGGAAGGAAGGTAATAGATATTTATATTTAATTTAGTAAGTATTATATACGATAATATTATAAATATTAATTATATTAAATTTAATAAGACTATAGATTATCGTCGATAATTTGAAAATATAATTAAAATAAAGTAGGCGACGGAAGTAGGGGTTAGAAATATTAGAAAGGTATTACTATAATAGGAAAGGAGGATAAGTTATTATTCGATATTGCAATAGAAAGTTAGGCGCGGGTTAGAATCTAAAATTTCGATTTAAATTGTAGGGTCTACGGGATTAGCGACGGGTAGGGGGGTAGGAGAGTGATTGGCTATTACTATACCGAAGTTCTTAGAAGAAGATAAAGAGGAGGCTATATTAATAATAGTTTGAACCGATTAAGAAAAAAGGAAACGGAAGAAAGTTAGGCGTAGAGGGGGAGGTTAAATAGTAGTCGTAGTAGCGCCCCGGGCGTAAGTAAAAGTTAAAGTAGAATTAGAAATTTAAATAGGGAGGAAAAGGTATTTGGTTTAACGACGATAGTTATAGGTAAACGATAATATTAATAGTAATATAAAATAGAATAGAAAGGCAGGTAGTTTCGAAGGTCGTAATATTAATATTTAGTAAATAGAATATTGTCACAGGGTTAACCCTGTAACGGTTCATAGCAGCGATAGTACCAGGTCTGAGCCAGAGATCAGCTCATAACTCCGACCATTATATAAAGCTATTACAGCGTTCGTAATAACTTCAATCGTCATCGCTACACAACGGTTGTATCAACTCTATAATATTTATAAGACTACTATAGAGCTACTAATTAAGACCAGCCTATAAAGGTTAGTCCTAGAATACACCCTTAGACCTTCCCCTTTCCTCTCTTTATATAATTACATTTATTCTTACCTACCTTATACCTTTACACCGTAATAATTAATTGCACCTTCAAATCATCGCGTTTTTACACACATCTTTTTCGACCCTTAGAATCGTACGGCGTTTAATTATACAATCTATCCCCTATATCGAAGTCGCTATTAATCGTAGACCCCAATATATAGAGTCGCCTTATTAAGCCGCGGACTTACTAAAGCTATAACCTAAACACGGGCTAACTATTACAATTACGCCTTCTTATCGCTATAATTTTTCTATATTACTATAAAATTACGTAGTAAAAAATAGTAATTACAATTACGACTACTACTCCGTTAGTAGTAACGGTCATAATCTTTACCTATTTAATTACGTTACGCCTAGCTTAGGGTCCGGATTTAAACCTAACGTCTATAATTTAAATGCGCTTTCCCAATTTCTTAATAACGAATTAATTAACGATATAACTATTATAAGAGCGGCGCTATCTATTTTGGACGTTACTCCTAATATTTAAAACTTCGTTACCGGTATTGCCCTCGATTTCTACCCCTCTCCTACACCTAGGGAATATTAGGAGATCGCTATTAATATTGGTTAATAGCCGGCGTTTCGATTTATTATTAATATATTTAGCTGAATATTCGCCCGAATTTTTATTAATTATAATACTATCGTTATAGAATATTAGTAAACTTAATAATAATATTAGAAAGCCCAATAAATTATCGCTACCCTACGCAAATAAATTACTACTATATTTTCTAACGCCCCCTTAATAACCCTTACTACTTCCTATAAGGGTGCCCTAATTACGCCTATAATAGTTTTAATAACCTTTACTACTCGCCTTCCTAAATATATTATCAACGACCTTCTTATTTTTATTAGAAAAGAGAAGGATAATACTAAATACTATAATACTTTCTACTTGTAGCGCTATTAAATTAAAGCCGCTTAGGAATTTAATATAATTTATTTTCCTAATAAATAGATTAAAATCGTAAGGGCTATATTCTATTTAGGACCAAATCTACATACAGTATTTAAGGGTAACCTTACTAAAATTAAGGAATTCCCTATTAATTCCGATTAATAGTTATAAAAAACAAGTAAAATCTTTCTCTAATACCTAATAAATTGGTATAATAACGTAGATATTAAACTAAATGCTTATAAATACTTAATCGACCTCTATTAAAACAATATACTATTTCCGTACTTCGAAATCGAATTAATTAAATTTATAGACAAATATAATTTTACTAATATTATAAAAATTTACTACCTTCGTAATAAAATTAATAAAAAATTCTATTAAACTTTAATTTCTTAAAATTTCCTAAGTAACGACGAATATATTAAATAGCTACAATTAATTAAAAAGGTTAATAAAAAGATCGAAGACGCCGAATATTGTAATAAGGTTATAGCCGGGTTTTCGGCTAATTCTATTAATAAAGGCGGCGGTAGCAGTTCCAACGGTAATAATAATAATAATAATAGTAATAAATCTACCCTTTCCGCCTCGGCCGACAATAAAATAATAAGTTAAAGAGGAAATTAAATAGATTTCGACGTAGCGAATATATTTATTATATTCGACCTAAAGGTTTTTAAGGAATGTAGGGAAAAGGGATTCTACTATCGTTATAACTAATAAGGATATATAGTTCGCAATTACTTTAATTTAATTAATTAGGGTGGTAAACCTCGTACTAATAGGGTCCCTACTAGTAAAAATAAAAAGAAGAATAAGGATAAGGAATAAAGAAGTTAGGGTAGTAAAAGAAATAATAGAAGCGGATTAAAAGGCGGAAGAGGAGACGTAACGGAAGTCCGGGCTATTAAAGCTATTAGCGCCGAAAACCCTAATAAATTTACTATAGGCGGCGAATATTATAATAATTAAAAAAATAAATAGCTTTTATACCTAATCGTATATAAAAGCTTAATCGGTTAACTATATTGTAGAGGAAATAGGATCCTTTTATTAATTTAGAAAAAATATAAATCTAATTATTAAATAATACTTTTCCTCTAAATATAATTCTATTATCTACGTATATAATTATTAGTATACGTAAAGACTACTATATTACCCTTATTAATAATAAGTATTCCGTATATATTTTTATCGACTACTCTTTTATCTAAGAATATAATCTCCTTCATTTTCTATTATTTTATCCCAAAAAGCTAATACTCGCGGACGGTAATATTAAAAGTATTATTAAAATAGCGGTAAAAGGAAGGCTACAAATTGGTTACTATAAAGAAACTATTACTTTTTTAATATATAACCTCTATAAAAAATACTCTATTATTTTAAATTATCCTTGGATAATAACCTATAAATTATATATTAACTATAAAAACGGTAGTATATAGTTCAATCATCCCAACTACTATAACTATTATTTATTAATAGGTTTTTCTAACGACTAAACGGAAGTACTTCGGGCACTCTCTAACCCTATCTTTATTATTACCGTTTATACCTATAAGAAGGTACCTTTTCCCTCCGCTTCTATTAAAAAGGCTATTATACTATCTATACTTTATAAGAGGGGTAGTACCCTTCCTAAAAATAATACTAATACTATCCCTAGGGGTTATTTTTATAAAAAGGAGACCTTAAGGGCGGAGGGTAAGAACCCGCTTATTAAGGGACTTCAATCTAAGGATAAAAGACTTAAAGAGTAGACTTCCGCATTTAAAAATAAAAGGGAAATTTCGTTACTATTAACTTCGTACCGTACTCTTATCGGTTATTAGGCGGGGACGAAAATTAAATTTATTATTAATACTACTATAATACTAATTAAGACTAAAAAGGACGCGCTATATTAATTTTACGTTAAACTAAGTAGGAAGCGTATATTAGCAAAGGATTATCGAATACTAATCCGGTTTAATAAATTAATTAACGATAAAATTAACCCTATAAACGTTCGCGAACTAAATACTACTACCTTTAATTTTATTTATAAAAAAGATTAATTCTAACTGTATATAACCAATTATACGTAATTCAAACGATTAATAGTATTTTCGGAATTTAACGAAATAGATTTTGTATACGAAGTAGCGTAAAATATTATTAAGGGGAGAGGAAAGCAGTATAAAAAAAACTTTCTACTATCCCTTTACAATTTTATCGACAATATAATAAGGAAGTACGAATCTAATACTAAATAGGAAATAATAGCTATTATATAAACGGTTATATTAATAAAAGACCTCGCAAAGGACGCCCTACTCTATAAAATAATAATTCGACGTATATACTTTACTAAAGTCTTAAAGGAGGATATATAAAAGTTTATAAATAAAACGGATAGGCTGTAAAGGACTAAGGAAAAAATTAATAAAATATTATTACCCTACTACTAATTCTACGTTAATACCTTTCTACTAGCGCTAGTAAATTAATTCCTCCCTTACTAATTTTATAATTATAAAATTAAACTTTAACTAAGAGAGTAAACACTATACGCCAAACTTAAGCCTATATTACTTATTAAAATTATTGTTATTAAAAAGTAAATCGATAAGAACTTTAGAAAGAAATTCATCCGGCCTTCTCAATCCGCTTCTATAACGCCTATCCTATTAATAAAAAAACCAAGGGGCGGAGTCTATATTTATATAGATTACTAGGGTATTAATAACGTAACGTTTAAGACGTAATACTTATTACTATTAGTTAAAGAAATATTAAATGTAATTTATAAAGCGAAAATCTTTACTAAATTTAATATAATCTCTACGTTTAACCGTATATAGGTAAAGGAGGGCTATAAATAATTTAGAATTTTTATTACTCGCTTTAGGCTCTTTAAATTATTAATTTATCTATTTAGGTTATAAGGAGCGTTAAGGACTTTCTAGAACTATATTAATAACGTCCTATACAATATCTTTAACGTCTACGCTACCGCTTACTTAAATAATATCCTTATTTATTCAAAAAACGAGGAAGAGTACGTTAAATATATTAATAAAATATTAAAACGGATAATCGACGCGGGTTTATAAATTAATATCGACAAATATAAATTTTATACCAAACGTACTAAATACTTAGGGTTAATTATTACTCCGGGAGGTATTAAAATAGATTTAGAAAAAGTAGCGGCTATAACCTCTTAAGAGGCTTTAAATACTAAAAAAGCGCTATAGCGCTTCCTAGAATTTACTAACTTCTATCGTCGGTTTATTAAATATTTTTCTATATTAATTAATCTACTATACGAACTAATAAAAAAGGATATTAAGGATTAAGAGTAGAAAGATTATTACTAATAGTCTTTCGAAGTATTAAAGAAGGCTTTTATAAACGGACCTATTCTATATATCTTCGACTAATTAAAATAAATAATTATAAAGATGGATACGTTAAACTAAGCCTATAGAAGAACGTTCTTATAATATAATAAAGATAAGGAATTAAAACTAATCGCCTATTTCAATTAGCGGTATTTATTAATGGAATATAATTATAATATCTATAATAAGGAATTCCTCGCCATCGTTAAGGCTCTAGAAGAATAGAAGCTAGAATTAGAAGGAGTGTAAAAACCGGTAGAAATTATTACCGACTACAAAGGCCTAAAGTCTTTTATAATTAATAAGTAACTAACCCTAAAATATATATAATAATTTTAATTCCTATTACATTTCAATTTTACTATCTAATACCGGCTAAATTCTTTATAAATCTACCCAGATATACTAAACCGTAAGCCAAAAAACGTCCCGAAGGATATAAAAAATAAAAGGCTATTAACGTATAATAAAATATTATTAAATAAGAATATTTTTATTAATAGGGTATTTGTATTAGAAGAAGAGATTTCTACGTTAAGAGAAGAGATCTCTACAATCTTCGTCGGTACCGAATATATTTACAACTTTAAAACTATAAATAAAATATTAATAAACGACTTTATTGTAAATTATTATAAGAAATTAATTTTCTTACAAAACGCATAAGCCTATTTATTAAATCTAACTAAGAGGGTATAATCGAAGGAGGTAAAGGATAATTTTAAAAAGCTTTTATTCGCGGAGTATCGTATTATCTAAAGGCGGATTTATTATTGCGGTTCTATCCTCCTTAACCCTAGTAATATAAATATTTACTATTAATTAATCCGCCGCGTTTATAATATACCGGGTATAAGGTACTTAAGGAAAGAAAAAACGTATAGCCTCCTCCTATAATTTTTCTTTTAGCTAAGGATATATAACGCGATTAAAATTTATTATAAAAATTACCTAATATACGTAAAAATAAAATTAACGCAATATATGCTATATAGGCTATTCAAACTGTTAATAGTGCTGTTTATACTATAGAAAGATATTTTAATCGACTATATTACGCTATTAATACTATATAAATAGCGAGGGCAAATATTTAAATATATTGCCGTAATTATAGATTAGCTAATAAAAATATAGTATTTTATTCCTATAATCGGTTTAATAATAGAGGAATTAATTAATCGGTTTATCGAACGGATTTATAATATTTATAATCTACCTAATACTATCGTATTAAATAGAGCTTTATCGCAAGACCGGATGTCCTGCTGTTGTTGTCCATATAATCACTGGAATCCAAAATATCTATTGCTTGCTTAGGCGTTTGCTAAAACCGGAAACGCCGATTTCTGGTTAGGAAGTGCTCTAAAACGAAAATAGACAACGGCAATCGATTTAGGAGGGTCGTTTACCCCCCTCGCGATATCCTACGACGAACGTAGCGATAGCGTTGAACCGTTGCTACCGATAACAATTAATAAAGGCGTACGTAGATTCGAAAATAGCGTTTATAACCCCCTCGGAGGCATTTCCAATTATAACGACCCCGACGCCGTATTTACTATAAAAACTTCGGAAAAAACGGAGAACAATAATAAAACTATAAAGAGATTTATCGCTTAAGCGAATAAATTTACAGATTATAATACCGTCTCGCCCGAGGACCGTCGTTAAATTCGAAAATTATTTTTCGAATTCGCGAAAACTTAAGCGAAGAAAAATAAGTCCTAGATGCTTAAAGTAAATAAAGTTAGCGAGAACTAATTTATTATTAAAAAGGATTTCGACGATTTAAAGAAGGATATTTTTAAGGAATTTAAGAAGGGTATTTAAAAGGCGCTAAAGAAATAAATTAATATTATTACGAAATTACCGGGTAAGATCGGCGCTACCCTCTAATAATTAATTATTATTATTACCTTGAAATTTATCCCTTCTAATTATAAATACCAATTTATAATTAAGGGAATTTCGATTTCCGTTTAATACGTTAAATAATTGAACGAAGATACGAAGTAAGCGATCGAAAATATTTTAAAGGAGAAATAATATAAGGGAGTCCGAATAATTATTTAAATAGTAACGAGCGGCGACTATATTATAATCTTCGACGAACCTATATACGAATAGTATTAGAAATACTATATTTAGGCGAAAGAGGTTTTCGGAATGGAAGCTATTGTAACCCTTAGTATTATAGGAATTCTAATTAAGGGAGTCCCTTAAGTTAATTTTAATAGAAGATCGGATAATATAACACTAAAGGAAATAAAGGAGAAGAATAAGGAAACGGATATTATCCGCGTAAAAATTTAAAAGAGATGCAACGGGGAGGATAGGGGAATAATTTTAGTAGAAGTTGCGACTGCGAAGGCGGCGATTTTCCTCTAAAAGAACTTCTTCCTTTAAAATAGCGGGGCTTACTTATATAAACCGTTCTAGGTTACAATTACCGTCTAATAATATTTTAAATATTAAAGATTTAGATATATAGCGAGGTTTTATCATTTAAAGGACGCTTACGGCTATTATAATTAATTTAAGTATAGTAGGGCTCGCTTTAGTAAAGAGAATTGCCCTTCGAATAAAAATAATTCCCTAGTTTATTATAAATTATATAGGAAGTCGGGGTATTTTACTTTCGATAAAAAGTAATACTTACTTATTAAAATAATCTATACGAAAACTTTAATTATATACGCCGAAAGGCCCCGTAACTTTACTATTCGTAAGGGACCGGCTAAACCGGTATTAAAGCCGACAATTAAACCGAAGGAAGATATTGCTATCCCTAACGCCCCCCCCAATTCCTATTCTATTATAACTTTAAAGAAATTATTAGCCGGAAAAGTAATAAGAGGCCAACCCAAATAAAAAATATTCGGGAATAACTTTCGGCCGAAGCTTATAAATTAATTTAACCTAATAAATATATATACGTATTCGTAAAGCGCCGGCGACCGTACCCGTACCGGCTTTATAACCGTTATACGTATAACCGCCGCCAAAAACGTAATACCTACCTTATCCGCTGTTAAATTAAAAAGAACCCTTTTATAAAGTAATTAATAATTAAATTAAAAATATTCTATTAAAATATAAGGAAGTCGTACGAAAAAGGGAAATTTCTATTTGAATAGGAGGAGATTTACAATATTATAACGATCTAAGAGCCGGGTAGAAATTTAAATAAAAATATTTACCGGCCGAGGGGCAATAGGTATTATAGCGTTAATTATTTAGAGAAAGGTAGGGCGGCGATTTATATAAATAAAAAGTAGAATTTTAAAGATTTAAATTTTTAATCGGAGAAGGATTAGGCCGCAGCGATATTTAAAAATTTATAAGAATTAATAACTGTCTACTTTATTTACTCCCCTATTTTTATATATAATACGCTGGAATATTAATAGGGGTCTCCCCTCCTCAAACTCTTCGAAGAGAGACCCTTACGGGGCTACTAAGTAACTGTCGAAGACTTTAACTTCTATTATCCTAATTAGGATTTAAAGAATAAAATTAATTTAAGAATTGCGAAGCTTCTTACTTAGGTACGACGGTAGAAATTAAACTTATTAACCCCTCGCGGAGAATTAATACGGTTTGGTAATATAATATAAGGCGAAAAAGACGGAATAATTAATTATATATAAATATTGTATAGTATCGAAGCTAAATATTAAGGAATTTAACGATACGAATAAACCGGTTCGGATTATTATCCCTAAGAAATTTAAATCTAAATTAGAAAACGGAATAAGAAGGCCGAAGAAGAAGGAAGTTATAATTAGAGCCTTATAAACGTAGAAAAGGTATAGAATACGGCGGAAAAATAAATATCGGTCCCGGAAGAAATTATTATAATAAAAGACCTCGAATTAATATTTAATAAATTCGACGGAGAATTTATTAATATTATAAAGGAATTCGTCCTATACCGGAAGAAAAGTCGAAAAAAATAAACGGATTAGTAGAATTTAGAATATAAAATAACGATGAAAAATATACGATAGAAATAATAGGTATAATTCAAGAATAGGACGCCTTTAAATTAGAGGGAGTTTGTAGAGGTAGTAATAAAGAAAAAATAATTTATATCGAAGATTTAAATAGTAAAGTAGCGAAATTATATCGCCTCTGTATTAAAAGATTTAAATAAATTTTAGTTATTAGAAAAATAGGCTCGAACCCGGAGCTACCGCTTAATAGATCCGCCCAAACTACTAACCCTCAAACCTAGCGAAGGGGTAAATAAAATTGAAGACTATAATAGTAAGGCGAATATCCTCGCCGACCAATTCTTCCCTAAAGTAAACGTTCTTATAAATTATCTACTAAATTAAATTTAATTACTAAATAGCGATACTCTAGTAACTATTAATAATTAAATTACTAAGGGGGATATTAAAAAAATCCTTTTAAAGATAGCGCCAAATAAAGTACTGGGTATTAATTAATTTTCAAATAGGTTTTTAAAAATTTATAGAATATTATTTAAATAAACTATAGTAGCTTTCGCTATAACGAACCTTCGGCTTAAATATTTCCCCTAGTAGTTTAAAAATATAAAAGTAATTATTTTAAAAAAGTTAAGAAAAAACGCCGAATAATAAAAATTAACCGGCATATAAAGGCCAATTTCGCTACTAAATAACGTTAGAAAGATCTTCGAAGCCTTAATCGTTATAAAATTAATATAAGCGGTAAAAGAATTTAACCTCCTCCCGGAAGGTTAGATAGGTAATCGGGCAAACCGTTTAATAAAGTTTATAATTAGAGTAGTAATTAATGCGGTCTATTCGGCCTAAAAATTTAAAGTTGTAATATTTTTTATATTCTTCGATTTAAAGGGCGTATTTAATAGAATTAATTATAAATAGTTTCTATATACCTTATAAGGAATACAACTCCTATAATAGCTTTTTAAATAAGTTAATAGTTTCGTTACCGGAAGAAAAAGTTCCCTTTTCTTCGACGATAAAACTTCGAACCCTTACAATATTATAGTAAAAGTACCCCAGGGCTCCCCCCTCTCACTAATCCTTTTTATTCTCTTTATTACCCTATTATACCGTAAGTTGGCTACGATTAGGAATATAATTACAATTGGTTTTGCCGACGATACTAATATTATCGCAATAGCTAAAACGATAAAGGAAAATTGTAGGACTCTCTAAGCGGTATAGAAAATCTATTCCGAATAGGTAACTAAAAGAAGGATAGAATTCGAAGCGAATAAAATAAAATTTATATATTTTACGTAAACGAGGGAACTGCGGACGGAAACTCTCTAAATCGACGGAGTAATACTTTAACCGACGGAATCGATAAAATTCCTAGGGGTCTAACTAAACCGGAAATTTAATTATCGAATATATACGGAGGTAATAAAGAAAAAAATAATTATGTAAACGAATGTTTTAACGCAATTAGTAACGAAAATTTAGGGTTACTCTTTCGCGCGAACGAAAAAAATCTATATTAAATATATTCGAAACGCTATTGCATACAAAGTATTAACCTTCTACTAACCGACCGAAATTTATAAGAAACTGCGAGGAATAATAATTGGATTAACCAAATATTAAATTAAATATTTAAAAATTATTATTGGGGTATATAAAACTACGCTAATAAAGAACTTAAAAATAGAAATATTTTATTTACTATTTAACTTCTACTTTAATAAAAGGGTAAAGGCCTTCGAAAAAAGGCTTACCCGAATAGACCAAACTAAATTCGTCCGAGGGACTATAATTTAAATAGCCAACCGCATCCAAATAAGAATAAGAAATCGATTACCTATTAACCGACCCGAAAATAATACTACTAAAACTAAGTAGGCTAAAGAATAGGCACCAACGGAAAAATTTATTGTATTAGCGGTAAAATTGCCCTCGGAAATAAGAATGCCCCTACCCCCATTATAAATATTAAAACCGACCGCCATCGACCGAAAAGAGTAATTAGAGGATACTACGAAAAGAAAATAGGTATTATATTATAATTATTAAATAGTAATAGTAGTAACCAAATTAAATTAGCGGTATAAATTCACTATCGTTAACCTTAATGTAAGGTTTAGTAATAATATTATTAAATAATATATAATCGGGGTAAAAAAAAAAAAGAAAAAGAAAAGCCAATTACTAAAGGACGACGATAAATTATACTTATTAACGAAAGTATAGAGCTCCCTCCTCACCTAAGCTTAAATAAGAATTATTAGGCTCTAGTCCTTCCTCTTCCGGAGGAAAATACCGGACGTTATAACGCTATTCTATTCGTATAGGGCTAGGGAAGAAATATTTAAATACTTCGTTTTTAAATATTTATAAATAAAGGAGTATTAAATAACGGTAACCGACTAGTTGTAAATATAAAAAGAATTCCAAATTTACTTAGATAATAGAATTAAAGCGGAAAAAATCCTTTTGTAGGTATTTAAATTAAGTAAATTAAATAAATACCGCTTAATAATCGAATTAAAAAGGGAATAATAAAGAGAATTCGCGTAGTATGTGTAAAATTATTTATTTATTTATAATATTAGAATATTAAAATATAAGAACGAAGGGAATAATAAGGAGACCGGTTAAGTTAATTCCGGTTTATATTTAGTAAAAAAAGTGGAACTATAGAGGAACTATTTAATTAACGTTTAAATACAATTAATGAAAATACGAAATATTTCTATTATTTCTGTTAAATCGCAAATAATTTAATAGTGTTACTCGTCCCAACCGGGACCTATCACGGCAATATAAGGGCTATCGATAATTATAGGCGAACCTGGGGGATTACTAATACTAAAGTTAATACTATTACTAATTGCGCCGGCGGAAATAATACGAAGAAGAGTAATAGTAAGGCGGCGGTCGACTATAGACCTCTTACAATAACCCTTCTCTTTATAATCCGAAACCTTTAAATTGCTAAAATAATAGAGAGAAAAGAGGGTATCCGGCTAATCCGGGAGACTATCGGCGGCTAAGCGCGCGCGTATAAGGCCGAAGAAGGACGTATAAACCTATTAAAAATTCTTAATAAATTTATTAAAATCGGTCGGAGCGTTTATAATAATAACTACCGCCGCCTAAACGAAATTATACTTATTATAATAGCCGAAGGGGACGTCGAATATATACTTTAAAATAGCGAACAAATATAGAATATTCTAGGACGCAACGCCTAAATAATATTAAAAAGAAATAATACTGTAATACTAGGAAGAATATTTATTCTGCTTACTAATTATATAAATATATTTTGCAAATATAATTTAAAAGCTATCCTAACCTAAGGTAGCGATATTTGGAGTATTTATAATATAATCGGCGAAATTTAAAGTATAATTAAAATAAGGAAGAATATAAATAATGTTAAATAATAGAATTAATTAAAAAGGATACGAAAGTATAAGGGTAGAAATTTTACTAGTCGTTAAGGAAATAAAATATAAAATTATAAAATAAAATACCGGCGATAGTAATAGGATTTTAAGAAGGAATTGCAAGAGTGCTAAGGGCTTAGGGAGTATAAGGAATAAAAAGCGCGGCTTCGGGTTCGGGTAAAGACTCTACGAAATAAGAAAAGTCGGGGCTTAAGCCGGTCCGAATATTAAAGTTATAAATATTACGGCCGGGGGTACGGCCGGGCGCGCTACTAAACGAAGAAGAAACTATTTTAGGGACGTAATAATTTAAAGAAAAAGAAGAAAATTTAAAATTAATGCCCAAGGAGAATTTATATAAATAGTAGAGGAAGCCTTTATATAAGTATAAATTATAGTAGGGACGAAAAAATAAGATAAAAAGGGAGAGAATAAAGGAGAGGGGGCGGGGCGGAAGAATAAATAAGAATAAATAAAGTAAACGGGGACGGGACGGCGGTTAAAGGACGGAAGGAAGGAGCGGAAAAAGGGGAGCGGTATTATAATAATTCTAATATTAGGTAGAATAAGATAAAAAGCGCGTTTATTCGCTATAGCAATAAATAAGAACCGTTATAGTTAGAAGCTAGGAAGGAACGGTATAGCCTACCCGTAACTAGAACGGAGCTAGGGGTTTTCATCCGGCGGCGCTTATCGCCGAACGGTTTTTCCTTTAGAGAACCAAGAGAAGTACCTTATACCAATCGTGGCGCTATAGATATATAGCTAAGGAATAAGATTATTATTATTATTATCGTATTAAATAAAGGTTTTCAATTTATTTTATAATTTTAGAAGGCGTTATTAATAAGATTAGAGATTAAGCTAACTCCTTCTTCTATTTTCTATTTAATTATTAACGGACAAATGGAGCGGATTAACGCCGAAATAGAAAAATATTTATAAACTTTTATTAACTAAATACAAAATAATTAAGTAAATTAATTCCCTATAGTAGAGTTTACCGCTAATAATCTTACGTTAAAAATAACGGAAATATTACCCTTCTTCGCTAACTATAGTTTTTATTTATAAATAAGTGTAAAGCTAGCCAAACCGTACCCTCTAAATATATTATAAATTTAATAAAATAAATATTTTAAGGCTTCAAAAATCGTTAATCGCTTTAAAGCGATCTTAAATTTTATTATAATTAAAATAAAGGAAGTTTAACGACGGTATAAAGATAATACCAATATAAATAAATTAAATACCCTATAATACAAGGTTGGGGACAAAGTTCTACTAAGTATAAAAAACTTCGAAATAAGGAAGCTGTACGTAAAATTAATACTACTCTATAAAAGGCTTTTTAAAATTATTAAAATCTATAACTATACCGTTATATTCTACTTACCAATTAATATAAAGTACAATCCTACTTTCTATATTAATAAAGTCAAACTTTAAATAAGAAAGATAGAAGGGAATATTAGGGCGAATTATAGGTGGATTATAAGGTGGATAAATAATAGGAAGGATTCTAAAGAATAAAAATTCAAAACTATTAACGGTTACCGGAAGAACTTAAATAATAAATAATAAGAATACTATATCGTATAGGCGCTACTATACGTACCTAATTAATAACTATATAAGAATATAGAAATATATCCGGAAGAAATTAAAAAGTTCTATAATAATAACCCGGACGCTCTAATACTACCGGCCTAAACCGCCGCCGAAAGACAAAAGGACTACGAAGTGGAGGTTAGAGTAGATTAATAGGGCGGAGGAATAGATTAACCGCTAAAGGCTAGGGAGAACGGACGGTACAAAGGACGGAAGAAGTCGCCGCGTAAGGTAATAGCGGCTATAGAAACTTTTATAATATAAACTAAGTAATTACTAGGCATTTCCAACATTTTATATATTATTAATTAACTATATAACTTCTTTTAGCCCGGGGTAATATTATAGGGTTAACCCTATAATAGTTTATAGTAACGATAGTACTAAATCTAAGCCAGAGATTAGCTTATAGCTCCGACTATTATATAAAGCTATTATAGCGTTCGTAATAGTTTTAATCGTTATTGCTACACAACGGTTATATTAGCTCTACAACGCTCATAAAACTATTATAAAGCTACTAATTAGGACCAGCTTATAAAGGCTAGTCCTAGAGCACACCCTTAGACCTTCCCCTTTCCTCTCCTTATACAATTACATTTATTCTTACCTACCTTGTGCCTTTGTACCGTGATAAATATAGCTTATTCGCTAGGGCGGTAAATAAGTACCGCTATAGTTGGAATTAGGAAGGAGAAGGCGCGATTTAATTGCGACCGACAGTAGTTGGTAGTTTTCATCCGACGGCGCTTATCGTCGCACGGTTTTTTCTTTCAGAAAACCTAGAGAAGGACCCCATACTATTACGGCGCTGTATATAGATATAGTAAAGGGAATAAGATTATTATTATTATTAGTATAGTAACTATTAAATTATTTATTGTAACGATAATAGCGATATTATTACCCCGCCTCGCCCTAGACGTAGCTGTATACCTATACCTTCTTCTACAACTATAGATTTTAATTCTATATATATTTAGATATATATTTATATATATCTTAAAGTTACAGTTTAATATAATTATTTCCCTTGTTTACGTTCTATATAATACCTATTTATTTTGCTGCCTAGTAGCCCAGTAGCCTATCAAACCCCTTCTCCGCTCTCTAAAAAAAAAAATCCAAAAAAAACTTATTATATAATATTTTAATACTAGCTTTATTAATTAATTATTAATTATTATAATTCTATATACCCCCTTTACTTATATTTTCTATTTAATATTTTTAGAATATAACCCGAGTGCGTTAAAAAGTGGGGTATTAACCATTGTTGTATTACGTCCTCTCCACCTACTTATAAATTATCTTTATTATAAACTACCTTTATCCAAATCGCAATACAATAATATACTCTTCTATATTTATATAACCTATCGGCTCTCAACAACGAATACTACTTTTCTTCGTAAAATAGAAAGTTATAAGAAGAAGTACAACTAAGTTTAGGAGCCTAAGAACTTTAAGGACGAGGAGTAGAACGGGAACCTATTAATTTCGCCGCCCTACCCCCAATTAATTAATTTCGCAAACGAACTACTATACGACTAGGACTACAATTATTTATACAAGCCCCTATATTCTATTTCGATATATTTCTAATTTAATTTTACATTACTATTTATAAGTATTATATTTATATTTATACGTTCTTTCTAATCGGTAACTTTATTACCGTCGAATCGATTATAATAATTAACCGCCGAGAATAAAATTGCATCGCGCCCTATTATGGTTTCGGTTATAATATAATACTTCTAACATAGTCTTTCCTTGGGCGGAGCTAGATATGCCCAACGAAGACAGTGAAACGCCCATAGATCCGAATCATTTTTTCTTTTTTTCTTCTTTTTTTTAAATAAAAAAAAGAATTTAAGAAGACTCATTCGTCAATTTTTTTTCAAATCTAGATTGCTCTTCAACTAAAAGCCGGATTAACTTCTAGCCGGGTGCAAAATAACCACCGTTTCTTCCTCATCATTTTGGTACCCTTTTTTTTTATTTTTAGGGTTAGGGTTATTAGTTATTGAAAAGATTTGGCCATTTTGAAGACTTGGCCATTTTGAAGACTTGGTTATTTTGGAGACTTGGTCATTTTTGGGACTTGGTCATTTTTGGGACTTGGTCATTTTCGAAAAAAAATAAAAAAAATAATCTTATACGGGATCGAATAGACAACCTTAGGAAGAAGAGCAAATATAAGAACTATTGAGCTACTAGCCCTATTGAGTTACTAGCCCAATTGATTGATAAAGATGTTCATTCTTTCTTTTTATATAAGCGAAAAGACTTTGGGAGGAGGGGCTTTATTACTCCTAATGTCTTTTCATTGCTCCTAATATCTCTTCATTGCTCCCATTGCTCCTATTACTCCTATTACTCCCAATGTCTCTTTATTGTTCCCAATGTCTCTTCATTGCTCCTAATGTCTCTTTATTACTCTTATTGCTCCCAATGTCTTATTGCTTCTAATCCTTATCGTTCGTAAACCACGGTCGCATTTGAAGTGTAGCGATGCGACGGTCGGTGCAGCGATGCGACGGTCGGTGTAGCGATGCGACGGTCGGTATAACGATGTGATGGTCGCATTTCAATGAAAACTAGTCTTTTTGACTTTTCTCAACAACCAGACCACTGCACAGGCTGCACAGAGTACCAAAATGACCGCAAAATTCAGGCGAACATTTTGCGACTTGGTGCACGAAGATGCATTTTCTGGTTGAGGAGCAATTCTGTTGCAAAGGCAAAAAGTGGCTTTTCGACTTCAGCTAAACTCCCGAATTGCCTAATTGGGACGGATGGCTCCGCAATTAATTGCATTTGGCCCAGTATAGACAGAACCGCCGCTCCTTCCAGTTTCGGCGCTTCGGTGGGCCCACGGACCACGACCTTTGGTGTGAATTTCCATGGCACCTTTGGTGGGCCCAGCCCGAAGCGCCTCCACGGTGGAAGGATGGGCGTTTCAATTATTTTAATAGCAATTTCTATATTAAATTATAAAAATACTTTACAATCTATCGGCTCTTAGCGACGAAGAAGTTATTTCGACTAAGCGTTTATAACCTTCTTAAATTAAAATTAACGCCTCCCCTACTTAAATTAGAGCGTAATATTCTTTTTTATAAAGTAGGAGGATTAAAAAATAGTCCGATTAAATATAAGAGTTTAAAGATACTTTAAAGTAAGCCTTACGACCTATCGGTTATTAGCAATTTCTAATAATTAAAAATAGTCGTAAGATACAGCGTTAATAACCTTCTTAAATTAAAATTAGCCCCCCTTCCCTACTTCGATTAGAGCGTAATACCTTTATTTATATTTTACTCTCTAATTTAATTTACTATCCTTCTTATTCTTATTACCTATTTTTCTTTATAAAATAGGAAGTTACAAGAAGAAATCCAACTAAATTTGAGAATTTAAGGGTATTTTAATTACAAACCCTTTAGTAATTTCGAACCGGACGAAATCGATTTTATCGGGCGTTTAATTTTTAACTTTAAATTATATATTTATAAAATTGTTTTTAATTTCTTTATTAAGTACGTAAATAATTCTATTAAGAATAAAGTTAAAGCAATTGGAGGCGAGGGGATTAGAATAAAGAGGATTTTAATTCGTTACGGAGCGATTGGGTTAGTATTAAATATTTTATTAAATTTCCTTTAATAAGCGTATCGTTTCCCCGTAGTTAAAGAATGTAATATATTGAAATTATAAGTTTAAAAATAATTATTTAGAATTTTAGAAAAATTCCGCTTCTTATTATTACAACGGTAATACCCCGATTAAAGCGTAACTCTTATACTATTATAATAAATAATTTAAATATTAAATTACGAAAATACCTTACCACCTATTAGTTTTTAATTTAATATTCGTTCAGTTATTTCGAATAATAAGAAATAGTTTCGCAATAAAAGGCGATTTTAATTATCGCCCCCGAAATTAAAATTTCGCTAATTAGATACGTCTTATATAAGAACTTGGCTTCCTTCAATAAACATATCGCTTCTCCGTAACTAACAATTTATCAACTCTTACCAACAAGAGGCTACTTCCAATATCGAATAATAAGAAGTAGTTTCGCGATAAAAAGTCCGTAAAATATACAATTCTAAAACCTAAAGAAGTCGGGGGCTATACCATTTACAATAATAACTAATCTATTTACCCAATATTATCGAAATATATATAATATATATTATAGTAGAAGAAAATTRAAAAGCGTAGCCAGCCTTCTTCCAATTCCGGCACCCCCTAAGTAAGTAATAATAAACAATCGAGGAAGAATGGCAATTATCCTTTTAATTCTATATTAGGTTACAAAAATACTTTATAATCTATTAATTTTTAGCAACGAGGACTATTCGTAAAGTAGGAAGTTATAAAAAGAAATCCGACTAGATTTAGGAGCTTAAGGGATATCGATCACTATACTATTTACAATAATAATTAATTTATCCTCTCAACTCCGAAAAGCCTTAGACCGCTAAGAACGCCGCTTAGAAGCTATTAGCAAAAAATTAGAAAAAATATATCATTTAATTAAATACTTAATTCAAAAGGATTACAAAATTTACGAAGCTAACGTTTTATAATAGAAGACTAAAGTAACTCTTCCCAATAAACTCTAGTTAAAACTTAGGCTACCGGGGTCGTTATTTACAATAATAATTAATCTATTACCCAATATTATCGAAATATAGCCTCTATTGCGGCGTAGAAGACTAAAAAGCGTAACCGGCCTTCTAATTCCAGTACTCCCTAAATAAGTAGTAATAAACAGTCGAGAATAGCAATTATCCTTTTAATTCTAAAGAGTCCTAAACTATTAAAAACGCCGCCTAAAAGCCCTTAGCAGGAAGTTAAGAGAATATATTGCCCGACTCCCTCTTATTCGGCGTAGAAGCGACTATTATATATAAAAATAATACCGATACGAAATTAACATTTTATAATAAAAGATTGAGGTAGTTTTTCCCGAAACCTCCCCTTACTTTAAGGAGCCCTAGACGGCTAAAAACATAGTTTGGAAGCTACTAGCGGAAAGCTAGGAGGAATATATTACTTAACTCCCTCCTTTTACAATAATAATTAATTTATTACCCAATATTATCGAAATATATATAGTATATATCGTAATAGATTCGAAGCCTCTATTACAGCGTAGAAGATTAAGAAGCGCGGTAGAGGGCGCGTTAGAGAGGTTTAAGGAATACTTTATAAAAATTAGCGGCTAGGAGAAAATTTTCGAAGCTACTTTATTATATTACTATTTACGTAAGCGTAAAGAGTTAAAGGTTAAGAAGGAGAAATAGATTAGGCGATAGAAATTATTATTAAGAAATATATATTGCCTATTATTATTAATAAAATAATTAATTAATATATTGCCTAAATATTCCATAAACGCTATATTTATATTACTACCTCAATATTCTATATATTTTGCTAAAAAAGCTCGCGAAACGTTGAAACGCGGATACTTGGTCGATAACGATAGTAAAACTATTTTTGACATTAGAATCGTATTTAGGACGTCCGATTACCCCTATCTACGATATCGCATCAATTGCATATTGAAAACGTAGGTGTCGTAGCGGTCGGGAATAATAGTAGCGGTCTAATAGCGAGCTAATACGCACCCGGAAATCCTGTAGCCGGAATATTAATGACGATAATAACGGCCGGTAGCGCTACGCTCGAAGCCTCCGCAACCCCGAAACCCTATTAGGAAAATATAGAAAAATTCTTTCTAGAGGCTATAAATTTCCCCAATATCGATAACCTACTTAAAATTTATATAAAGTAAACAAAAAGAATCTTCGATATCGCCGTAGATATTTTGAATATATATAATAAAACCCCTCCACCCCCCTCTAACGCTATTGAATAGTTTAAGAATAATATTAACGAATTTAAGAAAATAATTATAAATATTATAAAGAAGTAAACGATTCCCCCAAAGATTTAGGCCGCTATAGTAATAAATTTAAACGCCTAACCGACGGGCTTAAAGAAATCCTACTTCGCCCCAATAAGTACCTAAGGTCTGGACATATAAGTCAGATCCTGCCACTCGTCGCCGCCTTCCCGATCCGTAAGTCTTATCGATAAGAACATGAGCCTCATTCCATCCGATGTGCCATGGTGCCCAGTGGCCAGTGCTCTGGGAACCCATCCAGCCATGCCATGACATCACCCCCCCCTCGGAAGAAAGGCTCAGCCCCAGAGCCGAAAGAAAGAATATAAGATGAAAGGCAATTGCCAGTTATGTGAAAGAACAATTGAATATGTGAACCCATTGCAACGGTTGGTCCAATCTTGTCGTGTTGCGATGAAAGTCCGACATGAGATAAAAGCAAAGAACTCCATGCCAAGCATCGCGACCAAGCTTTCAATCTGGTTGTCGCGGCACAAATCGTGCAAAAACATAAAAAAAAAAAATTCCCCCCGATTGGAACCGAACCGACCGCTTCCCCGGCAGAGGACAGATGCCTTCGAACCTTGGTGCGTCATCATGCAATTTTGTGGGCTGTCACGCCACGCCGTTGCACTACGCAACCAAGGCTACGATCGGTGATAGTCTGACCGCATTGTCTCCCTTATCAACCGACCTCGTGCCAGATTTCCCAACCTCACTTCTTGCGTGCACGCCTCATTTTCGACTTTGTCGTCGTCTCCTCTGGTCGATTGTCATCCGCGTGCTTCCTTGCCGTTCTGCCGTTTCGTGATGCCTTCACCCATACTCCCAGTCTCTTTGGTGGTCCTGGTTTGTCGGGGTTTTCCTTGTGGAAGGCCTCCAGCTTTTCTCCGGCGTTTCTGAAGCATTCTGCTGGGTACCATGTCGGATCCGGGTCCCATCCTTTCCATACCACCTGGTATTGGAGAGTCTTGTTAACCAGCTTGCTGGTCAGGACTTCCTCGACCTCCCACTCTTCCACATCACCGTCGTCGGCGTCCCTGACTATGATACCAGCCGGGTTCTCATTGCTCTGCCCTGGTAGGGGGTTCCCTGGGTCTTTCCTCAATCGGTCCGCGTGGTACACCCTGCTACCTCTCCAGTTCTCTGGCAAGTTTAATTCGTATGATGTGCCCTTCATTCCGATGATTTCGTATGGGATTCTCGTCAAGGGGAAATCCAACTTATCGCTGGGTCTGTCTGTTGACCACCCTTTCTTAATAATAAAGACTTTATCCCCAACTCCGAAGTCTGGCACTCTCCTGTGTCGGTTTGCCTGTTTCGCTTGTTGCTCCTGTGCCTTCGTTATGGCGGCCCTGGCCCACTCATGGTAATGTTTTAAGGACTGCAATAGCTTCTGGGCTTCCGACCGCTGAAGACTCATCTTTACCTCTGGGCTTTTCCGGTCCCAGTCGAATGGCAAGTTCATCGGGAATCCGAACAATATTTCATGGGGACTCAACCCGTTGAGGCTGTCATGTGGCAGCGTAGCTTGAATTGCATCCAGCGCTGGGATTGCTGCCAGCCAGTTGTCCTGATTGTGGTTCACAAAGGGGCGCAGCCGTTGGTCGATATACTGGTTCATAATTTCTGCTTGCCCGGCCGTCTGTGAATGCCCTGCCGAACTCAGCTTCCAATCTATCTTGAGGATATTGGATAGCTCCCTTGTGAATTCTGAGATAAACTGTGGCCCTCGGTCACTCGTAACATCTCTTGGCAACCCGTAAATCCGATAAGGTCCCTCGTAATATAGCATCGCGGCATCCTTAGCGGTTACTGTATCGTAGCAGGGGCTGCACCATGATGCCTTTGATAGGCGATCCACCATGACCATAAGATTGTTGTAGCCGTGTTGCTTTTCCTTTGGCATTGCCTTGAAATCGATCACTATGGACTGCCATGTCCTACTGTCGCTTTCCACCGGTTGGGGATGTAGCAGCCCTGGGGTTTTGTCTCTTGGGACTTTTGACGCCCGGCACGCCCAGCAATTGTTGACATATCTGTCGACGTCTCCTATCATTCCTGGCCACCAGTACTGCTTGGCTATTAGCCTCCTGGTTTTATTCCGGCCCGGGTGGGCTGTGATCAGTGTCTCATGACTGGCTCTGATGACCTCTGTCCTCAGTGTTTCCTGGTCTGGGACCGTCAGCTTTCCGTCGTACAGCAGAAGACCATCTTTCATCGTCAGGTGCTTGTCTCCCTTTTCTGCTTTTTCTCTGTAGATTGATAACGATGGTTCCTCCCGATTAGCTTTCAGCAATCTGTCGGTCAAGAGGATGGGTTCCGAGTTATCGGGTTGGGCCTCCGGTTCCCCTCCCGGGACCTCCGACTCTCCCTCGGCGACCTCCGGTTCTTCGTTCGAGGCCTCCAGAATTTTGGAGGTTTTGGGGCTCTCTGTCCCAAAGATGGCGTTTAGTTCCGCTTGCGGCGTTTCGACTTTGTCACCTGCGTAAGTAAAGTGTTCCCCTCCCGCTGGTTTAAACAACCGCAACGTTCTTTGGTCGTCCCGCTTCTGCAAGATTGTCTTCAACGTCTCTGACTTCCTTGACAAGGCATCCGCTGCAGCGTTCTCCTTGCCTGGTCGATAAGTCATCCGAAAATTGTATTCTGACAACAACTCTGCCCAAGCCGCCTGCCTAGAATTCAGCAGCCTCTTCGTTGCGAAGTACTCGAGCGCCTGATGGTCAGTTATAACTTCGAACGTTGACGGCGTTCCCTTCAGCTCTGGCCTCCATGTTTTGATCGCTTTGATCACGGCCAGTAGTTCCTTGTCGTGGATAGGGTAGTTAAGTTCCGCTGGCGCCATCGTTTCGGAGTAGAAGGCCACGGGATGCCAGCAATCGTCTTCCAACCTTTGCGACAGTACGCCGGCGCATACCCCATCCGATGCATCAGTCTCCAGGCGTGTGTCTCTACCGAATTGATAGTGTGTTAGAACGGGCGCCTTCAGTAAGGCTTCCTTTAGCCTATCGAACGCCTCTTGACACTCCTCGGTCCATTCGAAGGCCTTGTCCTTCTTCGTCAGCCCGTTTAAAGGTCTTGCCAGCCGGCCAAACTCCCTGACAAATTTTCGATAGAAGTTACAGAAACCCAAAAAGGCCTGCACTCCCTTCAAGTTGGCTGGGCGCGGCCAGTCCTTTACGGCCGTAATCTTTTCTGGGTCGACTGCAATGCCCTCAGTGCTGACGATGAAGCCCAGGAACTTCGTCTTCGTCATATGGAACTCGCATTTCCTTATATCGGCTTGCAGACCTGCAGCGCGGAGGCGCTGCAACACCTTCTTCACGTGTATCCGGTGCTCTTGTAGCGTTTTGGAGAAGATAAGGATGTCATCGATATATGCGCTGCAGAAATCCTGGTATCCCATCAATTCATTGTTGATGAATCTTTGGAATGAAGAGGGACCTCCGCATAACCCGAAGGGTAAGACCTTATAACGATAGGCCCCAAAACTGGTTCTAAAGGTCGTTAAATCTTCCTGGCCTGCGGTCATCCTGATTCGGTGAAACGCTTGACGAATGTCGATCTTCGTGAATATCTTGGCTTCACTAATTCTGGCCAGCGTTTCGTCGATGAGGGGTAGGGGGTAACGGTCTTTCTGGGAGATTGCGTTCAATTTCCGGTAGTCCACACAGAACCGGAGCCCTCCTCCATTCGCTTTTGGGACGAACAGTACCGGGGCTGCCCATGGCGCTGAGCTGGCCTCGATGAATCCCTTCTGCAGGCTTTCTGTGATGTACTTTCTGCATTCTTCCAGCTCTTCCAGGGTCATGCGGTATAGGGGGTTAATTCCCAGCTCTTCTGGCCGATGACCTTCTTGTATCACAATCTTATGATCGATTCCGGCCCGGTGCTCAGGCAGGGTGTCCGAATCTGCTTTGCTGAATACCTCTAGTTCTTCCGGACTATGATAATCCTTCGGAACTTTTTCTAGCACCGCTTGTTGCAGATCTTCGTTGTCTCTTTCCAAGGCGCCCATTCGTAGCGACTCGATCATACCATCGATCTCGTACAGACTCGTCACTTCCGGTTTCGCCTTTCTTTCTTTCACGTAGTGATTAAAGATCGTGCCATTGACTACCGCCAGATCAATGGGGCGATGTCTCACCCATCCCCATTCCTTCTTGAGTCGGTATGGTCCCTTCTCGTCCTGTAAGGGGTAAAGCTCAGCCACTGTGGTGGCCTGGGTTTTCTCCCTGAGTCGCCTTGGATGAGTTTGCTGGTCCTCTTCTTCTTTGTGGAGCTCCCTTTCTATGCGGTTAAGGGCTCTCTTCGCCGAATTTGGTGACAACGAGCGGCGGGGAGTCCTTTGGATGATGTCGGTTGGTCTCCAGTCTGCCGTTGCTTCACCCTTTTCCTCCGGTGATCTTACGTTAACCTCCGAGACCTCTGCCCCAGTCGCCGCCTTCTCCTTCTCCTTCTCATACAATTCCAGTTCTTGGATCCTGGCCAGAGTCTGCTGCAGTTTTTTCCTGGCCTCTGCTCTCCGTCCTGCTTCTCGACGTAAGTCCTCCTTCGCCATCAACTCTTCTCTCTTATAGACGTCTTGCTGGAAACTTGGATCGGCGATCAGTGGTCCTTCCTGGCCTACTTCAATGTCCAAGGCAGGGGTTGGGACCATTTTTGGAGGGTATAGTAAGATGCCTCTCTTGCAATCAGGCAGTACGTTGTTTCTGGCCAGCCACATCTTCCCCAGAATCATGTCTTTGCTGAGGTTTGGCAGTACCAGCAACCATTGTTTTTGGAAAACGATGTCGTTGACCCTGAGATGGCCCAACATCGCTTGCCCTATCTCGTCGGGTTTTGCTTTCTTGTAAGGCGTCACCAATCCTGGCTCAAAGTCATCGTAGAAGTCGAGGTTGAGTCTTTTCTTTAGTTTACTGGCGAATGCTTTATTTACGAGGATGTATGCGTCTGCTCCTGTGTCTATTAGAGCTCGTCCCGTTGAAATAGATAATCTATTATTAACTATGGTACAGTTGATTAAGAATTGCTTCCCACTACCCAAATAATCCTTCAAATTGAATTCCGGATGAGTTTTACTGCGTTGGTTATCTGTCTTGGTGTTGACGTTGCTGATTCTGATGGACACTTCCCCCAAGGTGGAGACTGTTCCCGGGGATTCTAGTTTTCCGACTCCGAGTCAGTCTCTGATCCATCCTCCTGCTCCGAATCTTGATCCTCCGACCCTTCCGCCGAAGCCTCCGTTTTTTCGGAGGTAGACGCCGGTCCCCAGGTCAAGTCGGCAATGGCGTTGAGTTCCGCTTCCAACGTAGAGATCTTGGCCTTCTCTGGGCAGGTGGGGGATTGATGTCCGACCTGTCTGCAGTAGAAACAACGGTTCTCCGCGGCCAGCTTCTTCATTTCATCCAAATTGGGGCGCTGGTATTTGGGGGCCGTTGCCGGCTTGGCCTTGATTCTGTCTGTCGGTCTGTCTCTGCCCGGATACTGCCGTCTGTCTTTGGACTTCCATTCTTCTCTGGCTATACTGGGGTCCAACGACTGCAGAAGCAGACAGTAGTCCTCAAAGGACTTGTGCTCTTTCAAGTACGTGGCTTCGGCCGGTACCGCCAGCTCCTTTAGAACCTTCCTCTTCATGTCGCGTTTCCAAAGGTTCTTGGGTACTTGGCACTGACTAGCTAGACGTACAAAGGTTGTCTTGAAATCTTGGAACCGTTCCGATGGTTTCATTCGCAATTTTTCGAAGTCTCGAATGGCCTTTTCCTTGGCCGTATGATCATGGTAATCATTCCAAAGGTGTTCCAACAGGTCGTCCACCGTGAGGATTGTTTCCGGGTGGTCTCTGTTGAGGTAGGGTAGAATGCCTTCCGCCGCTGTGCCTCTAAGCTTTGCCACTACTTCACCGATGCGTGCCTGGTCGTCGACGAAGTGATCTGCGTTTGCGCGGAGCTTGTGCTTCACCTGTAGCATCCAGACGTCGAATGATACCTTATCGGTGCTGGGGTCATTGCTGAAAACGAAGGGGTCGGCCACTTTGGAGGACCGCTTGCTGCGAGGGACCACTTCCAACGGACCGACTGGGGTGTATCCACGGTTGTTTCGCGGAGTAGGGGGCGGTGAAGGTGCTCTCGGCGGACCAGGGGGCTTACGGCCGTTGTTGTCTCCGTTGTCACCACCCGGTTCGGACGGGTCGTCGTCATCCGACGGGTCTCCGTCATCCGGCGGGTCTGCGCCGATGCCAACCTGCAGAGAGGGGGAGTGTGTCTCGGTTGACTGCTGAGGCGGGTCCTCATCGCGTTTGGTCGCGTCATCGAAGGTAACTCCGCGTTTGCTTCGGGCCTCCACGATGTGCGGGGGTGGCATGGCGGTGAACGAGGCCACCGTCTGAGTGAGCAGCCTGTTCTGCTGCTCGAGAGCCCGAAACTGCTGTTCGAATTCCGCGGGGATCTGAGGACGCTGTTTCTCGATGTTTTCTTTGGCTTGGGCTCCCAGCTGGAGACGGGTGTTGAGCTTCAGAATCTCCCCTACCAGGCGGTTGTTGTCCTGGTGTAGTTGATGAGCTTGGTTGGCGAAATAGAGCACCCAGGAGTCGAGATGTACAGTGTCCTGGTTGGCTTTGTCGAGAATGGTGGGGAAGTCGCGAATAATATCGTTAGATGCCTCGTCGAGTATAACGCGTCCCCGAAACTCGTGCCAGATTGCTGAGGGATCCGCTTTGTAGGCTTGATGGAACAGTGACTCGTCCATGAACTTGTTGATCGCGTCGAGCCCGTACTTCCCAAGCCTCTTACTGGATTCAGCTGCTTGTGATACAGGTTTGAACAGTAGGATCTCGCCATAGTTGTCCATCCAGTCGCTGCCAATCGCGTCTGATCGTAACCGTACTTCGCCCGCAAGGTCTTCGCACGTAATCCTCCATCGGGGGAACTTTGCGTGGTGATGGAGGCGTCGGAGGTATTCGCTCCTAAAGTCTGACACCGTCATAGGAGCATCGTGCGTGCCCGCTTTGTCAGCTCCATCCACCATGGTCGTCTCAGCATCTGGCTGTGTAGGGATCTTGCTATCCTGCTGAACCATCTTCTGGATCTTGGTGTCGGGTATGTGGTATGATCGGTCTGGGTCGGGGCCCGTGAGACGTAGGCTCTGGTCGGGGTTCCAACCCATCGCAGCGGTTTTGCGCTTTTGTGAGGCCTTGGGTGGTGGTGATTTCTTGGAAGGCACCACGGGTTGCAGGGATTTGATGAAAGTCGTTGGGCTCGGGATCGTCTTGCCCTTGCCCTTCAACTGCTTCCGGGCATTCCGTAACACCGTCTGAGGGTCCGTCGGATCCGCCTCCTTCTTCTTGACACTTTTGGTGAAGAGGAAGGAGTCGTCTGCCTCCTCCACGTGCGGAAAGCGATATGTCGTCTGTCTCGGTGGAGTGAATGGCTCGCCTCGGGACGTTTCACCTCCCCAGGGGTTGTGGTCGACTCCCGGAGTCGATGCTGCCTCGGGTTTAGACCAGTCCATGGCCAGTTGATCGGGACTAGAGTCCTCTTTTCGACCACCAAGCCAAGTGAAGGGGTTCGATAGTCTAACAACAGGACTGAAGCCTTCGTTGTTATTTCGGGTCTGATCAAACAGATCCGCTTCTTGCTCGTGATGTGAGCTAGGGTTCGAGATGAAGCTGGAGCTCGAACTGGAGTGGCTGCTCGAGCCGCTACTGTGGTTGTTGTTGTTGTTGTCTCCGGCGTCGGACATCGTGTGATTGACTCAGTCCGAAGGCGGGAGATGGGGGGTTTGGGGTGCTCGCTCCGTCAATCGTACCGCAGTACCTGACGCCTTGAGGGAGGCTTTGGTGATCCTTCTATGAATAAGCGATCACGTTGACCGTAGTCAAACAGAATCAGTTGCTCGGTGCGAACTGATGACAAGGTGGGATATTATGATGCCGTCCCCGGACAAAAGGATGACACTTAATATTATGTGAAAGCGTGATCCTACGAGAGATAAAGACTACAAGACTAGAAGCCACAAATCAAAGTAATATTAAGTGTAAAGAGGAAAGGGAAGCTGTCAAACGAGGGCATCGCGGGTCTGGACATATAAGTCAGATCCTGCCACTCGTCGCCGCCTTCCCGATCCGTAAGTCTTATCGATAAGAACATGAGCCTCATTCCATCCGATGTNGGTCTGGACATATAAGTCAGATCCTGCCACTCGTCGCCGCCTTCCCGATCCGTAAGTCTTATCGATAAGAACATGAGCCTCATTCCATCCGATGTGCCATGGTGCCCAGTGGCCAGTGCTCTGGGAACCCATCCAGCCATGCCATGACACCTCTAAATTAAATAATACCTTATTATTAAATTAAATAATAAATTTCTTTCTATTAATTAGGAAAAGTATATAGTTAGTAATATAATATAAGCGATTAATTAGAAATTCCCTAAAGCCAACGCTAGAGCGGTTACGAAACTATATTTTAATAGAAATTATATTATTATATTTAGAAAAGAAGGAAGGAAGTAATATTTAATATACTAAATTTAAATAATATATACCTTCTATAAGGAAGCGACGATTACATTTTATACGGTTTTAATAATAGCCCGCGGCGTACTATAAGTAATTATTAATAATTTTAAGTTAGAAAAGTTAGCGAAAGAATTATCCTTAGTGAATAAGATTAATATTATTAGAGTAAAAGTATTTTAGAAGAAGTACGGGAGTAAAAAGGGCTTTCTCCTCTTAAAGGTAATTAATATAAATAAAGGAGTTCGTTTTATTAGGGATTTCCTCTTCAAAATAAGTAACGTATTCTATTATAAACCCTTCGAATATAATATAATCCTTTAATAATACTATAATTATTAAGAATTCGGTTATTTATATAATTATTACTTTAAGGAAAAAGAAATATAGTACTTTTATTACGCCGAGAAGAAATACCCGGGTAGAATAATAAAGGATATTAAAATTAATTACCCCTCTAATTAAAAGCCCGACTTTATAAAGTATTTCCTTTATAATTATAAGGGATACTTCGTATTCTTTTACAATTACCTACTTATAAAAGCGGCGTTCGGTCGCTCTTCTATAATATTTATAAAACGCCTACGCGAATTCGCCTAGCGGATAAAACCGATTATAATCGAAGAAATACCAATTTTTAACTAACCTATAATTAACGAACCGGCCGACGAGGTTATTTAATAGTAATTCCTTTAATAAATATAATTTAAGGCGATATAGGGACCCGAAGGGACCGCCCCCCTTATAATACTAGTTCGGCTTTAATTTATACCTATTAACGAAAATAGTAATTTAGATATCCCGGACGTAAATTTAGAAATTCTAGAGTCTAAATAATAGACAATAATAGTTAATAAGTAAAATAGCCTTTATATAAAGTAATAGAAAGAGTTTTATATTAGGCTAGATATAGTTAGGGCGAAATATTAGAAGAGAATCCCTAAAATATTAAACTTTATTATTAAATCGAACCTTCGATTATATTAAAAGAATATTACTACTATATCTACCCTATAAATCTAAGGATTTTATATTAGAATATAATAAAGTTATATAATAGGATAAAGATTATATTAGAAATAGAGGACCGTTATAATATTATAGCGTTCTAAAAATTAGGCTAAAGTATAATTATAAATAATATTTTTAATATTAGGGCCTTACGCTATTAGGCGTTGGATAATATTAATTAAGGGCGTACGGCGTTATATATAAATAAATATTTTATAATCAATTAATAAAATTACGAATAAGGAGACAATTAAATAATAATAAAGTTAGGAGAGGAAGAAAACAAAATAAGAGTATAATTAATCTATTTACTAATTTAGGATTCAAATCCTAAATATAAATAAGTTACCCCCCTTAAAGAAATTACATCGAGATTAAGGGGGAGAAATATTATAGTCGGGGATATAAATTTCTATTATTTAAAATAGGATATTAATAGGAGAATTAATAGAAGTAGTTATATCTTCCTTTCGTTAGCGGTAAGTTATTAACTCGTCCTAATAACGTTAAGAGGCGAGCTAATACAATTAGGGAACGAAATACGGCAGGAATTTAATAATATTATTAATTATATTTAGGTAATAGAAATATTATATATTATATATTAAACAGTAGAAAACAAAGTCTTTACCGGATCGGACTACTAAATTCAATTAGTCCTAATCCGTATTAAAATTACTAAAGAGCCGGAGAATATTAAAGAAGGTTATAATTAAATACTTATAAATACTAAGAAGGTTAAGGAATTTACTAAAGAATATATTATAATCCTAATAGTAATTATAATAGTTACCGGCCTAAAGGCTATAACCGATAAATTAATAGAGGAATTAATTAAGGTCGCGGACGAAGCGGTCCCGAAATAAAAGAAAGGAAGGGGTAAGTATATTAATTAATAGGATTTAGGCGTAAAGGAGGCTATTAAATATATAAGAAAAATAGTAAGGGTTTAGAAGTAGAAGAAGATATTAATAAGAAGGAGGGAATTAAAAGAAGCGAAACGGAAATAAACTAATACTATTTAGTTCGTATAAATAAAGTAATAGCGTACCCTTATAGAAGATATATCGAAAAATATATAAAAGTTTTAAATGTTAGAACGGTAGGGTAGAATATAGAATTATTTACCTTCTAACCCCTCTAAAATACCGGTACTATATCGAAAAAGTAATATAAAAGAGAAACGAAATTATAAAAGTAAGGCGGAGATTCTAGCGGAAAGATTCTTCTTAAAAGTAGAGGTATTAATAAAATATTTACCGGATTAGAAAAAGAGATAGGGGATTAAATTACTAATAAATTATAGAATTAATATAAATAATATAATAAAGATACTATACTATATAGCTCTTAATAAAGTATTGGGAAGCGATTAGCTTTCTAATAAATTATTTAAGGCTTATAGGAAACGGCTTACGAAAGCGCTTACTATAATCGCGATTAATAGTTTTACCTTCGGCTCGTTCCTAATATAGTAGTAATATATAAAGGTAATAGTACTAAAGAAATTAAGAAAGATAGTAGTATAGAGGAAGATAGCCGGAGTATAGCGTTCTATAATATTATTAAATTGCGTAGGGAAAGTTCTAAAAATAATTATTATAGAGTGATTCGCCTTTATAGCGGAGGAATATAAATTCCTATTAGAAAGGTAAATAGAGAATAGAAAAGGGAGATCGACGGAGTTTGCGGTTTAAATAGTAATAGAAATAGTATATATAGCATAGGAATTAAGAGTAGTAGCTTCGCTACTCCTCTTAAATTTTAAGGGGGTATTCGATTAGGTTAATTATAAATAGCTCCTTTATATTTTATAGGAAAAGGGGCTTCCGTAATAATTATTCTATTAAATCGAAAGCTTTTTAATAAATTAGCGAGGGAGTTTCTTCTTCGACGGAAAATTAATATAAGAATTCTAAATATTTATAAGGGTACCCTAAGGCTCCCCCCTCTCACTTATCCTCTTCCTCCTATTTATTACTATATTCTATAAAATATTAAAGGATTTAAAAGGTACGGTAATAGTAGGTTTTATAAATAATACAAATATTTTAGCCTTTTTAAAGTCAATAAGAAATAATTACAAGAAATTAAAGGAAATATAGCGGATCTATTATAGTTAGGCGGCGGAGAGGGGGATAGAGTTCGAAGTAAGTAAGTCCGAATTTATTTACTTTATTAAAACCCGGTAACCGAGGATTAAGATAGTCGATTTTAAGGGGTACTAATTTGCCCCTATAGAATCGGCTCGGTTCCTAAATATATAGTTAGACTATAAATTAACCTACCGGGCATATTTTTAAATAGTAAAGAAAAAAATATCGATATAAATCTTTACTCTTACGTATATTATAACGAAAATATAGGAATATAGTTTCGTCCGCGTAAGGGAAGTATATATAAAAGTAGGCGTTTCATCCGCGGGCACCCGGGTCGTCTTATACGGGCACCCAACCCTATCCGGGCACCCGAATTTACGTTATTTTGATGTAAAATAGCATTTACATCGTAAATTCCATCGTGTTACACGTACATGAAAAAATGACAGCGATGTTCAACGACATAGTTTTGTATGGAGATTTCTATAGTATACAATATTTTACACATAGGATAGTTTTATAATATTCATTTACACTATAAAAGGACTAAATAAGGTAATCTCGTAATGCTTGGCATAGTGTTTACCTTCGTATAACCTTAGGAGTAGGTAAGACCTTTGAGATTGCTCTAGCTCTCTTACATTTAACTACTTGTTTAACGGGAGAGTTAGATTCTATAGCCACTTAAATAGAGTCTAGCACTAACTCTAGCTCTAGGGACTACCACTATTACTTTAGAGACGACTAATAGGGCTCTAGAGAGGGCTCTACCTCTAATACTAAATAAATCTCTTAAAATAGGTCTAGAGAGGGCTCTAGTATAAACTCTAACTATAACTCTAATTCCAAAAAGGGCTTTAAAGAGAGCTTTAGAGAGGAGAACTCTAGAGGCGGGAACTCTAGAAGCGGGAGGTAATTTAAAAGCGGAATTACCAAATAGTCTGAGTCTAATTCTAAATCTAAATCTAATTCTAGCTCTAGCTCTAGTACAGCCACTTAAATACAATTAAGCACCAGCTCTAATTCGCTTTTAGATATTGTATCCGACTCTCTACTATAGTCTAAATTACTAGAATTAACCGGCTATTATATAGATTTACATTTAGTAGACCGTTTCGTAGAGCTAGGAGCAAACTCGTCAATATTATCACTCTCCCAGTGAGATTTGTAACGCCGTATATTCGGCTGCAAACGAAGAAGGTTATAGCGGTTACTCTATTTAATAGGCTTAACCTTCTTACTCCCTTTCTTACTCTTTAAGGCTGGTATAGCCTTCTTCTTACTCTTTGAGGCTGGTGTAGCCTTCTTCTTACCCTTTAAAGCTAGTGTAGCCTTCTTGGGGGTCTTAGGAATCTTCTACTTTGCCTCTGGGTCTATAGGAAGGGTATACTCGTTAAGGATAAATCTAGTAGAGTTCTTAGGGCGGCTTCTCTTCGTAGGAGCAACGCAGGGGTTTCGAAATCGAAGGTAGAAATCGTTAAAATCCTATTGAATTAGAAAGACTAGTTAGTAATTATATATAGATAAATAGAAAAATAGGAGATTCAACGTACGAGTAGCTCTTTATAATACTAGCGAGGGTAGATATAGGTAAGTTTTAGTACCTTCTTTGTAGCTAACCTATTAAATATAATATAACGATAAGGGAATTTATATTGGGCAGGAATATTATACTCCTCACTATAGGGTTCTAAAGTAGGCGGGTTACTACGTATCCCCTTGTCTACTTAAAGGTATTCGTAATTGATTAATTCGAGGGCAATATAATTAATTTGTAGCAGTAATTTGCCTAAATACGTATAGTCGATATACTCTTATCGTTAACGGGTTTATTACTTTACTATCTTCTCCTTAAAGCTCTAGTATTAATTAGTAGCTATCTCTACGATAGTAGTAATTAGTTTGTAAATATCGTTATTATTATTAAGAAGGTAATTTTTAACATTGAAGTTACTCGATTCAATTAGTAACGTAACTCTAACGCTAAAGTTACGATATTTCTTAATATAATAGTATGCCTATTGACTTCTAATAGGTAGCTAATTCTTCTAGATATATCGAAGAACTAGTATTTGCTCTTTAAATTGGGCATACTCTTTCAACCTCTCCTAGGCAGCCTAGAAGTCTGGCTCGGTTTTGGCGTACATTATAAGTTTAAATATAGTTACAATACTATAGGGGTTATTAGTAATCTTGGTAATCTTGCCCGTAATCGATGTACCGCTAATTGATTTGCTAGGGGTGCCGCTAGTTCGTACGGATAAATAAATACCTTAATTAATTAGATTAAAGGAAACCGGATTCTCTTAATTATTTTTGCCCTCTTTATTCTTAAAGTTATCGCTGTCGTCGTCGTTACCCTTCTACTTCTTCTACTTCTTCTTAGCGTTGAACAATACGTTCTTAACTATATAGAAGAGATAGAGCTATTATTGGGTATTAGGGAATATTCTGCTTAGTACTTGCTTCATCTCTTTATATTTGTTTGTAATAATAATAGAGGGAGTTGGTAGATTATGCCGTAATTTCAATTTATAGGTAGCCTCGATTAAGAAGTTAAAGGCTTCCTCCTTCTCGTTATTAATAATGCTAAAGATGTAGTTAAATATTGTACTAATAGAGGAGACGCTCGAGACTTAGTAAAAGGGATAGTTAGCCAAAGATGTATACTATGCCAATAGAGGAGACGTTCGAGACTTACTTGGTAAAAGGGATAGTTAAACCGGTTAGTATTATACGTATTGTCGATAATTATAACTTCGGGAAACATCTTGGCTATTTCTATATAAGTTAGGAAGGTAAAGATAAATCTTAATAACCGTTTTGGATCCTCTAGATCTATCCTCTTAATATATTTAATATTATTATCGTTAAATGATTTAATTAAAGCGCTAATTAGGGTATAACTATTAAAATTGCGGCGGCGAATCTTTATACATACGTTATATATATTGGCTCGTATATATACAGATCCAAAGTCCTTTCGCACTATAGCTATAATCTTTCGAATTCGTATAATATTAAGCTTAGAGGTTTCGTCGATCTTCTTAAAGATCTCTAGCTTTATTTTACAATATTGGGGGTACGCTAATAGGTGCTAGGACTAGCCGTAGTTGTAGACTTGATTATCTAGGTTAGAATGCAACCGAAAGTGTTAAAGACCATCGCCTTTAGTATTTTTATTAGTAAATCCTTTCTACTAACAATTATACTTTCGTAAGGCTATTTTTCGAATAATTACTGTAGATTTACAGGATTTGCTATAGCGGTTATAGATAATATAATACTATATATAGTCTTTGACGGCGGCTCTAGGCTTACTGCGACCTTATATACAGTTGACTACAAACCTATAAGGTTTCGCTTATTCGTTAATAGCTTCGTAAAGAGTTTTAATCGTAGCCGTAGGAGGTATAGTATCGATAGAGGGTAGATTAATAATTATATCTTTATAATTAAAGAGTTCGTTTTCGGGTTCGCTATCGTTGTCGTAAAGTAATTATATTGAGGGAGGCGGACTGGGCGAGCGCACACCAAACTTGCTAAGAGAATTAACGATAGTATCGTCGTCTAAGAAGCCTTCCCACTCCTCCTCTTCGTTATCGGCTAGACTAGTGGTATTATCGCTATCGCTATCGCTATTCTCGATATGGGTGAGGTCGATGGGCGCATCTAATTCCTAGGGCGGTGCCATCTTTACGCGCAGAGTTCTGAGGCTTTAAAAAGGTCAATAAATAGTTCTGGTGATTGATGCGATTAATATTTACGTACGTGCGGTTGATTCTAGCCTATTCTAGTAATCAAAAGTGGTCTGGTTGTAAAGAGGGAGCAAAAAGAAGATTATAGAGGTTAAAAGGTTTCACCAAGTGTACAGATCCACTGGTTGACTGGGCCTGGCACTATCTTACACGGAAATGCTATTGTACGATTACTATCTGACTGTATTAAAGGGTTGAAAGAAATAATGTACACGTTAAACCCTAACCCGATGGGTGCCCGTATAAGGTTGGGTGCCCGTGTAAGACGACCCATAACTATAATCCGGTAAGGGTCTAACCGGATAGAATATATTATTAGACGTTAAGGTAAATAACGGTTGCGTTATAATTTATATAAATAATTAGGAGGAACGTAAGGAATAGGCTTTCGAGAAGTTTATCGACTACGCTTAATTGGGCGGTAATTTATATTAATATTATTATATTAAGTAGAAGATTAGCGACCCTACCTAGGAGCCCGTTAGTAATATTATTCATTATAAATACTACTTTTAATAATTTTATTATAAAAACCCGGATAAATCTATCCTGCTAAAGGTTTAAAGCCTCCTCTACCGCTTCGCTTCCGACTTTCTAATTGTACCCGCCCCTACGCCCGCTCTGGAGCCCCCGTAGCGCCGCTCTGCCCGCTTCTAACGGAAAACGGCTTCCGTAATCGATATAACAAGGCCACTCCCAAATATAATTACAATATTTACGACGGATACAATAATTATTAAGGATATAGAAGATAAATTGTGCCTAGTATTTAGCAAAGTAATACGACGGTTAATAAATATATAGTCAAAAAAGTTGCCGCCGACGCAGTTCGTAGATTATAATAGTTTATAAAAGAATAAGTCTATTATTATACGTATATATAGATTTTTCAACTCTACGAGCATCTTTTGAGGGGGGATAGTATTATAGGGCTAGCTTGTAATACAATTGCACTATATTAACCGTATATATACTATACCAATACTTTGTACTATAGCCTAAAGCTATATACTCGTACTAGTTATATATTCTATTACGTGCAATCTTACGTACGCGCGCACGGACTAGCTTATCTAAGCTCTCGCCTATATAACTAGTCCTCTACGTACACTTCCCTTTCTCCTCCTTCGTATAATAACGCATATCTTACCCTACCCCCAACGGTGCCCTCTCGCCCCGTGATAATTAAAACCCTATCTTAAAGACCAGCAAAAATTCCTTTTTAGACGAAAAAGTAGTCTATACACATTTAATTTTTTTAAAGTCTAACTAGTAATAGATAGAACCGCCGCTCCTTCCAATTTCGTCGCTTCGATATAGGGCCTATAGTACTACAACCTTTGGTGTGGATTTCTATGACACTTTTGGGCCCCTAATATCGAATCTCCTCTATTTTGAAGGATGGGCGCTTCAGTAATATTCGCCAATAAACTTCCCCTCTTTAACTACAGGTTCAAAGAAAAATAAATCGCCCAAATCTACACGCACCTATATTCTTAAACACTATAGTCTCCTAACCGACCTCCTATACAAACCCTAATATAAATAAGAATAGGGTTTTTATACTAGAATATCTATCGATTACTACCGATAACTTCGTAAAGAGGGTATACTTCCCGAAGACGAAAAAATCTTTCTCTCTCGTAAACCGGGAGCTATCTTCTACCGGCCGCCTTCTCTATCTTCAACCGCACCTCCCTCTTCAACTCTATTAACCCTAATTCTCTCGATCTCTACAATTTAAACCGTCATCTCCATCGCCCCCGCTATCGAAATAAAGAATTCCAATAATAGTACTTACATAGTAGTCTCCAAGGTAGTAATACACTCCTTCAAACTCTATACTTGTACTACGAAGGAATTATTTAAAAAGCTTATTGGTGACGGCGCTAGCAGACTGGGTCTGGGTGCTATGTACGAGGTGGTCGGAATGAGGTATATAGAGGTTTCCGGGCATGGTACGGACTAGGGGATATATTCTATTTAATTGGCTATGCTAGGATTGGGTGTAGGGTGGATCCTAGTACGCGTAGTATTTATTATATAGGTAAAGGGGATATACGTAAAGGGATTGGCTATTAGCGACCTATATATAGGTCCTACTATCGCTTATATAATTAAGGTATTTATTCGGGTTTATACGTATATAATTAATTCTCTCTCTTTTTTTCTCTTTACTTTAAATATTCTATTATAAATAGAATCCTTACTTTACCTTCGATTTACTTATATTAGCGTCCTTATATTATTTAAAATTAATTCAATAATTATATGGGAAAGTTAAATCCTATCGAACCGAAAGAACTAAAAGATTTATCGCAAGAAATTTAAAGTATTAAATTTCAAATAATACCGATAAAAAACTACATTACCTTATATATAATAGTAGTAGTAATTGTAAAGGTACCGAATAAATTAAGAATTATAAAGACCGTTACGACGAAGATACTAATCCTAAGCTTAACGGTATAATTAATAATATTTTCTTCGAGGATAAAGAGGGTAGAAATAGCGAAGGAAACGGAGGTTCTAATTCTTTTAATTTTATCCCTAAATAAGAAAAAAATACGGTTATTAAATTAAAGTTTAAAATTAAGAGGAAAGTCGTTATTAACGATAAGATTACCCCTAAGTATAAGTTTATTAATCTTATTATTAAGGAGAATGCGCGCGCTGTAATCCGTTTTAACGAAGAGCGATATAATACTTTCTACCCTAATAAGGAATGCTCCTACAGCAAGTCTAGTATATTTTGTAAAAGGTCCTTATATTATATATATTATTTATCAAAATTGCCTAATTAGGTTCTAGTTAACGATATAGCGAATAATAATAACGATAAGGACCTTAAATTATCCTTCGACCTATTTAATAAGTATATTTCGTAAGAGATTAAGAATTTCGATATTTATATTACTTATAAGGACGTTGTGAAAGCGTGACCCTACGAGTGATAAAGACAACAAGACTAGAAGCCACAAATCAAAGTAATATTAAGTGTAAGGGCGTGTTTGGATGCTCTGCAATGGCCCTCTGAAGTGGGTGTTCTGAAATGGCTTTTCTGAAATGTTGCACGGGCCTTTCTGAAATTCTGATTTTGGTTCAGAAACGTTTTCGGGCCTGAATGTTGGCTCTGAAATTCGAGGATTTGATGAGATTTGATTGGATGCATCTCAAAGAGTGGGGCCAGAATTTCAGAACGGGGATTTTGGAAAGATTTCAGAACCGAAACGTTCAGAGCGCTTCCAAACAGCACTCTGAAAAAACAGGGTCTGAACATTTCAGAACCGAATTTCAGAGCATCCAAACACGCCCTAAGGAGGAGAAGGAAGCTGTCAAACGAGGGCATCACGGTTCTGGACATATAAGTCAGAACTGCCACTCGTCGCCGCCTTCCCAATCCGTACGGCCTATCGATAAGAATATGAGCTTCATTCTATCCGATATATTATAGTGCCCTATGTTAAGTTCCCATTACCTAGTGCCCAGTCCTCTAAGAACCTGTCCAGCCATACCATGACATTACCCCCCCGTCTAAAAGAAGGCTCAGCCCCAGAGCCGAGAGAAAGCAAAATAATATAGATGAAAGGAAAGTATTAATATATTATTATTAGTCTTATACACGCTAACTAACTATGTAGTCCACCCAGTGGGTATACGGTGCTGCTTCCGTTCTTAGTCGGTGGTAAAAACCGTGCCGTGGCCGGTTGAAAACCCTCCGCTACTCTATCGCGACGGCGCCGTGTCGGCGCCGTACCTTCCTTATTTATCTTCCTCTCAATATAACCTCACCGTTATTCCCGAGGCTTAATTTTTAATTCCCGGGCGCGGTCTCTCCGGCCCTACCCCGTCCCCGGCTACCGTCCGCTCCTTCCTCCGGAGTCTACGGCCGCTATTCTATATTATTATTCCTTCCTCCCCTTTATACCCTACCCTTTTATTCTATCTTCCTTAATAAATACGTTATAGCGACCTACCCTCTAATATAAGGTAATCCCTCGCTCGCTCCTTCCCTTCCTTCCTTTCTTTCCCTTTATACTTCCTATCACTCCTGCCGTTATATCCCCCGTTACCCCGCCGTCTACGACCCGCCTTCGTAACAACATCGGCACCTTCCCGGCTCCGTTATAGCGCCCACCGACGATCCGGCTCCGGCCGACCCCAAGGCAATTGATCCCAAGAAGGCCGATAAGCTTAAGCCGACCAGACCACCTAAGCCCAAGGCTGCCGCCGAGGCTAAGGGCACCGGTGCCCGTGAGTATTGCTAAATATCATAATATACTTATATCACAGGGCTAGCCTGTGATGTAGTTGCACTACACTGACCGCACATATGCCATACCAGTGCTTCGTGCCATAGCCCAAAGCCATACACTCGCACTAGTCACATGCTCCGTCACGTGCAGTCTCACGTACGCGCGCACGGACTAGCCTATCTAGGCTCTCGCCCATATAGCCAATCCTCCACACACACTTCCTTTCCTCTCCTTTGTATAATAATATATATTTTACCCTACCCCTAACAGTACCCTCTCGCCCCGTAATAATTTATTATACTAAACTATTACACTATGCGCGCTTATTATTTAATAGAGGAAAATTAATCGTATTTAAATCGTATTAATTAATTAATTAAGATTCGTCCTTACGCAATTAAGACTTTTATCGTCGTAATCCTAACTAACTGAGTTAGGTAATTACCAAACCGAGTCCGTTATTAAACAATTCGTACTCTCTCCCCTTATACCTATTTAATATATTAATTTAGTAATTAATATTTAATAACGTTCTTTTACACCCTCCCCCAATAACCGACAATTTCCTTACGATTATTATAATTAGCGCTTTCGCGGCTATTAACCCGGAGTATTAAGAGTAATTCTCTACTCTAACTTAAATATTTGAAGGCTTTAATAATTAAACGGTTAAATTTCCTATCACCATCCCTATAGAGCACGCTTTTAACCTCGCTTAACTTCCGGTCTTTTAAGTGGTCTTCGCGGCCCTTTATCATCTCTTCTATAACGACGTCGTCGCAGTTAAATCCTAAACCCGCGAGGTAGAAGAGGAATTCGAATTAGCATAGTACGACCTCGCTCGTCGCGATAGTAATATTATTACCTTTTAAATATAAATTACTTTTAAAATATAAGACTATAATAACTAATTCTCTACCCTCTAAACCTTTTATAATAATGAATTAGAAGCTATCCGTAATTCCTACTGCGACCTAATTAATACTCTCTAAACTTCGTACGCTACCGAAATTTAAGCGATCCGTACCTTTTATTAGGATTAAATTAGTACCTTTAACGCTAATATTACTACGCTTTAAAAAGAATTTAAAAACTTCTACGTTAAATTAAAGGAAATATATAAAAAGTAAACGGAAAAATATTAGAAGGCTATTAACGATATTCGTAAGCGCTATACTATTCTTATTCCCCCCAACGACCCTAGCGACCCCCCTAGCGAGCCTCCTAACGACCCTCCTAACGACCCTCCTAGTAGTAATAATCCTAATAACGAAAACGATATTATAAATAACGGCAGCGGCTATAGGTCGGTATTACGTATCGTCGTATTCCCCGCTTTCGATAGTAAAAATATTAATATTGAACGTATTACTAAGTATCGCGCCTAGCGTCTTTATATTAAATTTGCGTAGGCGGACGAGCCTAAAATCTTTATTAACGAGTATACCAAATTCTCTTTAATCGCCCGCTCCATTGAAGGCCCTCCCTTCGAAGCTATTAAGACCGAACTTAATAAGGTTCTTACCGGCGAACCCGCTAAATAGGATATTACTTTCAAATTATTCGACGAATTTAATAAAAAGTATAATAACGTCGACGTTATTGTAGAATTGCGTTACGAATTAGAGGAATTAAAAATAGTTAAAAATATAAAGTAATAAAATTTCGAGGAACGTTTCACCCTCTTCATCGATAAATACAATTTTAATAATAATATAAAGATTTATTACTTTTATTAGAAGATTAACGACTATATCTATACCGCCCTTGCCTATTAAAATATTTAGCCCGTTAATAATAAATATAATGAATAGCTTATAATAATTCGCAACTTAACTAAATATTTAAAAAATAACGATTAGTATACGAAGAATACTAATCCGTTCTATAAGACTAATACTAGTACATCCGCTACTAATACTTCTACTTCGGAGCCGACTATTAATTAAAATAGTAATACTATAAATTTTAATACTATATCCACTTCCGACGTCTAAATCTCTTATATTATCGATAATAATATTTTTAAATTCCGTATAAAAAACGGAATATATACTCGCTATAGTAAGAAAAGCTATTATTCGGCCGAGTACCGCTTTTGCGTTAATTTTAAGAAGGAGATTAAGCCCCGTAATAAAAATAAAGATAAGAATAAAAGTAATAGTAATAATAATAATAATACTAACGGTAATAATAATAGTAGTAGTAACGGCGGCTAATAATAATAATTAGCCTAGGATTAATACGGTTATAATTAGTAGCATCCTAATTATAGTAACAGTTATTAAGTTAATACTATAGGCGCCGTTCCCCCTATAAATATAGGCGTTCCAATTCCTAGTACTCCCGGCCCTAATAATTACTACTACCCGGTCCCCGTCTATTAACCTAATTTTATTAGCCCCATCGTAGGTAACAAGAATAATTTCGTTTAAAATTAGGGAAATATATAGCCTCCCAACTAAATCGCGCTTAGAAGTACTAATTTATAAGATAAAAAGGAGGAAGATAAGGGCCTATCCCTATATAGTTAAATATTATTAAAATAAATAGATCTTTAGTAGATAGCCGTTATAAATACCCTAATTTATTAAATCTTTCTATTTACCTATCTTATAAATTACGTAAATTATATTGTTCTACTCTCGTTAATAGCGGCTACACTATTTTTAGTTTTATTAATTATCGTTTCGTCTTTCAATATCGACTTCCCTTTTTTAAATTACTAATCCCCAAATTATTATACTTCGCTAACGGCTAAACGAAGGGTAATATTACCTACTTTTCTAAGTTAACGATATAGGTAAGCGTCTACTATAAAATTATCGACCTACTTATTTACAACTTCGCCGAAGATAACCCTATTATTCTCGGCTACCTTTAACTAGTATACTACGCCCCTAGCATCGATTAGCCCAACAACTTTCTTCGTTTCGGCCCCGCCTATAAATAACGTAGCTATCTCCCTTACGGAGCCGCTAGCCGTTATACCCCTTTAGTAAATCAGCATCTCTTCGCGCCCTATCCTAATACGCCCAATACACACCCCGCGTATAAAAAGCCTTTTTACAAGGAGGTACCTAATAAAAGAGAGCTGGAATTGCCGAAACCGCTATAAATAGAGTCCGCTAACCGCTTATTTATCTCCGCAATCGTAAGGAGGGCTACCCGTTAAAAGTTCAACCGATTTAAGAATTATATAGCCAACCGACTAGGCACAACTCCACTCAACAAAATTATAGGAGGCAAAGCTATTATACTCTCAACTCTCCCAACGGAATCTTAGGGCCCCCGTATAGCCCTAGCCCCCTACTATATTACTAAAGGAATCCGCGTTCGAACTATAAATTACCGGGTCCCGGTCCGCCTCTATAATATCCCCGGCGGCCCTATTAACCCTAACGATATTAAAGAACTCTCTATAGCAAACTTTAATTAGTTAGTTGAGACGTATAAATTCTATATTATTCGTATAATTAGAGCCAATATAGAGGAGGATATTAAAAGGATAATTAAAGAGGATAGGATAATAGAGGAAGAAAGAGGTATTTTAAATCCTAAGAGCGTAAACGATAATTTAACGCTGGAAATAGTTAAGGAAGTATTATTAGGCCGAAGTTATAGGTATAAGAGGTTCTTTAATAATAATTACTACTGTTAGATTAATACTTTAATAGGGAAGGGAGATACGGTGGTTCTACGAGTTGTGAAGGTCGCTAATTCTATATAAATTAACGGTACTAATAATAATTTCCTACGTTATAAAAAAGCTATTAACGAATATTTTGCGGCCAATAGTATTAACGTTAATAAAATTACTTCTAAGGACGTTACCAAATTCTATAAAAAGGCCGATAAACCCCCAAAGACCAATATTCAAATCTAGACTAAATTCCCTAAGTAATATTAGTACTATATTAATACTTTTAAATAAGAGGGCGCTAAAATTCTTCCCTCTAACTACTCTTATAATTTTAAATTCAAACTCCGTCCGGGAGCTACCCCCCTAACGTCGCGAAGCCGCCCCTTTAACCCTAACGAACTAAGTATTATTAAAAAATAGATTAACGACAACCTAACCAAGAAATTCATTAGGCTATTATAATCCGAAGCCTTAATACTAATCCTATTCATTAAGAAGCCCGGTAGCAGAGTCTATATTTGCGTCGACTATAGAAGTATTAATAATATAACTCTCAAGTCCCGCTACTTACTCCCGCTTATTAAAGAGACTTTAAATGCGATCTATTACGCTAAAATCTTTACTAAATTCAATATTATCGCAACCTTCAATAGGATTCGTATTAAATAGGGCTACGAATAATTAACCGCCTTTATAATACAGTTTAGCCTATTTGAATCCCTAATCGTTCCTTTTAATTTATAAAGCGCCCCCGGGACTTTCTAAAACTATATTAATAATATCCTTCATAATATCCTTAACGTCTACGCAACCACATACTTCGACGACGTCCTTATTTATTCGGACAACGTACAAAACTACGAGCGGTACATTAATAACATCTTTAATAGGCTTACTAAAGCGGGCCTCAATATTAATATTAATAAATACAAATTCTACATAATACGTACAAAATACCTAGGATTAATTATTACCCCGGGAGGCATCGAAATAGATCTAAAAAAGGTCAAAGTAATTATAGAGTAATAGGCCCTAGAGTTGAAGAAGTCTCTACAATCCTTCTTAGGGTTCGCGAACTTCTACCGACGATTTATTAAGGATTTCTCGACTATAGCGACCCTACTTTATAAATTTATAAAGAAAGACGCGGTTTAAATTTAGAATACTAACTATTAAAAGGTATTCGAATCTTTTAAAAAGGCTTTTACGGAGGGCCCCGTTCTAAAAATCTACGATTAGACTAAGAAAATTGTCGTTAAAATAAATACTTCCAATTAGGCCGCCGGCGGCACCCTCTTATAGTTCGGTGACGACGGTATTTTCTACCCCGTGGCTTACTTTTCGGCCAAATATACCTCGCAGGAATACAATTACGATATCTATAATAAGGAGTTGCTAGCCATCATCAAGGCCTTAGAGGAGTAGAGGCCAGAATTCGAAGGAGCCTAATAGCCGTTCGACATCCTAACCGATTATAAGAATTTGTAGACTTTTACAACTAATAAATAGCTTACCTAGCAGTATATACGCTAGTCTCAATTCCTATCTCGCTTCAATTTTTTAATTAAATACACCCCCGGCTTAAAGAACTTACGGCTAGATGCCCTAAATCGCAAACCTAACGACTAACTAAACGGCGAGGAAGACGACCGCTTAGTCGCGCGCAAGAGGGTTCTATTAAATCCCGCGTAGTTTGAAGAAGGTTACTTCGAATCTAATAACCCCGCCGCCAACTTCTTACTATACTTATTAGGCTAGGAAGACTTCGATACCAAATTTACCGACGACCTAATCCGTACGAGCTATAAAACCTCCGTTTTCCTATAAGAGTTAGTATCCTACTTAATAGACGAGTCCCGATGGCAATAGCTGTTAATTATTAAGAAGGTCTTTTATAAAGCTTTTTTAGAATACTATACCGTTAATAGTATTACGAAGTAGCGCGATAAAGTTATTATCGATCCCTATAATAAGAATTTCCAATTCCAATTAATTAGCCGATAATATAATACCCCCGGCGTAGGCTACCTTGGCCGCGACGCTACGTACGAACTTTTATAACGCGATTTTTACTAGGAAAGGATATATAACGACGTAAGATTTTTCTATAAAGGTTATCTCCTATACGTAAAGATTAAATCTTTAAAGCGCAACTCTACTAATTACCTCAAGCCCGTAGCCATCTCTCTAATACCCTAAAAAGACATTTCTATCGACTACGTTACCCCACTACCGGCAAATACTTACCTAGGCTAAACTTTTAAATATATCGCCGTCGTTATTAACCGCCTTACAAAGATACGTTACTATATCGCAACTATAACCCTCGAAGCCGAAGAATTAGCCAACCGTTTTATCGATTATATCTATTTAATTTATAGCCTACTAAATAATATCCTATCCGATAAAAATACCTAATTTATATTACGCTTCTAATCTACCCTCTATAAGAAATTATCTATTATTCGCAAATTAACTTCCGCTTTCTACCTATAGACTAACGCCTAAACGGAATGTATTAACGTAGAGATAGAATAGTTCTTAAAATTCTATATTAATTAGGTATAAACGGATTAGATAAAATAGTTAGTGTTCGCGGAATTCGTTAGTAATAATACTATTTTATCGTCAACGAAGATCTTACCGTTCTTTACCAACTACGGCTATTACCTCCATATAAATACCGAACCCTATACCCCGCTACTACCAAACCTATTACCGGCTTAATTTAAAGAGTACTATAAAGCTAACGAATTAGCGGATCGCTTTCAAAAAATCTAGGACTTCGTAATCTAATAATTGCGGCGTATATAAACATAATACAAGGATAATACTAATAAAAAACGTATCGATTCGTTTAAATACTACGCTAACAATATAATCTTATTAAATACAATTAACCTTACTAACAATCGCTTATATATTAAATTCTCCCTACAGTAGGAAGGCCCCTTCAAAATCGTTCGAACCGAATTTTATATAATTTACCTCGCCCTACCTACTAATATAAAATATTTACTAATTTTCTATATTTTTATAGTATAGCCGTAATCTAGTAAAGGACTACCCGGCTAAAATACTTCGATTAATATTAAAGCTAACGACGGGAGGGTAATAATCCGAATAGATAATTAAAAGGAATACGAAGAATAGGATTTCAAAAAGTTTATCGATTACGCTTAATTTAGAAGTAATTTATATTAGTATTACTACATTAAGTAGAAGACCGGCGACCCTACTTAAGAACCCGTTAATAATATTATCAACTACAAATACTGCCTATAGTAATTCTATTATAAGAATCCGGATAAACCTATCCTACTAGAAGTTTAGAACCTCCTCTACCGGCTCGCCTCCAACTCTTTAACCGCCCCAACGCCTTTTCTAGCCGCCCCCGCGCCTATTCCAATACTAGAGCCCCCTCAACGCCGCTCCGCTCGCCTCTAACAGGAGACAGCCTCCGTAATCGATATAATAAAGCTACTTCTAAATATAATTATAACATTTACAACGGATATAACAGTTAGTAAAGATATAAAGGATAAACTATACCTAATATTTAATAAAATAATACAACGGTTAATAGATATTTAATTAGGAAAGTTATTACCGATATAGTTCGTAGATTATAATAATTTATAAAGGAATAGGTCTATTATTATACGTATATATAGATTTTTTCGGCTCTACGAGCTTCTTTTGAGGGAGGATAGTATTATAGGGCTAGCCTATGATGTAATTGCACTACACTAACCGCATATATGCTATATTAGTATTTCGTACTATGGCTTAGAGCTATATACTCGTACTAGTTATATGCTCCGTTACGTACAGTCTTACGTACGCGCGTACGGACTAGCCTATTTAGGCTCTCGCCTATATAGCCAATCCTCCACGTACACTTCCTTTCCTCTCCTTCGTACAACAACGCATATCTTACCCTACCCCCAACGGTGCCCTCTCGCCCCGTAATAACTTATAGCGTTGAGGCCTACGGTTAGATAGCCTTACGGGAGCTAATCTGATAGGGCTGATAAGGTACCGGTATAAGGTAGGATAGGGAGATTACGGTACAATAGGTATATAAGGGAAGATAGCCCCTATTAGTCTATAATACTCTAATTGAATAATATAGCTTCTATTCCCTATCTATTTTGATAGGTTATGAGCCCGGCTCCCGTAGTACGGCAGCTATACTAATACTACGAATTAGTAAAGACGCTAGTCTCCTTCTAGCTTAGTATATTAGTAAATAGGTATTAGATTTAGATTGTTCTAAACTATTAGAGTAGTTAAAATTAATTAACCTATTCGTCCGAACCCGTATCCAAACTATTAGAACGGAAGGACTTTATCCCTTTCCTATATCTAAATTATTAGAACGGAAGGACTTCATCCCGAATCTAAATAACTACGTTAGAAGTAGGCTATCTAACCGGTCTTAATAGTTCGAAATACCTAATCGGTATAATAAAAGAAATAAAAAATAAGTGGCTATTTAGAGACGAGTCTAATAATAGAGTCCCTCTATAAATACTGGGAGATTTCTAATTAGTAGAATTTAATTTAGGCTATTTTTTATCTTATTTCTTCAAATTCTATTAATAACTTCTATTTCGTTAATTATAAGCTTCAATATTACTATAGTACCTAGAATTAGAGCTACCCTACGTAGCGTTAACTCTATTATTAACGAGTTAGGAGATAGTAGGCCGTTTAATTCTATTAGGAATAGGATTACTAGACGGCTAATTATAAGGATAGGCTCTATAAGAATTGGTCGCCGTCCTACTACTACTATTAAAGTAGTAAAAGCGGTTACGTTAATTAATACTATTACTAACGCCGGCGCTAATAATAGCGCTAATATTGGGGCCGGTACCGACGATATAGATTTAAATAAAGTATTAGACGAATTATTTAATAAAGAAATTAGAACCGATACTACGGTACCGGTAGTACGGGTCAAATTTAATAAGATTTTCCTTTATAGGATTAATATAGCTATTAATTTTAAGCTTTTAAGTAAAAACGATTATAAGGTTTAGTATTAATTTTGGTAATTTATGACCGACGTTATAGGCGCTTACAATATTATTAAAAATTACCTAATTAAGGAGATAGTCCTAATTTACGCCCTAAAGGTTTAGGAAATTAAGTAATGTAAAGTCGTTAAAATCCTCTTTACTACCTTAGGAGAAATAGTTGTAAGGCTACTAAGTAGGGAAGAGACCGTTGTTAGATTCTTTACTAAAGTAAAGGTAGAATATTTTAACGAAGGGATTGGCGCCCTATAAAGGATTTAGTAGGAATGGAATAATTTTTGCTTTATTAATTTCGATGATATTAATACGCTATTTTAGAAGATTATAGTGTTGTAAGAGGAATACGTTACGATTAGTCTAAAGTATTGCGTACTAGAGAGTTATATAATTATAAGACTTTTAGAAGCGTTTAATTAAAAGTAGTATAGCGTTTAGAAAATTAATTTTTAGGCTGTTTATAGTAAGAAGTTGCCTTCGTTTAACGATGCTACTAAATTAGCCGATAGCGAATTCGTCCGGTTAAAAGTAGAGATTGAGAGAGAGGGTTATACGGTGGCAATATTAACTATTAAAAGACGATTAATATAGTTTAGGCAGTCTAAGTATAGTAATTAAAACTACCCTCGTAATAGAAACTATATTTATTACGGTAAGTACTATTATAATGCTAACGTTTATTAGGATAAGTTTCCGGAGTTAAAATGCAAATATAATATTAAAATTTAAAAAAAAAAAGCGGAAGAGGAGAAGAAGAAGTTATTTTCAACTATTCCCTTTAATAATAATATAATGGGTTTCTCGTCCCTTCCTATTAGCGATTAGATTAACGGTATTAGAAGAATCTACTTTTAATAATATATTTTTGAATTATTTTTTATAATTGTTATACTTCCTTAATTCGGGCTATAGATAGTATACAATTATTATTCGAAGCGATTTCGTTAATTTCGAACTATATAACGGTTCTATTACCGGGATAGGGGGTGTGAAAGTATTAATATTAGGTATTAAGGAAATTAAAAAGAAATATATCTTTAATAGTACGATCTATTATAGTTATTTAAATTAATATTATTCTCTCTATTAGAATTATCCTATTAATTAGAATATAATATATATAAGTGCAATTGTTATTATTCACCTCTAAAAGGTTTTATTTGCTCTAGATCTAGGTATTAACCTAATTTCCGTAATTTAATTATTCGATAATAGATTTAGTATAATTCTATCTAAAAACTATTAGCGTATCGAGAAATAAGGAATAGGTATTTAAACTACTCGTTTTAATAATCTCCTCGTTCTATAAACAATTGATATAGTTTGGCAAACTCTTATTTTATACTTTATTAACCTAAAGATAAGGCTCTGGTATAAGCGTATAGGTTATTTTAGCGAATAGAACTTAGCTAAGATAAATAAAATAGTTAATAGAATAAAGGAGGCCTAGGAATATTGTACGTGTAAGCCCTATATTCGAAATTATATAAGGGAAATACTTTATTGAGGGAAATTTAGGTAGGCCGAATATATTTTAGACGTAGTCTATATAAATATCTATAGTCCTTTTAATATACTAGGGTATTGTAGAGAAAAGTATTGGATTATTTTAATCGATAGATATAGTAGGTTTAATAGTTTATTGGCGATTAAGACTAGGGAAAAGGTATAGGTTTTTATTTAAGAATTCGTATAATTCCTAAAAGTTAGGGAATTATAGCGAAGAAAGTATAAAATAATTTATTTCGATAGGGCGAAAGAGTTTGATAATAAAGAATTTAATAAGTAGGCGGCTAAAAGAGGTACCTAAATCGAAAGGTTGGTAATAGAATAATACTAATTGAACGGTATAGTTAAAAATCTAAACTTCTACTTTAGAGAAAAGTTATTACCTATTATAATAAGGGGATAAATCCCTAAATAATTCTAGTTAGAGATTTTTAAAACCGTTAATTACCTTAGGAATCGAAGCCCCTATTTAATATTTAATAAAACCCTATACGAAATAGTATATAATTAAAGACTAAACGTTAGTAATATTCGAACGATCGGAATAATTGCTTAATATTTCCTTCCCTTTTAGGGTAGGAAGAAGATAAATGAGAAGTCGGTTAAATGTATATTTATCGGTTTTGAGGGCTATATAATCTATAAGCTCCTATCGCCTAGTAGTCGTATTATTAAGTTTAATAACGTTTATTTTGAAATTGAAATAGTATTCGTTAGAAGAGGAAAGACGGATATAATTACTTAGACTAAATTAATTGCGGGTATTCCAAATTACTAAGGGGGAGTTCTAATAATTCGCCCTCGGACTCTAAATAAGGGGAGATAGTAGTAGTAAGGTCGTAAGAGACCGAGGGTAAAGCTTTATTTTCTTAACTATTTTACTTTAGCCCCCAATTTGTTATTACCTATATAATTATTATTTATATAATTTTATTGCAAACGTTAATATAGTATAATTAGTCGAATAATATTTGTAAAGAAGCTTCGGTAGGTATTAAATTCCCTTACTTTAGAAATTTTAATATAAATAAAAGAATTTATCCTAGATTCAATATAGGTAGTAATACTGGAGTTTATTAACGATAGCGGATTAAAAATAGAATCCCCTATTATAGCGTTCGCTAGAGTAGTATTAAATAGCTCTAATAAAGGGATAGAGCCGTAATTGCTAAAGGAAATTTAAAAAAACTTCTTCTAGGATAAGTAGCTAAAAGGGATAAGAGAAGAATATACCTCCTTTATCGAAAATGGAATATAGGATTTTATTAAAATAATATTAAGGATAAACGTACTATAAGGGAAATAAGTATATAAATTTAAGAGGGGATTAAATAACGAAGTAATTAGAAGGAAGGTACGATAGGTAGTTAGGGGTTTTAAATAAATCGAAGGAATTAACTACTTTAAAACCTTCGCCTTAGTTGTTAAACCTATAAATTATAAATTCCTATTTGCTATAGCCGTAGTACTAGATTTCGAGATCGAGTAAATAGATATTAAGACTACGTTCCTATATAGCGACGTCGAAGAGGTTATTTATATAGATTAACTTCCCTAGTTTATAAACGGAACTAAGAAAGTTTATAGATTTAATAAAGTATTTTATAGTTTAAAGTAAATACTAAGGGTTTAGTTCAATATATTAATTATAACGTTAAAATAATTAGATTATTACCCAATTAACGTTAATTGTAGTATTTTTACTAACAATAAAGATATACCAACCTTTATAACTATTTATATTAATAACCTGCTAATCGTAGGTAAGGATAAGGAAGAGATTAATAAGTTAAAGAGTATTTTGAGCGCTAAGTTTAAAATGACCGATTTGGGGCCCTATTACTATTATTTAGGCATCCGTATTATTCGAAATAGATTGCAACGAAGCATTTATTTCGACCAATAGGGTTATATCGATAAAATCCTGGCCCAGTTTGGTATGGCATCGTGTAAAGAGGTTAATATATTAATAACAAATCGTATAGTAATAGTACTAAAAGGATAGATCGCTAAGAAAGTTAGAATTAAGACCTACTAGTCTATAGTAGGCTTCCTTATATACGTTATATTAGGGACTAGACTAGATATTGTATATATTATATCGGTAGTTAGCCGTTACGCTTCAAATCTTAATAAAGTATATTATTAAAGTCTCAAAAGGATCTTTAAATACTTAAAGGGTACGATAAATATAGCGTTACTATATATTAGAGAATTAATAATATTATCCGGTTTTATAGATTTAAACTAGAGTAGTAACCTCGATATTAAAAAGTCAATTACCGGTTTCCTATTTAATATAGGCAGTACACCGATTAACTAGTTATTTAAACAATAATTAATAATAGTATTATTATTTATAAAAGCAGAGTATATAGTAGAGATGTAGGCGACGAAAGAAGCAATTTAGTTAGACCGATTATATATTAACCTTCGAGGGGGAAGTAAGAGTAATAACGATAAGGCGGTTACAATCTATTATAATAACTAGGTAGCAATATTATTCGTTAATAATCCTATTCAATATTAACGAACGAAGTATATCGATATATAATAGTACTTTGTACGAGAAAAGGTCGAAGACGGATCTATTGAACTCGTTTTTATAAAGTCAAAGGACCAATTAGCTAATAGATTAACTAAGCCGCTTACTAAAAATTAGTTCCTACATTTTAGGGATAGGATGGGCCTTATAGGGAACCCTATAGAAGGGGGTATTATGAAGGATATCGAAGAAGGGGGTATTAGCTTGCTAACAAGAAAAGAGCTGGACTCTGGCAGTAATAGCGAGTAGCTAGGGCAAGGAATCTCAATACTACGAGTATCTAATGAGGGGGTATACTAAATATTATAGTATACTTATGGCGTTGAGGCCTACGGTCAGACAGCCTTACGGGAGCTGATCTGATAGGGCTGACAAGGTACCGGTACAAGGCAGGACAGGGAGATCACGGCACGGCAGGCATATAAGGGAAGACAGCCCCCATCAGTCTACAGTACTCTAGTTGAATGATATAGCTTCTGTTCCCCATCTATTTTGACAAGTATTAATATATAAATTGCCCCGATTAATATTCCAATCTATTGTATCGTAGCGTAAGTATAAAAGGGTGACAGTAGAAGTGAAATAAGGAAATGAACATGTGATGACACGTGAATCTATGGCAACGGTTGGTCCAATCTATTGTATTGCGATAGGTTACTCAAATGAAAGGAAATGCCCAAAACTCCATGCCAAACATCGCGACCATTCATTCAATCTAGTTATCGCATGCAAGAAAAAAAGAAATTTCCCCCAGCTGGTTTCGAATAGACCGCCTTCCCGGTAGAGGATAGATGCCATCGGGTCTTAGTGCGCTCTCGTTAATTAATGCGGGCTATTACGCCATACTATTATACTACGCAGCCAATCCTACAGTTTATAATTAAATAGTATACAACTTTCGTTTATCAACCCCCGATTTATCTTCACTTTTTCCGTTGTAAACGCCTTAGCTTCTTTCCCTTACTTAAATCGTCTACGGGGAGGTTGTCTTCCTTATAGCATTTCATCCGCGTGCCCCATGCCTCTCTTACTTGTGCCCTATTACTTATTTATACCCCAATCGGGTTAGGGTTTAACGTAAGCCTTCTTTTTTACCAACCTTTAATACAATTAGATAGTAATCGTACAACAGCATTTCCGTATAAATAGTACCAAGCCTAATTAACCAGTAGATCTCCTATTTACCTATATATATACGACCCCCATTCTCAAACTTAGTAATTTTAAATATACCTTTCAACCTAACCTTCTTTCTACTCTCTCTTTATAACCAAACCACCTTTCATCACTAAAATAGGCTAAAATCAATCGTACGTACGTAAATATTGATCGTATGTATCACCAGACTCATTTGTTAACCTTCTTAAAGCCTTATAATACTGCGCGCAAAGATAGCGCTACCTTGGGAATTAGATACGCCCATTGACTTCATATATATTGAGGATATTAATAGCGATAGCGACGAGGAGTAGGAAAGCTTCTTTAACGACGATACTTTCGTCAACTCTCCTAACGACTCTAATATCGATTCTAATATCGATTCTAATATCGATTGTAATATCGATTCTAGCGTACGGTCACCTAGTCCCAATTCTAGTCCACCTCCCTCAATATAATTACTTTAATAAGAGAGTAATCTTAATTCTAATTTAAATCGCGACTTCCCCTCTCACGATAGTACCTAGTTAGCCAACCCTCCCAACGATAGCGAACCCGAAGACGAGCTCTTTAATTATAGAGATATAATTATTAATTTACTTTTTAGTACTATATTTCCTACGGCTATAATTTAGGGTTTTTCAAAAGCGGTTAACGAATAGGCTAAATCTTACGGCTTTATGGTTATTCGAGGCGGCGGTCGCGGTACTAAGCCTAGAGTCCCAGCTAAAAATTATATTCGTTATTATATTCTCTGCGATCGTTTTGGCAAACCGCGCCTATTTATTACTACGATTCGAAAGACCGCCTTACGAAAGTGTAATTGTAAGTGGAGGGCAATTGCAAAGAAGGTAGATGGTCTCTAGTACTTTTAATTAGGCGATTTAGTATATTAAATTTACAATTACGGTTAATCTTAATACTTATTAGCGTACCCCCAATATTATAAAATAAAGCTAAAAATACTTGAAAAAATCGACGATATTTCGAAGCTTAATACTATATAAGTTTGAAAGATTATAATTATAGTACGAAAGGACTTTCTTAAATCCGTATATATACGAACTAATATATATAATGTATATGTAAAGATTCGCCGTCGCAATTTCGATAGTTATACCCCAATTAGCGCCTTAATTAAATTATTTAACGATAATAATATTAAATATATCAAGAAGATAGATTTAGAAGACCTAGAACGGTTATTAGGCATCGTCTTTACCTTCCTAATTTGTATAGAAATAGTTAGAATATTCCCTAAAGTTATAATTATTAATAATACGTACAATACCAACCGGTTTTATTATCCCTTTTATTAAGTATCTAGCGTCTCTTCTATTAACTCCGTCTTTAATTACATTTTTAATATTATCGATAACGAAAAATAGGAGGTATTTAACTTCTTAATAGAGGCTACTAAAGAGTTAAAATTACGGTATAACCTTTTTAAGCTTACCGTCGTCATTATAAATAAATATAAAGAAATAAAGTAATTGCTATTTAATACTTTCTTTAATATCTAATAATAATTCTATTTATTTTATATTATTAAAAATATATTATATAACGCTAAGAAGAAATAGAAGAAGAGCGCTAACGCTAACGATAGCAATAATTCTAAGGACGAGGAGGGTAAAGACGAATAGGAGAATCTAATCGCGTTTAATTTAACTAATTATAGTATTTACTTATGAATACGTAACCCTAATTCGAATTCGAAGGTAAGCAAAATTATAAACGACCCCTATAATATTATAAATATATTCAAACTTATAATGTATGCTAAAATTAAACTAGAGTTCTAGGCTATTTAGGAGAAGCTAAAAAAGTAGTTTAAAGCCTAGAAAATAGTTCTTCAATATATTTAAAAGAATTGGCTTCCTATTAGAGATTAGTAGGTATACTATTATATTAAAAAGTATAGGAATTTTAGTATTAAGGTTATATCGCTAACTGAATTAAGTAACTTTAGTATTAAGAGTTACCTTCTCAACGGCAATAGCGATATTTATAAGCTAGTTGCTATTATTATAGAGATAGTTATTAAATAATATTAGACTTTTAAGGAGAAGATCGTAAAATAGTAAACCCGCTAACGATAAAAGTATATCGACCGTACGTATCTAGGCAAATTACCGTTACAAATTAATTATATTACCTTCGAATTAATTAATTACGAATACCTTTAAATAGAGAAGTATACGCCTACCGACTAACGTAGAAATCCGCCCACTCTAGAGCCCTGCAATGAAGAGTATAATATTACTACCTAGTATAGATTATTTTACTGCTATATTATATTTAATAGGTTAATTGCAAAGAAACTACTGAAGTTTACCTATATATACCCTCGCTAGTATTATAAAGAGCTACTCGTAAGCTAAATCCCCTATTTATATATTTATATATTATTATTAATTAATCTCTTTTAATAAGATGCTTACGATTTTTACCTTCGCTTTTAAAACCCCCGTATTATACCTAAGAAAGGATAAAAAGGCGCTAAGAATATTACTAGAGCTATATTTAATGAATACGCCCTTCCTATAGACCTAAAGGTAAAGTAGAAGACTCTTAAGATTCCTAAAACCCCTAAGAAGTAAAAGGCTATACTTAGTTCAAAGAAAGGAAGTAAGAAGGCTATACTAGCTTTAAAGAGTAAGAAAGAGGGTAAGAAGGTTAAGTCTATTAAGTAAAGTAACTTTAATAACCTTCCCCGTTGGTAGCCGAATATACGGCGCTACAAATCTTATTAGGAGAGTAATAATGTTGATAAGTTTACTCCTAATTCTACTAAACGTAAGCGCGTACAATAGCCGGTAAACTCTAGTAATTTAAATTATAATAGCGAATCGGATATAATATTTAAAAGCGAGTTAGAGCTAATACTAGACAATATTAAAGTAATTACAATAGAATTAAGCTCAAATTTAGACTTAGACTCTCTAGTAATCCTATTTTTAAATTACTTCCTACTTCTAGAATTCCCCTCTCTAGAACTCTCTCCAAAGCACTCTCCAAATCCCTCTCTAGAACCCTCTCTAAAATTAGAGCTCCAACTAAAATTTACTCTAAAACCCTCTCTAAACCCCTTTTAAAAAAACATCCCCCTAATACAAATACCCTCTCTAAAGCCCTAGTTATCTCTAGAATAATAATGGTCGTCTCTAGAGCTAATACTAAACTCCATTCAAATAGCTATACCAAAACTCTCATTTCTAAAGCCTCAAATAGCTACACCAAGACTCTCGTCTCCAAAGCCTCAAATAACTACAATAGAATCCAGCTCCCCTATCAAACAAACGGTTAACCGTAAGAGAAGTAGGGCAGCTAGCTCTCAAGTCTTACCAATTACTAAGGTTACACGAAGTAGTCGTGTAAGCAAGCCCAATCAGAAGGCCATAGAGGCGAGCCAACAATAAACTAGAAATAAACACTATACCAAACATTACGAAATTACTTCTACCTTATTCTCCATCGTCAATACCATAATCTTTCGTAGTATAAATAAATGCTATAAAACTATCCTATATTAAAGACATTGCGTGCTATAGAAATCGCTATATAAAACTATATCGTTGAACATCGTTGTTATTTTTCATGTTTATGTAAGGCTCTGGAATTTACTATGTAAATGATATTTTACTTCAAAATAACGTACCAAGACTAGTAATAATGGGGCATAAATAAGCAATGGGGCACAAGAAAGACATCGCTGGGGCACAAGGATGAAATGCCTTCCTTATAGTCTCTCGCTATTATATTATTATTCATAACTTTTAGCTATAGATACAATCTTTTCGGAGGACCTAATTTATCCTTATTATTATCGTAGTATTCTTGAAATTTATATACTACGTTCTTAAACCCTGCAACATCGTACCAAACTACATTTAGGTCCCATTGCTTCCAATTAACTTAATATTTAAAACGGCCGTTAACTAGTCTACAGGTTACGATATCCTCTACCTCCCATTCTTCGTTATTAATAATCTCTCCTTCCGGGTTATCGTTGGCTTAGCCAGGTAGGGGATTCTCCGGGTCCTTTCTTAGTCTATTAATATAGAAGATCTTAGAGCCTCTCTATAACAGCGGTACTTCGAATTTATAAGAATAGCCTACTAAAACTACTATTTTATATAGGGTTCTTATTAATAGAAAGTCTAGTTTGTCGTTTAGTCGATCCGTTGACTAAGCCTTTTTAATAATAAAGACTTTATCGCTTATACTAAAGTCCGGAATCCGGCGATATCGGTTAGCCTATTTGGTCTATCTTTTTTGGGCCTTTTAAATTACTATCCTGGCTGCCGTTTACGTTTAGTCTAGCCGTTACGCAATAAGTCTAGCTTTTTCTTACGAAAGTTTTTCTTTTAGTATACCCTAATTCTATTCTCCGTCCTTAAAACTTCGAATTTAATTAATCGGAAATATAATTTTCCGGTACCCCAATATAACTTCGTAAAATCATAGTCTATTTAAACTTTCGTAGGGTAACGAACTTTAAACGAAGTCTAAAGCTGGTAATAGGTTTGACTAGTCGTCCTAATTGTGTAATAGGTAAGGGCGAAGTCTTTGATTAATATATTAATTTATAATCTCTACCTGCTTTACCATTTGCGAATGTCCTATATTATTTAGCTTCCACTTTATTTATAATAACCAGGCGAATTCTTAAGTAAATTCTAAAACGAATTACGGTCCTCGGTCGCTCGTAACGTTTTAAAATAGACCTAGTATCATATAAGGACCTTTATAATAGAGTATAGCGGCTTTCTTTCCTATAATTATATTTTTATATAGCGTATACTAAGATAATTTTGAAAACCGATCTATTATAATAAGGGTATTATTATATCCCTTTTTATCCTTTGGTATAATTTTAAAGTCTATTACAATAGATTACTCAGCCTGATAATCTGGCTTCGGGGCTTCTATTTATAATAGTCCCGGTATTTTATTTTTAAGGACTTTAAAAAATCGGTAAATTTAATAGTTATTAATATATTATTTAATATTTAATATCAGGCCGGGCTACTAATACCGAATAATAACTACCTTCCTGTTATAGGATTACCTGTGACTGCCTATCACATGCACGGCTCCTGCCATAGGCAGTTGAGCCTCGTACCGTGCTATTACTACTATTGGCCAATAGTATATTACGTGCATGTGTACGTGCGGTTGGTCTAGGCTTTAGGCATAGCCTTTGTACCTTACTTTATATCGCTAAACCTACGTATACCTTTCTTTCCCTCTCTTCGTATAATTATATATATCTAACCTACCCCCTACCTTTGGCCTTGCCCTGTAATAGTTAATTATACCTTTCTATTACGTTATAACTGTATAAATTTATTTTAATCGCTGCCGTTATAAGAATTTCCGACGTACTTGCAATTATTGTACTACGATAGTTTTAATTGTATTACGTTAATAGATTCGACTTTTAAAGTCCGATCCTTAATACTACTATATTGTATTGCGATTCCCTAATGTTTAAAAAGTAATACGTTTACTTAATTATAAGGTAGTACCTATTCTTTATTAATCGAATTGATTAATATTGTCCGTTATTAATGTAGACGTTACTATTTCTATTATCGGTTCAATTATCGACCCCGCTTACGAGTAGTTTTTTAATAATATTATAGAGGCTTTTAACGGTAGTTTTAATTCCGGCGCTATAATTAAATAGAGTAACTTTAATATTATTTTTAAATTTATTAACTATTCCGCTTTCGCTTACGTTATTATTACGCTCGCCTAATTTATTGATTAGGACGTTATTAGTACGAATTCCTTCATTATAGTCGTTAATAATGTATTAGCCGATAATACGAAGTAGCTAATTAATTAGGATGTAACTATTACCAGTGTCTTTCGGGGCGCCCGGCAGAATAGACTGAAGCGCAGCTGTTATAGGTCTAGGGCTAGATTTTAATTTGTAAATATTAGAAATTTGGTCGTATAGTACAAATTTAAGGCTGGATTCCTAATTTATTAAGGTATAAGCATTTGGTCGCGTTTTAAGGGTAGATTCTCAATTTATTAAGGTATAAGCATTTGGTCGCATTTTAAGGCTGGATTGTCAATTTATTAAATAAGGCTAGATTTTTAATCTATTAGGGTATAAGCATTTGGTCGCGTTTTAAGGCTGGATTCTCAATCTATTAAATAAGCCTAGATTTTTAATCTATTAAGGTATAAGTATTTAGTTGCGTTGAAAGGCTAGATTCTCAAGCTATTAAAGTATAAGCATTTGGTCGCGTTTTAAGGCTGGATTCTTAATTTATAAATTTCAAAAACTTAACCGAATAAGATAAATTCAAAGTTAGACGATTTTCTATAAATTTTAAAGTATTAATTATTTTTTATATAATAATAGTCAAATCTTAATTTATAAATAAAAATTTAATTAATTATTTTTACTTCTTTTTCTTTTTACCTTTAATTTTTTCTCGCCTTTTATTATTATTATATTTTTCTTCTTTTTTCTTTTCTTTCTTTACTGTAATTTTTATTTTTTTATCATTTTTCCTTTTTTAATTTTTATTTCTTTTTTCTTATTTCTTATTTTTTAATTTTTTTTTTCCTTTTTTTTTTTYTTTTTTTTTTTTTTTTTTTTTTTTTTTTTTTTTTCCTTTTTTTTTTTTTTTTTTTTTTTTTTTTTTTTTTTTTTTTTTTTTTTTTTTTTTTTTTTTTTTTT
>RAKG01000100.1:0-139572 GCA_009802275.1 Neurospora sp. CHS-2018a | reverse complement strand
TATTTTTTTCAAAATAAAATTTTAATTCTAATTGGAATCGAACTCACGACCTTTTAATTATAGAAGTAGCTATTAGACCCATTGAGCTAATAACTAAACTTGGAAAAACGGTTCGTTTTTTCTACTTATATAATTAGAAGCCTTCGTTCCTATTCGTTTCTAACTACTCTTCGCTCCTAAATACCCTTTTTCTATTTCTCTCAATAATTACTTATCGCAATAACGTGCAAATAGTACCAAATTGATCGGAAAGAAAAGACGGTCATTTTGCAACTACTTACATTTAAATGCACGCGATAATAGGGGAGAAATCGGGATTACAATCGGTTTTTGAATAGAATGCCTTTTGAGGACGGTGTCATTTGCAATAGTAGCATTTTGATAAAACCCTCTTCTTTTCGATTTTTCTCAACAACCAAACCTCTATATAACTTATACAAGGTATCAAAATAATCAGAAAAAAAAGACGAACATTTTGCACCTAGTTACATCCCGATGCACGCAATAGTTAGGGAGTAATATCGATTACAAAATATTTCGTAGCTTTTTAGAGCTACTATTAACACTATATTTTAATAATTTCCTAATCAGGTATAGAGTAGGGACCCTAGCTCCGCAATTAATTGCATTCTAGCCCATTATAGACAGAATCACTTATTCCTTCCTTACAGAATCTTTAATATAATTAAAGGAATAAGCGCTTCAATAAATATTATAATTATACTTTATTAAAAAATACTATTAATTAAAATAAGTAATTAATTTTAGTTCCCTATCCTTATTATATTACGAAAATATCCTTCCATAAACCCAATTTAACATATCTATCTCTATAACTATTTATTTCAACTAATCGAAAATACGTAGAATAGGTCTACTTGTAAAAGCCTTCTTTAATACTTCGAAAGACTATTAATAATAATCCTTTTATTCCCAATCCTTAATATCCTTTTTTATTAATTTGTATAATGGACTAGCTAATATAGAAAAATATTTAATAAACCGATAATAGAAGTTAACGAACCTTAGGAAGCGCTATAGCGCTTTTTTAGTATTTAGAACCTCCTAGGAGGTTACAACCGCTACTTTTTCTAGATTTATCTTAATACCTCCCGGAGTAATAATTAACCCCAAATATTTAATATATTTAATATAAAATTTATACTTATCGATATTAATCTACAAACCCATATCGATTATCCGTCTTAATATTTTATTAATATATTTAATATACTCCTCTTTATTTTCTAAATAAATAAGGATATTATTTAAGTAAACAATAGTATAAACATTAAGGATATTATATAGGACATTATTAATATAGTTCTAGAAAATCCTTAGTGCTCCTTATAACCTAAACGGATAAATTAATGATTTAAAAAGTTTAAAGCGAATAATAAAAGTTATAAACTATTTGTAGCCTTCCTTTACCCGTATATAATTAAATATAGAAATTATATTAAACTTTATAAAGATTTTCGCTTTATAAATTACGTTTAACGTCTCTTTAATTAATAATAATAAATATTACGTTTTAAATATTATATTATTAACGCTCTAGTAATTTATGTAAATATAAACCCTACCCCTTAATTTCTTTATTAATAGAATAGGCGCTATAGAAACGGATTAAGAAAACCGGATAAACTTCTTCCTAAAATTCTTATCGATTTATTTTTTAATAATAGTAGCCTTAATAGGTAATATAGGCCTAGGTTTAGTATATAATACTTACTCTCCTAATTAAAATTCGATTTTATAATTATAAAACCGGTTAGAGGGGAATTAATTTATTAATACTAGTAAAAAGGTATTAATGTAGGATTAATAATAAAATAATAATATTTTGCTAATTTCCTCTTTAATCCTCTATAATTTATCCGCCTTATTTATAAATTTTTATATATTTTCCTCTAAGATTTTAATAAAATATATACGTATATATAATTAATTGTATATAGTTAAAATTAATCTCTTTTATAAATAAAGTTGAAGGTAGCGGCGTTTAATTTGCGAATGTCCGTAGGGTTAATTTTATTATTAATTGGTTTGCTAAACCGGATTAATATTTAATAATCCCCTACTAATACGCGCCTCCTATCTAATCTAGCGTAAAATTAATATAGTACATCCCTTTTAATTTTAATTAATACCGTAGTAATATTAATAATAAATTTAACCTTCGCCCCCGCCCGGTAATTAATAAGAATACGGTATAAAGTTAATAGTAATAAAGTTTCCCCTTTATTCTTAAATACGGAAGTCTACTCTTTAAATCCTTTATCCTTAAACTAAAGTCCCCCGACAAATAAATTCTCGCCCTCTACCCCTAAAATCTCCTCTTTATAGAAATAACCCTTAAGGATAATATTAGTATTACCTTTAGGAAGGGTASTACCCTTCTTATAAGGTATAGATAGTATAATACCCTTTTTAATAAAAGTAGGGGGGAAAAATACTTTTTTATAAATATAAATAATAATAATAGAAACGGGGCTAAAGAGCGCCCAAAGCGCTTCTATTTAATCGTTAGAGAGACCTACTAGTAAATAATAGTTATAGTAATTAAAATAATTAAATTATATACCGCCGCTTTTATAATCAATATATAATTTATAAATTACTATCTAAGGATAGCCTAAAATAATAGGGTATTTCTTATAGAAATCGTATATTAAAAAAGTAATAGTTTCCTCGTAATAATTAATTCGCAACCTTCCTTTTACTACCGTTTTAATAATACCCTTAATATTATTATCCGCGAATACTAACTTTTTAGAATAAAATAATAGAAAATAAGGGAAATTATATTTTTAAACGAAGGAATAGTTGATAAAAATATATATAGAGTACCCGTTATTAATGAAGGCAACGCAATAGTCTTTACGTATATTAGTAATTATATATATAAATAATAGAATTATATTTGGAAAAATAATATTATTTAATAATTAAATTTATACCTCCTCTAAATTAATAAAAGGATCCTATTCTCTCTATAATATAATTAACCGACTAAACCTCTATATACAATTAGGTACAAAGGCTACTTATTTCCCTAATTATTATAATATTCGCCGCTTGTAGTAAATTCGTTAAATTTTTTAATACTAATAATTCTAATAGCCTAAATTTTTACTACATCTCTTCCTCTACCTCTTAATCCGCTCTTACTATTTCTTCTACTACCCTAACCTCCTCGTTCCTTATCTTTATTCTTCTTCTTTTCTTTACTAGTAAAGACCCTATTAATATAAGGTTTATTACCCTAATTAATCGAACTAAAGTAATTGTAAACTATATATCCCTACTAACTATAACGATAATAGAATCCCTTTTCCCTATATTCCCTAAAAACCTTTAAGTCGAATATAGTAAATATATTTATTATATTTAAATCTATTTAATTTCCTCCTTAGTTTATTATTTTATTATCGGCCGAAGTAGGAGGGGCAAATCTATTACCGCCGTTATTATTATTACTAAAGCCGCTACTGCTACCCTTATTAGCGGAATTAGCCGAAAAGCCGGCTATAATTTTATTGTAATATTTAGCGTCCTTAATCTTCCTATTAACTTTTTTAACTAATTATAGCTATTTAATATATTCGTCGTTACTTAGGAAGTCTTAAGAGATTAAAGTTTAACGGAACTTTTTATTAATTTTATTATAAAAGTAATAAACCTTTATAATATTAATAAGATTATATTTATTTATAAATTTAATAAATTCGATCTTGAAATATAGGAATAGTATATTGCCTTAATAGAAATTGATTAAATATTTATAGGTATTTAATTTAATATTTATATTATTATACTAATTTATTAAGTATTAGAGAAAAATTTCGCTTATTTTTTATAATTACTAATCGGAATTAATAGGGAATTTTTTAATTTTAACGAAGCCACTTTCAAATATTGCGTACAAATTTAATTCTAAATAGAATATAGCCCTTATAATTTTAATCTGTTCGTTAAGAAAATAAATTATATTAAACTCCTAAGCAGCTTCAATTTAATAACGCTATAAGCGGAAAATATTGTAATATATAGTATTATCCTTCCTTTTATTAATAAAAACGGGAGGGTCTTTAATAATATATTTAAGAAGGCGAGCGGTAAGGGCTATCGAAATTGCCGTAGGTATAATTAGGGCGCCTTCGTTAAAAATAATAGGGGTTGTTAAAGGGGTATTAGAAAATATAGTAGTAATTTATTCGCGTAAGGTAGTAATAACCTATTAGGCTTCCTAATACTATTACTAAATTTATTAATATTTTATAATAATGGTATTATAGTTAATAAAAACTTAAGCGAGTATTCGGCTAAGCGTATTAATAATAAATTGAAATACCGGCTATTAGCCGATATTAATAATAATTTCCTAATATTCCCTAGGTATAGGAGAAGGGTAGAGATCGAATGCGATATTAATAACAAAGTTCTAAATATCGGAAATAACGTCCAAAATAAATAGTACCACTCCTATAATAATTATATTGTTAATTAATTCGTCGTTGAAAAATTAGGAAAGCGCGCTCAAATCGTAAATATTAAATTTAAATCCGGACTCTAGGCTAAGTATAATATAATTAAGTAGGTAGGGATTATTACTATTACTACTAGTAGAATAGTAATTATAATCGTAATTACTATCTTCTACTGCGTAATTCTATAATAATATAGAGAAATTATAGTAATAAGAAGGCGTAATCGTAATAATTAGCCCGCATTTAAATTATAGCTCTAATAAATCCGCGGCTTAACGAAGCGACTCTATATACCGGGGTCTGCGACTAATAGCGACTTCGATGTAGGAGATAGATTGTATAGCTGAACGCTATACGATTCTAAGGGTCGAAAAAGATATGCGTAAAAACGTAATAATTTGAAGGTATAATTAATTATTATAGTACAAAGGTATAAGGTAGGTAAGAATAAATATAATTATATAAGGAGAAGAAAAGGGAAGGTCTAAAGGTATGCTCTAGGACTAGCTTTTGTAAGCTAATTCTAATTAATAGCTCTATAATAGTCTTATAAGCACTATAGAGTTAATATAATTATTGTGTAGTAATAACGATTAAAGCTATTATAAATACTATAATTGAAACGCCCATTCCTTCACAGAGCTTCGTCGTCGGGCCCACCTCCTAGGTGCCACAATTGGATCCATACCAGAGGTCGTGGTCCGTAGGCCTATACGAAGCGACGGAAGGAGCGGCGGTTTTGTCTATACTCGGTAACCATGGTCACGTAGAGTAAAAACCATGCGCACGTAGAGTAAACCCACTTTTTTCGCTGAGTAAGCCCAGCCCAGCCGCCCAGCCGCGCCAGCACACCGTGTGCAACTGAGGCCATATAAACGATGCCTGCGCATTACCAGATTTACGTCGTTGGCGTTATTTTTTACGTGAAGTTATTTAGAGTAATTAATCTAGTTAATTGTTTACTGTGGAGGGTGTTGATACGGTTGTTGCCACTGTAATTGCTGTCCCCCTTGCTGGCTCTGTTGCTGCACTTGTTGCACTTGCTGCACTTGTTGTACTTGTTGTACTTGCTGTACTTGTTGCACTTGCTGCCTAGAGTGTACGTACCTACCTTGATTTTGATACCCGCTATGTAAGTGTTGCCTAGAGTGTTGGAGAGTTCCTATATATCCCTGTGAGTAAGAGTAAGGCACTAGAGGGGGTGCTATGGGAGCTGGGGTTCGCTGCTTATATTGCGTTGTTGGTATTGTAACCTATCCCTCTCCTTGCTATTAATTAGAAGGCGGCGGACTGTCCTAATATTGAGGTAGCTATTTGATAGCCGTTGGCGGCTTATAACTAAGCTGGTTAGAGTTGGCGTGAGCTGGCGGATAGTTATAAGGCGGCTGTATTTGATTGTTTAATGGCTATTGCTAATTATAAGGAATTTAGGGATAAAGAGAGGGAGAGGGTGCTATGGCTCTCTATGAGGGAGTTGGAGGGTAAAAAGGCGAAGGTAAGGGAGAGGGAGTTGGAGTTTTAAACGGCTGGAGTGGAGGGGGTGCTATAGCGGCTAGAGTTGTTGCTGGCGGCGCTTGAGGTGCTGGGGTCCTCTGGGAGGCGATATTCTCTATGAAGCTTTGGGTAAGGGCCTCTAAATCTGCTTTCGTAATGGCCTTTCTTGCTGGTTCTTGAGTTGCCGCTCGTTGAGTGCCTCCTCCTCTACCGCCTCTACTGCGGGGCTGTCTTTGGCGGCGAGGTGTAGAGGCTGGTGCCCTCCCCCTTATATTTCGTAGCATTACCCGGCGAGGGCCCGCCCTATCTTCGTTATAAGAAGGTATGCGGCGGTTATTATACCGGTCGCGGTTAATAAGCGCGGTGGCGGCGGGCGCGGTAGGCGCGGCGGGTTGGGCAAGCCGAGTAAGGATATAATTACCTTCGAGCTCGCGTGGTTTATAGATTTCCGGGTTTATAAGGTTTCGTCCCGATACTCCCTTTATATATTTAGTAAGGTTTGGATTGGGGATAACTACTTTACGTCGGCGGCTAGGTAAGGTAATTGGGTTTCGAATCGCGTGAGTACGGCGTTGGGCCTCTGTTATTGAGCTATTCAATAGCTAGTGCTTATTTACGTCCTCTATAGCCAACGCTAGCGGATTAGGAATCATTTGTAATAACCTCAATATGAAGTGTTTACATAGGAGACCATACTGCGCAGTAAACTCCCCCTTGTAGGTAGCATCTGGGTCTTGATGAGGATCTTTGAGCTAGTCGTTATATGTATAGCGGTATTAAAACTATAGGAGTTTGAGGGCATAGGGCGCCACCTGCCAGTAAGAGAGGTTAGTGAAAATTCGAGACCTAGAGATTGTCGGAGGAGACCTAGACTTACCTTTAATACCAAGTCGTCGAACATTCCTACGTTTTTGTACTTGGGTAAGACCTCCTGTTTCGCCTTTGTATACTTCGTCTTGAACGTTTTTCTTTGAAATCGATAGGTAGATCGTATATGCTCGTACAGTTGGTCTAACGAGGAGAGGCGGTTCTTGAGGAGGCGTTTAATAGCCCTGTGTACAGACTCGATTCGATTGGTTGCTTTGATACTATAATTTCGATATTTAGAGATAGTATGGTTACCGAACTTATTAATCTATGGTAGGTAGTATTTGTAGAGGTAGGAGAGGAGTGTTATGATAAACGACGGTTAGTCTAGTAAAATAAAAAAAGGATGGGCGAAAAAGGTATATTATTTATTGTAGAGGGGGTGGAGGGAGGGATGGATTTATCTATGTAATAATAGAAGAGTGTGTAAAAGTGCTGGATTTGGGGATAGGATATTTACGAGTCTGTCGTTTAAATTCATTAACTATTAATTGCTATGCCCTTTTGAAGCAACCTTCGTCATTAGTATAAACTACCTGCTTCTATGCCTTTTGGAACCCCTTATACGAATTTGGATAAAATCGACGAGTTGGATTATAAGCAGGCATATTACGGCTTCGTAGAGCGATAGCTTTAGGTGGCGGCTTATCAACTGCCTTACGAACTCCCTATCTATTATTGGGTTATTGTATAAGATTGATAGCGACGGCGGCATCCTCTACTTCGTTTGGGTCATCCTCTTCTAAGTTATCATCGAGATATTTATTAGGCTCGTTATCCTCGGCGGCAACAGCGGGGCCTCGATATAATAGAGGATTAGGGCTATTACTATCCAAATCCCGAGTAGTTAGCGGGGGAATTAATAGGGTAAAATCGGGAATTAGTTCATTACTACCTAGCGGACCCGGTTAAACCTATTTCTTTTTAATATAATAATTTACGTTCTTTATAACGTACTATATATAGAGCTGGTATAGCACTTCTAAATAGGTAGTAATAGCGGCCTTTTTAAATCCTCTATCGAAATCGTTAATAATAATATTAGGGTTGGGGATCTTGTAATCCTCTTAGAGTTTCTTTAAATAGTTAAGTTGCTATTCGAAATTTATTTAACTCTCTCCGCTTAAAAGACTAAAGCTAACGTTGAAATTGTGACCTAGTATATCGACGCTAGTAATATTGAGGAGGGGGAGGTTAAATCGGTTAATTTATATTAAAAAAAGGGAGTTAGTATAGATTCCCAATACGATTTATAGGGGTAATGGATTTATTTATATAATAATAAAAGAGTATATAAAAGTGCTAGATTTATATAGTTGTTTACCTTATACGTATTATCGACTAATAGCATATGGGGGTTCTTCTTCCACATTTTTAAATACTATTCGAAAGTCTAGAATACTCGTATAACCCTTCTACTCTCGTTATACTTAATAAAGTGCTCAATGCCGTAAAGGTTCTTATATTATTCTAGCAAATCAATAAGTATTTTAGTCGAAGAATAAGGACTATACTTTATACGGCGAATACGCTATTGGATATTCCAAACCTCTTAGGCTATAATAGGGATTTGAAGACTACGAAGTTCTATAATTAGTTAGTCGTTGGCGATTTTAGGAGGAGGTATAACGTATTGACCGCTATTATTATTATCGAGAGTGCTACTTAAATAGTAGGATATTTAACGTATACTCATCCTAGCGATGCCGGATAACCTCTTAATAGTAGTTATAATAATATCCTTATAATTATAACGAAGCTATTGCCGGTAGATAATATTGCCGGCGAGGTTATCGACGGTGAGCTCGTGGTTGTAAGTATTGTTAATTTCTTTAGTAAACCACTAATTGCCCTGCCTTTTCCTCAATACGACTTTTATTCGATATTTATAGTCGATACGCCGCGAGGCAATATTTCGAATTCTTTAACTGCGAATCGTATAAACCCCGCCGTGCATATAGCGATAGTCGACTCGAATAACCTCCTCCTCTCCTCTTATCATCCCCTTTGTTTAACCGCACAATACGACCGTAAAGCCCTATTGTACGCAGTGATCTTATAGTGCGTTAAAGGCAGCGACCTTATTATTATAGCTAGGGGATACGAATAGTAGCTTCGCTGGAGAGGGAAATCTAGCCAGTATTGGAGAGAGGGCTGGAGACTTCGCTAGTACTAGAGACCGCTATCGTATGGCGGCGCGCTCGCTGGGGGACTGTAGTGACCGCGTTCTTAATCTTGCTTACTATTGGCGCTAGAGGCGGATCGATAGCGATAGGAATGTAGAGACGACGGGAGTAGAGGCGAGGGGAGTCGTGCTCCGCTTAGGAGTAATTGCTTGCACCGGACTCGAGGGTATTTTAGCTGGGGATTCTGGTTGAGTGCCGTCAGTACTGGTTGCTATAGTCGGGTGGCTAGTCTGATTTACCTTGACTGTACGGGGCATACGGTCGCGATTGGAGATTTGTTAGCGGGCGGTATGGCAATACGGCGAGCTCGATAATACTCTACGAAATAATAATAAAGATAGTAAAATAATCGCTCAAAATAAATGCGCAATACTAAAGTAAGATCTCGCGATAGCTTTATTTAATTGCGTACACGACTAACGATCGCTAATAGACTGCGCGACGGTGGTGGCGGTTGGGTAGCGATGTGTACGGTGTACTGGCGCGGCTAGGCGGCTGGGCGGCTGGGCTGGGCTTATTCAGCGATAAAATCGATAAAAGTGGGTTTATTCTACGTGCGTACGGAAATGACTCTACGTAACCATAGTTACCGGTCTATATTGGGCCAAATGCAATTAATTGCGGAGCCATCCGTCCCAATCAGGCAATTCGACGAGTTTGGCTAAATTCGAGGCCCGTGCTTTTCGCGAAAAAGGCCACTTTTTGCCTTTGCAACAGAATTGCTCCTTAACTAGAGAATGCATTATCGTGCACTAAGTCGCAAAATGTTCGCCTTAATTTTGCGGTCATTTTGGTACTCTGTGTAGCTTATGCAGTGGTTTGGTTGTTGAGAAAAGTCGAAAAGAGTGGTTTTTATTGAATACGACCGTTGTATCGCTGCACTTTAAATGCGACCGTCGTATCGCTGCACTTTAAATGCGATTGTGGCTTACGATAAGGATTGGAAGCGATAAGATATTGGGAGTAATGAAGAGATATTGGGAGTAATGGGAGAGATATTGGGAGTAATGGGAGTAATGGGAGTAATGGGAGTAATGGGAGTAATGGGAGTAATGGGAGTAATGGGAGTAATGGGAGTAATGGGAGTAATGGGAGTAATGGGAGTAATGGGAGCAATAGGAGCAATAGGAGTAATGGGAGTAATGGGAGCAATAGGAGTAATGGGAGTAATAAAGAGATATTGGGAGTAATGAAAAGACATTGGGAGTAATGAAAAGATATTGGGAGTAATGAAGCCTCCCCTCCCAAAGTCTTTTCGCTTATATAAATAGAAAGAATAAACATCTCTGTCAATCAATTGGGCTAGTGGCTCAATGGTAGGGCTAGTGGCTTAATGGTTCTTATATTTGCTCTTCTAAGTTCTTAAGGTTGTCGGTTCGATCCCGTTTGAGGTTGTTTTTTTTTTCGAAAATAATTAAGTCCTAAAAATGACCAAGTCCCAAAAATGACCAAGTTCTAAAAAAGAAAAAAAAAAAAAGAAAAAAAAAGAAATTCGGAAAAAAAAGGAAATTTTAATTAAAAAAAAATTCGAAAAAGAAATTCGAAAAAAAAATTAAAAAAATTTCCTAAATAAACTTAAGATGTAGACCTATGGGCGTTTCACTGTCTTCGTTGGGCACATTTAGCTCCGCCCAAGGAAAGACTATGTTAGCTTTATACAATGGTCGGAGCTATGAGCTGATCTTTGGCTCAGACCTAGTGCCATCGCTGCTATAAACCGTTATAGGGTTAACCCTGTGACAAACGGCGAGCTTCCTCGAATTAAATTTAGCGGCGTTAATTTTATTATTTAAGTTTAAATCGGCGACGAGTTTCTACAAATTCAGTCCGGCGACGTTATTCCTCCTCGAATTCGGTTTAATAGCGTTATTTAATAAATTAAACTTATTATTTACGCTCGGCCTTAAATTTAGCTTAATATTTAACTTTGAATTTAATTCGACGGCGTTAGTCCTTATCGAATTCGGTTTAACGACGTATTTTTTCTAATTCGCCCTAACGACGACGTTCGGCAAATTCGATTTAATAAGTTTCTTCGAATTCGATTTAACGACGACGTTCGGCTTCTTAATATTTCCGAGCCTTAAGTTCTTAGTATTCGGTTATTAGACGTACGGCGTAATCGACGACTTCTTCCTATTATTCCTTATATCCCTAATTTACCCTCTATACTTTAAATTATTCCTTAACTTTTTATTAGTAATATTTAAATCTATTTAGGAGGTTTTATAGGGTTCTTTCTCTAATAGACGGGGAGTAAAAAAGTTTTTAAAGATTTAGAGCTTTAATAGAGTTAGTTCTAAGCCTAAATAGGGTTTGAAATATTTCGGTAGGGAGTAGTTAAGGTTGACTTTAATTCTAAAGGTTTAAATTAGGTAAGGATAGGGAATAATTATATTCGACTTAATAGTATAGTTTTAGAAGGTTAGTTAGGGTTTAATTTAAATATCCTTTAATAGGTTAATATATTAAAGTACTTTATATTTTAGGTTATAAAGTTCTCGCGGGAACGCTTTATTTAATCTACTTCCGCCAATTGCTTAAAAACTTTAAAAACGAGTTCTTCTTAATATTCTAATTAATTAAGTATCTCTCTTCGTTGATAGGATCTTCAAATTCGAAAATAGGCTTAAAAAGTTTAACGAAATCGAAGTCTACTTTTGTAAGTAAAGTAGATTAGGGCTGCCCGTCGAAGTAGAATCTTAGGATTTGACGAGCTCGTTAATACCTGTCGGTTATCTAACTTGGTTTGACGGAGTAAACGCCTAACTCGGAATTAGATTTAGGGAAATTAATAGCCTCAATTCCTTTAATAAATTTAGGAGACGAATTATATCGAGCCGGGTTTAAGGAAATCGATTATATCGATTTACTTAATACGGGGTAATATATTAGACGTAGAGGGCCGCGGTTATCTAGTACAAATATATTAAGCGGGTGTTTTAATCCTAATTTAATTCGATTAGTGCTTTCGTTGCTAAAGAAGGGCTAGTGAAAATACCTTTTCGGGAATTAGAGGAAGAAAGAAAGAAAATTAATCGATTAATCTAATTCGATAATAATAACTTCGTTCTACGCATTCGATACGTAATAGCGTACTACTTTATAAGGGTAATATAGGTATATAGTATAATATGTCTATATTAATAATAATCTAGGCTAAGTTTAGCCAAGAACCTAGCCGACTCGAAGGAAATATATATAACCTCCCAATACCTCGCCCACTGGGTACTTCCTTCCCAAATCTAACTTATACCTACCTAGCCTGCCTAGGCTGTCTCCCATGAGTTCCTAGCTCACCTCACACATGGGTCTGACCTCGGATCACATACGGAGCGCCAAGACAGCGCCAAGAGTTTTGCCCCACACCGTAAATGAAATTTAGCCGATATCGGAGTCCTTAACAATTAAAATTTAACTTTTTTCAATTGTCTTATATAATAATAATTGATAGGACCAGTCCTGAACCAGTCCTGAACTAGTCCTATACCGGTTCTAAACTAATTCTAAATTAGTCTTTCTATAATAAAATCTTAAAGTTTTTTTTTAATTTTAAAATAAATTTATTTAATTGTAGATAAATATTTAATAGCTTTATTAATAATATATTTACCATTAATTTTTATTTAATACGTTTTATAACTGTTTTTAAAATATAAAAGTTTATAAACTACAAACTAGTTTATAATTTAGTTTTAACTAATAAAATTAATAATAAAGATAATATAAATTATTTTAATATTATAAAGTATAATATATTAAATAAAAGCTAGTATTATTTTAATAATAAGTAGGCTTATAATCTTACTAGTAAATTTAATATTAATAAATAAATTTCTTTATTTTATAAAAAGTAAAAGAATATTATTTATTATTTATTTATTAAAAACGAAATAGTAGTAATTATAATTGTATTGTATATATTTATTAATAATTTTATATATTAATTATAATAAGGACACTAGTTTTATTTTAGTCTTATATTAATCCTTAATAGGTCTTAAAATAGTCTTCCTAATTAAATAATATTATTAAGTAAAAAAATATTTAAATATTATTTATAAAAAAAATAAAACTAATTCTAAACCGGTCCTATACTAATCCTTAATCGGTTCTGGACTAGTCTTCTTAATTAGGTATTATTACTTTTAAATGAATTCTAATACTATTAAGGAAGCACAGTGTGGATATAAATTTCTATGTACGGTATAGTGCTCCGAGTGTGATCCGAGGTCTATCTTGGTGCAGTCTTGGCGCTCCGTATGTGATCCGAGGTCAAACCCATGTGTGAGGTGAGCTGGGTGCTCGTCTCCCATGCCTAGCCTATACGCTACACAGGCATGCATTGCCTAGTGGCCTAACACCTGGGCCCTAAAGCTTTGATCACGCCCCCGCTGATAAGGAACGATCGGAGCTAAGATAAGCAACCGCGACCCGCAGCCCGCAAGGTGCACGCCGACTTACTGTGTTAAAGCATCCATCAACTTCCAAAGAGACGCCGAATTGAAGAAAGGGACATGGCCTGTCAGGTCCAAATCTCGTTGATGTGTTTATTGACCAAGATCCGCAGCCATTTAACTCAAAAGTCGAGGTTGATTGATAATCCTGACATGGTGTTGAATCTCGATTTCTTTGACAACAACGGCACTCGCACTTGCCAAGAACACCGAGGCCCCGCATACTCAGGGATCAATAAGTCAGAAACTAACCTAAAAGGGTATTAAGCTTTCCTCTCGGACAAGAGCTTACCAATGGAACCGATTCGATGCATTTGAGAAGTCGCGATCGAATTGAAAGACGTGAAGCACGACAGCGCAGTCGTACAAACAGAAAGTGCATTGTATATAAGATCCTCCTGCGGAAGTCTGGTTGCAAAGTGTTTGCTTCCTTTCAATTCATCCCATTCATCTCACCCGCTCTTCTCCCTTGCATCGACCGACCCGAACTGCAACCTCAAGAAGTCGGAGCTCCCCATCAGCAATCCCCGTCCCGTGCTTATCTGATAAAAGCTGTCCCTCCCGACTCTGTCGTCATTCTTTTTTGCGACCCCCATCAAACAAACCAAAACACCATCACACCAACCAAAAATAAACCAATTCCAACCCAACCGTTACAATGGCTCTTAGAACCATCCTCGTCACCGGCGCGACTGGCCAACAAGGCGGCGCCGTAGTCCGCGCCCTCCTCAACCACCGCAACTTCGACGCCTCCTCCCTCAAGATCCTCGCCCTCACTCGCAACGCCTCCAGCCCCTCGGCCCAGCGCCTCGTCGATTCCAGCAACGGCATCGTCCAGCTGATCCAGGGCGACTCGACCAACCCCAAGCCCATCTTCGACGCCCAGCCCAAGGGCTCCATCGACTCGCTCTTCGTCGTGACCGCGATGGGCAAGCAGCCCGAGGAGCAGCAGGCGATCCCGCTCATCGACACGGCCGTCGAGCACGGCGTCAAGCACGTCATCTTTTCGTCGGTTGACCGCGGCGGCGACGAGAAGAGCTGGGACAACCCGTGCCCGGAGATCCCCCACTTCGTGGCCAAGCACAACGTCGAGGTGCACATCCGCAACGAGGCCGAGAAGGACCCGTCCAAATTCTCCTGGACCATTTTGAGGCCAGTCGCCTTCATGGACAACTTCAACCCCGGCATCTTCTGCAAGCTGATGACGGCCATGTGGCGCGCCGCCCTTAAGCCCACCACCAAGCTGCAGCTCACGGGCGTCCGCGACATTGGTCTGTTCGCCGCCGAGGCCTTTTACAACCCGACCGAGTACGCCGGCAAGGCCGTAGGCATCGCCGGCGATGAGCTGACTCTGGAGGAGGCCCGCGAGAAGTTCAAGAAGGTTACCGGCAAGGAGATGCCCGAGACGTTCACCTTCCTCGGTAAACTGATGCTCTGGATGGTCAAGGACATGGGCGCCATGTTTGCCTTCTTTGAGAACCAGGGGTATGGAGTGGATATCGCGGCCGTGAAGAAGATTGTGCCGACGGAGGATTTTGAGACGTGGTTGAAGGAGAGCAGCAAGTGGAAGTAGGAGGACACTGCTGTCGAGTGGAGGTGTACGATACCCATCTTTTGTCCGGTTTGTTTTCTTTTGTCGGATTTGCTTGTTGGTTGAAACATTAGATTGAATACTTACCATTAATTGAGTGCCTAATAGAGATTGTTTGAGTTGAAGTGTTGAGTGATTGTGACGAAGTGTCTGGGCTGCTAGTGATGTCAGCCCTATACTATTCCCCGCTGGCAACTATAGGTGGTGCTGACAGTATGGGGTATAATATCCGATCCATGCCCTTCGCCAAGTGAATTCGGCATTAAACAGAAGTGATCCGGGAAAGGACAGTTATAGGAATCGGGAATAAGGAAGAACTCCTTTGTTCTTTACATTCGAGCAAGCGGGGCACAATGGTTCTCAAAGGTATCACCAGAGCGGCAGTGTCGCCGAACCCCCATCAGGTGCAAATCCTACCTCAAGGACAACCCCTCGCATCGCCTGTTCGGATTACAAAATGATTCATCCTGAGTGAGATATGGTGTTACATTGTCGGATTGTCAGCTTACCTAGGAGCGGCCGTCGTGCGGGGAAATCACCACCGTTTCTTGCACATTGGGATAGAGAAGGATCATACATCGCCTGTCGGTTCTTGGCCCCTGCCACACCAGACTACTTACCAAAAGTTCTATATAAACCCTTGAAGCCCCTCGAAGTGCACACGGGGAACACCTCAGATTTAACTCACACCTGCTTTCATCAACTGAAGGGGAAATTTGACAATCGAACTCACAAACCACCATCTCATCCCAAGTTCACACATCCAAGTCCTCATCATCATGGCCTCCGCAAAATCCACCCTCGACCAAATCCTCCATCGCTACACCACCCACTTCGACCCCTCCTCTTCCTCTTCCTCCTCCCCTTCCACCAAAGACAAACTCCTCGGCGCGTCCTTCCTCGTCGTCGACAAGTCCGGCCCCATCTACGCCGGCGCAGCCGGCCACACCTCCCTCCCCATCAATTCCTCGTCCCCCGCCTTCTCAACCGACTCCTTCCTCTGGGTCGCCTCCCTCACCAAACTCCTCACGACCATCTGCCTCATGCAACTCGTCCAACAAGGCAAGCTTACTAGTCTGGACGCGGACATCCGTGAAAAACTGCCCGAGTTAACCAAGGCGGGGGGGATTTTGAGGGGTTTTGAGGAAGACAACGACCAAAAAAAGGGGAAGGCTATTCTGGAAGAGATCACCAAGCCGATTACCACCCGCCAGTTGCTCACGCACTCGGTTGGTTTGGCTTATGAGTTGGGACATCCGCTTTTGGAGCGGTGGGCTAAAGAAGTCGGCAAAAAGGCCGACACGAATTCCATGACTGTGGAAGGGTGGATTACACCGTTACTGTTTGCGCCGGGGGAAGGGTGGGTGTATGGAACGGGGTTGGATTGGGCGGGGGTTTTGTTGGAGCGGGTTGTTTTGGGTCAAGACAGCAGTCAAAACACGACCACGACCCTAGGACAGTACATGCGCAAGAACATCTTCGAGCCGTTGGGCATGCAGAGTTCAACGCTAAAACCAGCTGCCGAGCCAGTCGATAGTAGACTAGAAAAGAGGATGAAGGACAAGCTGGTCCCCGTGGCGCTGAGGGATGCCGAAACGGGCGAGCTGTCGCAGGGAGAATTGCCGCTCCCGGCGGCGTGGGATCCCAAGGCGGAGAGCGGCGGTGCGGGGCTGTGGACTACGGCGGAGGATTATGGGAAGGTTTTGGCGGCGGTTTTAAGAGCGGCTGCTTCTGAAGAAGAAAAGGGTCTGGGACTCAAGAAGGAGACGGTTGATCAGATGTTTAGTCCGCAGTTGAATGAGAAGGGGTTGGAGATGGTCAAGGAGATGGGGAGGGCGTTTCATGCGGGCATCATGCCCGAGTTTCCGGAAGGGTTCGAGGCGGTCGATCATGGCTTGGGCGGGCTGCTGAATCTGGAGGATGTGGAGGGCAAGAGGAGGAAGGGGAGTATGATGTGGCATGGATATTGCAATTCGCATTGGGTAAGTTTTTTTTGTCCCTCTACTCTGATCATTGTGAACCGAAACGGATGGCTAACGTTTTGGGATGATGCAGTGGATTGATCGCGAAACGGGCATTGGTGCGTGCCTCTTGGTTGAACAGTTTCCCTTTGCCGACCCGGTGGTCATTCAGCTGTACAACGACCTCGAGCGGGCGGTTTATGGGGAGCTGGTCCCCGAGTGGAAGAAAGCGAAGGGTGCTTGAGGTTATCTTACCAAGCGAATAAGTCGTAAGAATAAACCGAACACCTCACTCACGGTCTCTACAGGCAATAAATACATTACGCCTTCGGGATACTCCTTGCACGCATCCATGTGTCTATATTATCCATGTGGACCAAAATTCAAAACGTTTCTGGGATCAAATAACCCCTAATAGATTCTGGCCGACGTGCTTCCACCTCATTACGAGACATATCACAGTTTTGCAACGGCCTTTCTTAACCAAAGCGAGCGGTATTGGACTGTCCCCCGTGTTCGGTTTATTCTTACGACCAGTCGCCAAGATATCCAGACTCGATGTGCCGCTAACGGACAAGAAAGCTTCCATATGGCATTGATATCTTTCCAATTGCATTAAGTAACCTATAGGCGATCCGCTGTCAGTCTATTGACTACAAACTTCCTTAGTAGCTGCACTTGTATCGTCAGCAAATTCCATTTGCGTAACGAACTCCCTGCAACCCTCAACAAGCTTGCTGATTATCTCAGACTCTTTGCCGTTGCCAGCCTCTGCAGCAGCCTTCAAGTCCTCACCCAGGTAAGTGGGAAGTTTATCCAGCCTCGCGGGCGGAGCAGCCTTCAAGTCCTCGCCCAGGTAAGTGGGCAGTTTATCCAGCCTCGCGGGCGGATCACCTTCACCTCCCTTGTAGTTAACCCGTTGTTGCATTTCGGGCCCAAAGCCATCCATGACTTCTTCCAAGAACAATGTCGCCTCGTCAAACAGTTGTAGGTAGTCAAGCTGGAGGAGACCTTCGAGCAGTGTCTGGACAGAGTCATCAACCAGCTGCAACATCTCGATAGGCGACAACTTGGACAGAACCGCCTTGCGCCGCAGGTACTCCTCGGTCTTCTCGTCCAACTTGGGTGGCGCAACCGAATAGGTACCCGTCGTCGTGCCGTTCACGTCTTCTCCGTCCTCCAACAACTCATTCGCCTCCCGAGTAGAACCCACAAGGGTACGTGGAGTTCCTCGGCGTCGTTCGAGCTGGAGTCGATGCATGGCCAGATGCTCCATGTAGGCAATCTCGTAGTAATAGTCTTCTTCGGCAAAACCATAGCGATAGTACAAAGTTCTTCGAATCTTGACAGATTGGGCGAAACCGGACCTGCTTGCGAGATCGGGAGGGCCGTCCCAGCCAGCTGGTGGCTTGATCGCCAGTTGGTAGTTGTGGATAATGGTGACAGGGTCCTTTACACCAAGGAAGCCGCTCTTGAATATGCTGTCATCGAGGTAGGTTTCGTTAAGCATCTCCATGTTGGGCCAGACAGGTAGGCTTGGATCGGCAGCACGGGCAGCATGGTACAGGTAAGACGCAGCCTCGAGAACGTAGGTGAAGGCGGCAAACTGGTGGCCCATTTCGCTATGCACAAGCCTTGCGCGGAAGTCGAGCAGGCCGGCCCAAACTGGCTCGTTCTTGAGGAGGAAGAATTCCTCTGGGTCTTCGTCAATCCCCATTTGTTGGAAGCGGAATAGCTTGTCTTCGTAGGTAAAGTCCTCTAGCAGGAACTCGGTGGTGTCCTGGATGCGATCACTGTACTCCCGCTTGAATGCCCTATCTCTGGTTACACTGCTGGGATCGTGAAGGCGGAGCGCATTCACCACTGTTTGACCCGTCTTTTGCATTTCGTTGAACGGATTGATGACTTCTTCCTCCATAATGTGGCGGATATCGACCCACAGGTGGAAGGAGAAGATGAGGGAAGACGTTACAGCATGCCTCTTGAGCGATTCCTGCCAGTCCTGCAACAGCAGTGGCTCGGCTGGGAGTTTTGGGGGAACCTGCCCATTCTTCTTGAGGGCCTTTAACAAAGAACCCTCTGTGATCATCTGAAAGCTGATTGTGTTTTCAAATTCCTGCCACGTCTTCATGTTATGTGCGCCATAGACAACCTTTTTCCGGGCTGAAGGTGGCAGCATGGGAACCTTGCCGGGAGGGACGTTCTTGAGGGTTCGGTAGATGGTGCAGTAGGACGGATAAGCCAAAAAATCAGCCTCGTCCTTCCACAAACGCTCGTCGTGTTCCTCCTGGCTCAGACCATCGTACGAGTCGTAATCGATGTGTTCGAGGCCAACCTCTACAAAGAGCATATCCATCATAAACGTATACTGGGTGAGCTCGGGATGGAACTTCAGGGCCTTCATGAGGTCCCACTCCAGCATGTGGAATAGCTCGAAGGCGGCGTTGGTAATGACGGCCAAGGTGTTGAGATGGACGGACCGGTCGTACCAGTAGTCGCACCATCGCTCTTGCACGTAGTTTCGGATGGTATTGAAGTCTTCGAAGAAGCAGTAGACCATCATGTAGAAATCGAACTCGTCGTCCTCGTCATCCTCGTCTGCCGAGGGCAAACCCCAATCGAACGTGTCCAGCCACGAGGTGTCTTCGTTGTTGTCTGTCGTGGAGGGGCGAGGGGATGACCGCGTCTCGCTGCGGCGTTCTTTGTGTGGCTTCTTGGTGCTCTTCTTGCTCTTGTGTGATTTTTTGGACCTCGTGGACTTTTGGTCGTCTTCGGACGGTGGATCGGCTTGGTCGTCCTCAGCTGCGTCGGGGGGCGTCTGGACTTCGAGATGAGTAAACATGTTGATGAGATCGGACAGGCCCATTGGGTTCTTCTCGTCGGGCTTCTCATTTTTGGTGTCCTTGCGGCGAGCCGAGGTCAGGGCTTCGAACTTGGCGAGGATGCGTTCGAGGACGTTGATAATGTGGGCGTGGGTTTGGTTGCTCTCCTGGAGCTTTCGGTCGGCCGGTCGCTTGGCGGCGGCACCACTAAAGAACTTGAAGCTCTTCTTTCGCAGGTTGACGACATCGCGGAGGATGTTGACGGCGGCATCGGGGATCTGCTCGGGCTCGGCGTTGTCGGCGATCTTGAGGGCGAGAATCTCGAGCTCGGTCCAGTGGACGGATTTGGCGCTTTCGACGTTGGTTTCGAGGCGGGGGTCGGGCAGGGGGGTGACTGTGGCTTTGGCTCGTGCCTTTTTCTGTCGTCGGGACTCCTTTATGGGGGCCGGGGCCGTCTCGACCACTTTTGTCTGATCGTCTTGGGCAGTGCCGTTCGGTTTTCGGGACACGACCTTGTCGGCGGTTTGCTTGACCCAGCTGGTGAACTGTGCCTGGGCAAGCTTGTAACGAGCCCAGGTGCCGCGGCCCACTCGATTCTCGGTCGATTCCATGGCTCAATGAAGAGAGACTCGGGTAGGGGCGTGTAAGGGTATCGACATCCGGCGTGCTGTCTCGGCCGGGAGAGGTTGTTCGGGGTCAATTCGTACAGGAAGCAGCCTCGGCATCCCAACCTTATAGGGAAATAGGGGTCTAAAAACAAGTCCCTATAAGCACCTAGTGAGAAATCGGGGGTGTACCAATCTTTTTCTTAGCCGATGTGCGTATGAGGGTCGTAGGCATAAAAAAGTCTGTTTTGACTAAAAAGTCTAAAAAGGAAAAAACCTCTGTTCGTTCAAACAGAGAAAAACGGGAAAAAAGGCGTTGTATTTGAATAAAAAGGTCGGAAAAGATGATACATTTGACTAAATTTTGACTTTAAAGCACAGACTCTAACAGCGCCATGACATTCCAGTCCATTGCAGGTTGGGATTGGGCGTCATCATTATAGAGTAAAATCGCGAAATAAATTGAATGCTTCGATCCGTTTTCTTCTGGTGTTGGCCCTTATAAAGTTAGGTTTTTGGAAAAAAAGAACGTTTATAACGTCTAATAAAGCGAAAATCCCTATTTGCAACAACAATCTTTTTTCCTTCCGACCCTTATACGTAACTCGCGAAGGGAACAGTCTTTCTAGGGTCTGTTTTCAGACCCCCTTTTCCCTATAAGGAAGTTATTTTTCGTGTCAAGTCAAACGACGTCACGCGTTAGGGGCAGATGTGCCATGGCGGGGAGCTCCCCTGCGCGCCCTGTAAGTGGCCTGTGCTCTTCCCGGGACTCGGGCGGGGTCACTTCAGCATCCCCTCGTCAACAACCGAAGTGGTCGTAAAAATAAACCGAACATGGACAGTCCAATACGGCTTGCTTTGGCTAGGAAAGGCCGTTACAAAACTGTGATAGGGATTACAATAATTTCAGGAAAACACATCGGCCAGAGTCCTTTAGGAATTCTTCCATTCAGGAACGGCGTAGGAGTTAGGTTCAAAGGTATAAGAAAGACGCTGGGATGCGTAATAAGAGTATACTCAAGGTGTAATGTACTGACCGTAACGTATTCGGTTTATTCTTACAACTATATTCGCCTCGTCAACAAGCTCAAAACCAGTTCTACAATGCAAACAAAAACAACATGTACAAAACGGCGATTTGCAGACAAACATTGAGAAATGCACTTGTCCGTCGTTATACGAGCAAAGTTATTTCCATCTTACCATGGGTGTCCGTCTCCAAGTCAAGAGCGCGTGAATTCATAAAAAGGTCTGTACCACTAATGCAGAAATCTCGCCATGGGCTTCAGGGGCTTCAGGGGCTTTTCACTGATTCTTCATCTGCTGCCCAACTTGAGCTTTCTCTCTTTTCAACATCACCTTGAACTTGGACCACGACCCCTATACACAGACACCTCTATCACCATTCCTTCATCTTGATCGCCAACGCAAATGGGCTCCAATGATGTGCCGCCCGCCCATTGCCCGTCATGGGTAGTCCCAACGAGTACCGCTCTGCTCGGCATCGGCGTGCTGTTCTGGGACGCGACCTACATCCTGATGACGCGCCGCGCCCTAGCCACCAAGACCTACGGCATGCCGCTTCTGGCCCTCGCCCTCAACGTCTCATGGGAGCTCGTCTATGCCTTTTACGTCAGCGAGATGATACTGGAGAAACTCGGGTTTGCCTTCTGGCTCTTGCTGGACGTCGGTCTCATCTACACCACCGTCCACTTCGGTCCCGACGCCTGGCGTCTTACGAATCCGTGGGTAGGCCGGAACATCGGCTGGCTCTTTGCCCTTATGACCGCCGTCGGATGCCTGGGTCACTACGCCTTTGCTGCCTGGTGGATGTCCGAGCCTCATCGGGGTTCCGGCGATAAGACGGGCAAGTTTTGGGCGGGTCAAGATGGATATGACGCCACCGAGGTGGCCTTTTGGTCCGCCGCTGTCTGTCAACTGGCCGGCAGCGCGGGGAGTCTCGCCATGCTCATAACCCGGGGTCACTCTGGGGGAACAAGCTATCTTATTTGGTAGGTCTTCTTTCTGTATCTGTACATGAACATGGCAGACGAGTACGCGCTTCGGATTCGGGTTCGAAACCAAGGCGGTAATACCTCCGCTGGGACAGGGACCATTCCGCAAACATTTGCGAGTTTGACAAGCAGCCATCGTTTCACATACAATGCCACAAACGCGCCTTGCGCTTAAGCAACCCATCACAATCAAGAATCCGGCCTTGCCCGATATCCATCATCTCCACGAAACGTCACTAACAAGTACGCCAGGCTATGTCGAGCACTCGGAACACTGGTCGGTTTGGTGCTGGCCAACGTCTTCCTTTGGTGGTTCTGGCCAGAGGCGCATGGCTTCGTCTTCAACCCGTTTGCCGTATTCCTCTGGGGAACTTCTCTCGTCTGCGATATCTTGTATCCTTTCGTACTGTGGCAGGTCCGCCGGTCGGAGGTGTTGCTTCCAGACGGTACGCTCGCCATGTCGAGTCCTGGTGAGGCCGCCATGGTAGCCCCCAGGAACCATCAGAAGAAGAAGCAATAAGGTCTTCGTGTCTGCAAGGGGCTGGATTGATATTCAGACAGGTAACGATTGGCAGTCAAACGACCACTGTTTCCCCTAGATCCCAGCAAGTGTCTCTGCATGAGACTTGCCCGCCTCCAAGCTGCATACAATTCCCATCATGTGCTCTATGGTTGTCGTCGGCCTTGAGAGTCTCGTTGCGTGTAAAGCGGTAGCAAGATGCCGTACAAATTCAGCTTCGTGTGCATCATGAAGACAGCCAACAGTGGCATAGGTGGTACATGGACACCAACATACACAGCCCTATGCACAGTGTGTTTCGAAAACACAGCCTACCGCCAACGTGTTTCGTATGCCGTCTTGACAGGAGCTGTTGTCGCATTCTACCAACCAGAAATTAGCTTCTATAGGGCAGAAGCAAGTCTACGGTCAACGGGCATCGAATGGAAAAGAGCCACGACCGTGATCGCGTCAAAGTGAAGCGATCGCCTGCATAAACGACCAAAACAAGTACCACATCCACGCTTCGGGTTAATTCCCACAATTCCACTCTTGTCCTCGCGCAGGCAAAACGGAGCTCAACCAGGTGATGTCGTCCAGTCACTTCCTTGGGCAACCGTTTTGATCTCCTTGTACCAGTGAGAAGGGTCCAAAGTACTCATGGACAGACAAATCAGACTTCAAATCGTACGTCCAGGGCCAGGCAGGACATGCCGCCAGAGTCAAAAAGAAAAGTGAAAATCAGGCCATGGGAAATCCGAAATTGTGATATCGATCAGTCAAGCCACGAGCAGCCACAGATGGGTACGCGACCCGGACAGCAACAGCCCCGAGCAGTTAGGCGAGCCCGGACCCCCCCCGGCACTGGGATTTGCTCGACAACTTGACAGGTCGCAACGGGCGGTCGTGATCGCTCACATGATCGTTGACACCACGCTAGAGATCCTGGCCCAATCCTACCTCGTTGACGGGCATCACACACCTCGCACAGGCTCACCTGCACGCTACAGGATACCGGAAAGGAAAGCATCCGGGGAACCCTTGGGAACAACGGGGACTCGGACGGGTTGTCCATCGTCGATATGCTTATCTCTCTGGGAAGGGCCGTCCGAGATATCAAGGGCTCCCTTCCCTTCTCAATTCCAAACTCTTAACCGAAAAGTGTCCTTCTGGTTTAAAACCGTCGGTGACTTTTTTGCTTCTTTTTTTCCATTCGTCGACCAGCCGAATGACCTATCAACCGAATTAAGCGTACAGCTCATACAGTCCGACACTAAGTAACCCACACTCACCTTGCTCATGGCCATGCAATGGAAACAGTATCAGAGCGGACTCGAAACTCACACAACGGATTGTGGGAGGAGGCCTATGGTATCCCCTACACAGGAAGATCTCTGCGAACTCGACTGTAACTCACCGATCATCGTCACTTTTCCAGACCTTGCAAGAACGCGCACTACCCATCAGTTGTACCGAACCGGGTACCGTTACAGAGCGGACTGTCATGTCCAGACAAAAAATGTCAAGCGAGATATAATCACCGACCAAAGCGCCAGGAAATCGGTCGATTCTGAATCAACACCATCAAATGGGAAAAAGACTGGGTTAGATAGGTATCTCACCTTCCTCACACACACATGCTTTGGTTCCCATCCTCTCTACCACACGGCCCTTCCTCTCTTGAGAACCAATTCCTAACAGACAGCAAACTTTGCTTCTCTCTGAACACACTTTGCAAAACCATCCCAAACTTGGAATGGCTTGCCCGCGCCTGCCAGCGCGTCTATTTTTTTGGATTTATACTTCCCAACGAAGCCATTCTTTTCTCACATCTAACCCAGTGTGTGCACCATCCCTCTCGTGGAAGTTAGGTACCTGCCACATCAATCGCCGACCACACGTTTGCCCCGGCCTGCAAACCTCAACTACCTAGTTAACTGGACGCCGTAGCCGTACCCTGTCGCGCTTTTTGGTCTCGGATGCACTTGATGCCGGACGATCTCGATCATGGATGGACATGGAATGGAAGCTACCTAGGTAGTAATTTTCTGTTTTCCCAGGCACCTGGCACAGTGTCGTCGGTAAAAGGTCCTAGTCCTGGGGAGTAGCTAGCTATACCTCTGCACTCAGCAGCTATCAAGCTGTCAAGCGAAGCAGCAAGCAAAAGACTCGCTCGCGAGCGATATGCAATCCTCATTTACCAACAGCTTGGTAGTACACTATCTAAACTTTCGTTAGTTCCAGCTTAACTTTGATGAACATCTCACCATCTTGATCACAAGAGAGCGGAAGGATGAACTGTGATCGTCAAATTCATGTCATGAAAATTTCGAAGTTTGTCTGCCGGTCTGTCTGCCTGTCTGCTGTAGAGTTGGCGGCCTGGGGAACACTAATGAATTCGAGAGCCGGGTTGTTGGGACTCTTTTGCCATTCTATAACGCTGGTAGTCCTTCGGACTTGACCGCCCGACCAGACGCGTTTAATTCCCAATGGGCATTTACCAATTACGATGTGTTTGTCCACGGCATCATTCATTCGGACCAAACCCGAACGATGCGGGTGGACATACAGACGTAGGACTTGCAAGCTTGCATGCTTGCCTGGTTTGTAACTGAGGTGTGTTTGCAACTCCAGTACCTATTTATCCCTCTTAAAGTTCAGATGCTGTGCTATCACGAGTTCACCTTGACTCCGGACGCCAGTCACATGAGAGTTTGCACATGCGGTCAGTCCGGCTTGCCGGCGCGGGTACCTTGTGATTTGGACATTCCAATGCGTACGACAGAAGGGATCGCATTTTCAGGCACCAGAGAGTCCGGAGAGCTGTTCCCAGGTCTGAGCCGTTTGGTGTTTGCTTGCTTGCTTTTCCAGCTTCCTAACTCTCCGAATTCAGTATCTTGTTTCCCATTCGTTACTACTCACAAACTCTAAGATCTCTATCTGACACGTTTGACTTCGCCGTCGCCGAATTCCATGCCCTTCTGGGACTGGACTGGACTGGACTGGACCCTTTGCTTTTCTTCCTTCCTTGGGGTTTTAAGAACCGTTAAGTGTGTAAAAAAAAAGAAAGTGTAAGTAGATGTACAACTCAATGCCTTGTCTGCTGGAGGTATGGTGAGGGGTGTGAAGTTAGTAAGAGAGCTAGACACGGTGGGAAGTACCCTAACAGTGCTCAAGTGAGGACTTGGGTGACTGTTCAAAAACGGACAATGCCGGATCGACAGAAGATCTTGCCCTTTCTTTGGGGGATCCAACAAAGCTGGCACGGTTCTGTTTTACCATTCTGAAACTACCTAGTCAGGCTGTAAGTACAGTGCTATCTGCCCGTCGCCAGTAGAAACACTGAACTCTCTTGCGAAGAGGCCAGCCAGGTGCCTGCAGTACAGTGCCAATGCTAACACTATTCTCTCCAGGTCACAATTAACATCAAGTGAGCACAATTAGTTCCAAAGCCTCAGGCATGACATGGTAAAGTCAGATCGCGGCCTTGAAAGCCACGCCCGGTTGTTGGCTGGCTGGCAAACGCCGTCCCCTCTTAAGGACAATCGTCGTTATATATCTTTCATCCAATCATAAGGCAAGATGGCCGAGCGGTCTAAGGCGCCACGTTAAGGTAAACCCTTAATCTTCTCCAAGAAATCCGTGGTCCGAAAGGGCGTGGGTTCGAATCCCACTCTTGTCAATAACTTGGTATCCACTTTCGCTCAGGTGGATCTTCTCTTTTTTTTCGTGGTGGTTTTGGTGATGGCCGGGATACCGTGGGCACTGGGCAGCGAGGAATTCTGGGAAAGGGACGACACTCGACGGTCAGGCAGATGACATTCTCCCTTTTTGCGGCTTTGCCCTGTTATAGTGTTATGTATATGTGTAGAGTGCTGCGAGACTACCATACTGGTAGTGAGAGTGTAATTCGCTACTAGGTGTTCGTGTTCTGCGCTTGTTGCTAGGTGCTGTTAGATAGATGTGTATGGAATGACGTTTGGGTTGATCCGTCGTTATCCAGAGCAAAGAGATTAACATCACCATCACTAGGTAATGTCGCCAGAAAGCGGCCGATGATGTTGAAGAACGAAGGAGAGAGAGAGTGACACTGAAGAGGTTTCGTCGTCGTCGGCTTTGGCAAGTTGAACTCGAAGCTTCTGAAGGTCTAGCTACGGAAGTGGCAATCTGAGGCAGTTTGTTCAAGTGCTGCGTAGATGTGTGTCGGTGCAGAGTGCACGGAAAACCAACGCAAACCCTCTTTGGCGTATATGAACACATGCCCTGACAAAAGAATATCAACAATTCAGCTAAACAAGCTGCATGGCGCAGCGGAAGCGCGCCGGGCTCATAACCCGGAGGTCACTCGATCGAAACGAGTTGCAGCTACTCAACATTCTCTTTTTTGGTCTTTTCGCTTTTTACTTTTCTGCTTTGATTTTTTTTGGTTTTCTTTTTGATACGCTTGTGGAGTCCCCGATAAGCCGAAGTGGACCAAAGAGTTCTCCGGGTTTGCCGTGCCTGGTCCATTCTAGGTCCAGATCCATTCCGGCCAAGGTCTCCACTACGGCCCGGTCCGCTCCCCGCTCCGGGAGTCCGGGTCCGGCTTTGTGAATTATGACTTGTAACTGGTCATCTTGAGTGTTCGTTGTTGACTGATGACAGCTCGGGTTGTGATGACTATGTACTATGTTACGACTTTGCTAACATCCCTTTCCCTTTTTATGTTGACCAGTTGCTGTTCTCATTTCAGTCAAGTTCTACGGTGTACATACATGCACACAAGTTCCATAGGGGTTTTAGTCCTGACCCCCACCCACACTTCAGTTGCCAACCATCATGGATATGCTGTGTCCGTCCCTCGTTCAAAAGTCATTATTAGGGCTATGGACACATCCCGCTACAACTTTCACCTCCGCGAACTCGGCTATCGGGAGAACAAAAAAGCGCAAAGGGGATGGAGTTCGACGGGAGAAAGGAGCAGCTACTGCTGAGTAAACCTTTTTTGCGGCTTTTTCTCCAGGCGTGGGATGAGGAATGGTGGTGTCCAAGCTGATGGTTAGAATCAGGTTAAGATCAGGCTTAGGATCAGGCTTAGGATCAGGATCAGGATCAGGATTATCAGTTTGTAAGAGCATGTTATCTGTTGGTGGGGGACGTAGAGCTCCATCTTCATCCTACCCCCGCGCACTGTGGCGCTGGCTTATCATCATCCTGCTTACGCCCTCCTTCATGTTTAGCGACGTGTGCAGTTTGTTCTTACGACCACTCGAAGCCCACTTGACGGTTGGTGGTAATGCCGATAGCATCATCTCCATTTCTGTGTGGTATTGCAGCAGTAGGGTCGCTGATTTCACATGTCAGACGGGATGTTCCGCAGAGAATCACTCACCCTCTGAAGCTTCCGCGGTTGTTCGGAACCGGGATCTCTGGTCAAGGGTCTGCTAGAACTTGGACAATATGAAGCTGACATCAGACGGGACGGGGGGTCAGCTACGACATTTAGTCATTTGAGAAGTGATTACTTTCCTGATTTGTGCGAAGCGGCCTGGAATAAAATTAGCAGGACTTTGTTCGGGAAAAACCACGGTCAAGAAAGGAAGGAGAACAGAAGCAACTCTTAACACGACTGTTCCCGAAGAAAGCTCGACTAAGATGCGCTGAAGGCGGCAGCAGAAGGGACACTCATGCCTTGTACACTGACAAGCTTGTGATAGAAACGGACGGTGAGGTGCACCGTTTCCTTCATGCTCCTCCGTTTTGGACGAATGAGCCTGAAAACATTGGGAGCCAGATAAGGGAAGACCGGTGGCTTATCAGGTATCATCGAGGCACGGATTGGGACATGGTCTGGCGTTGCTGGGAGGTTGCAGCACCGAAGAGACAAACCGGTGTAACCCCAACTGAGTCTTAGGACAGATCTGATATAACTCGGTGAGCCGGCCGGGTGGAAAGACCCATGGAAGATGGAGGCTCGATGAAAGTGTGGGGTCTTATAGGGCCGCATTAACGACCAGGAGGTCGAGACGTTACGGAATGGAACCCCAGAAAGTTCCATGACATGGAGGTACATGATGCCGCGTGGTTAGCTAGTCCGATGACTGAGACACGTACGGAATGACGGGCGAATGTCTGGCTTCGGGTTTGATATGGGATCTTCAGATGCTACTCGGCTGAAACAGCCACTCCATGTGTGCTTACCGAGTCGAATGATTGTCTGACTAGAAATATGACCGAAGCCGACAAAGCCTGCCTAACTGTAGCCCTGGAGACAGCAGCAGGGTGGGAGTTTGTAGATTTACGCCCAACACCTATACGTAGAGTTACTAAACCATGATTTCTTAATACTGATACTTGGGCGCACACAGACGTGTGTTCACCTGGTTAATGGTGCTTATTCTTGGGTGCGGCAATGCGACCAAACATATAGCCGCGAAAACATATTTCACTGCAGAATAACCGACATCACAGATGTCAATACCGGGAAAGCTTGGGGCTGGTTCCAATGTCCCCTGAGGGTGCATACCGACTTTCAAGCCCGGTTGCTTTGGGTCAAGGCACCGGAGACACGAGCCGAAGCTCTCGTTGCATTTCCGGCCGAGATGCAGCGTATGCTACCGTCGACTGCCATTTCAAGTGCCGGCGCTGCCTCCTTTCTGGTCGTTGAAGGTCGATATTAGTTCTCCCGGAGAACGCTCTCCACAACCCGATCTTGCTAGAAGTTGTCCCTTTTGGGCGGCTGGCATGCTGTGGTAGAGGCATGAAGCCGGAAATTTGGACTTTGGGCAGACGGACCGTCAAAGAAGATGGGGTGCCCCGATGTCAACGGCGGTGGTGCAACGTGGGTGTCTGTGCCGAGTCCGCCCAAACATGTCTCTCCAACGGTTCGTCTAAACTTGACCTGCATTTGCTGGGCCTTGCAGGGCAGAACCAGACCATGAACGCCTGTCATAAGGTATGTAGCTCTCAGAGACCCAGGTTCGAAAGAACGTCATGTCGGAGAAATCCCATGGAACTGTTTGTTTAGGCGTGTTCTAGAGGTATGACCTTTGGGACCATGGAGGTCGTCTCTCCGAGGACGTCCATCAACGGGTGTTGATCAGTACGGCTTATAATTCATCCAAGCAGGTACCGGCAACCAGGTGATGGAAAACGAGGTCGATCGATGCGGAGAGCGTCTATCCTGCCTGTACTCGGGATCCGATGAGCGTCGTCGTGTCCCGTCCCCTGGGGCGTCGTGTGGTGCGGCCGCTGTAAGGCCGCTCGCTGTAAGGACCAGCATTAGGCGTCAGTGTTAGGGTCACCGACTCCCAGCCTTACCGCAAATTGTCAAAGTGGTGCCAATACCTCCCCCCAGTACTGATCGATCTCGGGCATCTTTTGTCATTTGTGACATTTCCTCCATTACCGATATTGACAGACCGGTGAAAAGAGCTAAGGCCTCTAGGGTGTTCGACACTCTGTACCCCGCCCCATCAACCACGATTCAATGCCATCCATGGAGTACAAAGCTGGCCATGTACTGGTACTTTGTCCACGACTTCAACATGTTGTGACGAGCGAAGCGGGTGGTGGCTCTCGGTGGCTCTGCTGGCATCCGATCCGATAAGAAACGAGGAGCTTCGGAATTGTTCCAGCTTCTGCAATACGATAATTGCAGCTTGATGTCGCGAAGCACAAGGCGGTTTCATCGTGGCCGGTGATGTTTGGGTGTTGGTCGTTGAAAGGTGATGGAGTGTCGTTCAGTTGTTGGTTCTGCGTGGACTGCACTGCACTGTGGGCAATTGCAGAGGGCACTTGTGGCAGCCGGCAGGCAGATGCAGTGCCCCGGCAATTACCTTACCCCGCCCGCTATCGCTATCGCTTACGGCCTGCCCCTTTCCGCCTGCGGCTATCCGCGTTCATCTTGATCATTATGATATCCGACCCATCTGATCGACCATCGGATCTCGGCATCGCGTTCCAATCGACACACCCTGATGATTGCATACCTCTGTGTAGGCCATTCAGTTCAGTCTCCAAACTACCCCCAGGGTTCAAGTGCTCCGAAAGAACTGCGCAGACTGAAGGCCTCGAATTCGAACTGTCAATCCAAGCCCGTGGATCCTGGAACGTCACAGGTACCTTGCTGGCCCGGCGTCGGCTGCGGGGCAAGCGAGCGCCATGCAGAGCAGCACACTGCAGGAGCTGTCACCCCGAGTCAACATCGATCCAACACATCGGTCGGAATTACGGGCTGCCCGCTTTCTTCACACGCTGAATATCCAAAGAAAATGGTGTGGTCGAGAGTGATTGACCATCATCACATTATTTTTGTCTCACCACCATCTACGACAGGACGGACCCTGGCACTGGTGTCAAACCCAAATGCCACATGCCAGCCCAAACCATCATCAACTTTGTACGGCCTCATCCACCACAGTCAAAAGCATCTACCCGTCGACACGAACAGCCTCGTCCTCGGGTTTATTCTCCTAAATGGTCTGAAAAGGACGGCGAACGGCAGCGCAACGCCCGCAGTTTGTTGCTGCATCTACATCTCTGCGTATTATATTGCGCCAGCAAGCATGGCGTCGGCCAAGCAGTTCAGGCCACACCTCGACTCGATACTGGGACCTCGTTTGACTCTGGCCTCGCAAAAACAGTTACCATCGCCCACGTGGTGTTGGTGTTACGCGGTTAATAAGCCCTGTCATTATTAACAGAGTGATTACTCGACCTTCTCGTAATCACCATAGCAACACACCGGTAAGCCTCACGAAAACAAATAGTTGACAAGTCGGCCACCTCCTTCATGGACACAATCTTGCTTGTCAGACTGTTCAGATTGGCTGCCTTGTTATTTCTTCACCGGCAAGCCAACTGTTTTTATTTCTTCTTTCTCTGCATGGCTCTTTTTTGACAAGCAAACAAACGTCATCCGCTCAACACTCCTGACTTTCGATAGTACCCTCTGGTGCACGCCACAACGACAACCAACGTCGATCGATGGGCTTCAGCGATGCACATCAAAGCACTGTCTGGGATGTGCAACACTATTGCCCACGCACTTCCCAATACCTCCAATGGCGTACGCATGGTGCCTGACGGTCACTACCACATGCACACAATGACGAAAAGCCATCGGCCAAAGATACCCAAACCATGACAGTTCAGCGGATGCTTGCTTGTTTCCACCTGTGCTGGGGGTAAAACACAAGAAACCTAAGGCATTGCCAGCAAAGGTCTATAACAAATCTGCGGCAAACATGAATCTCTAGCCAGTCAGGTTGACCACACATTCTGTCACGAGACACGACACACAACATGGCTTGGATATGAGCGTGGACAGCTCGTCAGCGAACACGGCCGTATTCCCACGCACAGTTGTGTTTGATAGGTAAGAGATACTACACAGTACTGCTTCAAAGACCATGGAAAAGAAGCACGGACGGGCAGCCAACCACGGCGTTTCGAGGTACAAACATATCTATCCTCTTCGACCCAATGTACCCCCCACACACCACCCACTCAGTAACTGCAAGATCACGGTGTTCCAGACCAAACTATTCAGACCGGCAGCAGATGCCTGGTAGACCGATGCAACTACATCCGTGTAGCACAGGGCACAGGGCAAAGCCGTACCCAGACATCGTGCTTCCGGCCACGGAAACTTTACCGGCTTCTCCCGGACCGGGCAAGCCTCCTCGGACCGTATAACTATTCACGCCTACATCGTGCCAACAAAGCAAGCCTCGCACAGAGATGGAACCAAGTGGAAAATACTACGGCTACCCGACGGACGTGTTACTTCATCTGTTCATACCCTCAGTCGTCACCGGCTTTCCAGCATCGTTCCATGACAGTCATAAGGCTGCGCACGTCCGTCCACACACCCAAGGTAGGACTTACATGGTCGTCGTCGATGGGCTGACGCTTAACCCCATATGATGCAGTGTAATGTTGACAAGTTACCTTGAAGTGTTACACGCCTCAAAGGGCTGCATGACCGGTCGGCCGAGTTGATGAACCATCGTAGCACATGCATTATAATTGTTGACCACCTTCCCTGACAGCAGCCATTGGTTTTTTGGTTTCCTACCAGGTTATACAGGTATGCTGCCCTATGGGTTGGTTGGTCAACATTCAATGGCAGGCTCTGGTGTCTGTAATGTCTCCTCCCTACAGTAACATAACAGGTTACAGGGAGCAGTCTCAAACCTTGCACTCGCTGAAAATTGAACAGCAAAACTCCGAAATCTCAAAAAGTGTGTTAATCAAAATTCAAGACATCGAAACCATGCCAGGTACTTCCACGCAATAACAGGTTACACAACAACAGCAACACAACGTTCCCCTTCTTGAGCATTTACGGGGGAAAGGAAAATGATGAACCCCTACTAGACCCCTAAACAAAGAAGCTTGAAAAAGGTTCGAACCGAACCGAACCGAGCCGTGACCGAACGGAGGTGCCATGTGTTGGCGGCGGTGTATTTTCCGCTATTTAGTGCTCCGAGTCACTTCTCAATAGCTTCATGTCTAGGAAGGTAGTCCCTGACAAATCCCTAGAGGTACCTCAACAACATGACGAAGATCCGTACTACTACCGAAAGGGATTGAGAAATTCCCCCATGTGTCTTACAAACATACCACAGTAATACGCCTGGGGAATCAGCGCTAAAGAACCATGATAAGAAGAATCGTGCCATACATAGCGCCGCCAGACCAGCACCACCACGACATTGCCCATGCTTCACCATGCTAATATACCCCCCCATTTTATAAGAGAAATGACCCCAGGATCGCGATCACAATCATACTGCTACCTTAACTCTATTAAGCCTCACCACCACAATGGCATATCCTCCGCATACTGTACGTTGTACGTATGTCTCACTCACTAACCCACAAAATCCCATATCCCATCCGACTCCGACTCCATAATTTCGACTCCGCGACCCGCTTCTACAACTACCGCTGTCGCTGAGACCCGCGCGCGCGCGAGACCCGCAATTCCAATCCCGATGCGGCGGTACGATGAGGAGCTTTCCCTCTTATACTTGCCCGATGTTTAGAACATCGGACATACAGTAAGTCCGTCCATTCATTGTCCACGGACGATTTTCCGTGATTACCTAGTCTAGACTCCACTACATCATGATACCTACCAGGCTCTCTGCTCGCTCTCTGCTGAACATGAAATTGCCATAACTCACCAACCGGGCCAAAGACCACCACCCAAATTGTTAGTTGGCATTTATTGTTCACCCACCCACCCACCCCCGACTACATACATACGTAGAGGTAGGTAGCCATCCATCGCCCACAACTAACTGGGGGCTGTATGTATGTATCAAAGGTGATTGACAACCCGTCCGGGTCAACAACCGTCATGCCTGGCTCCTGTCCCACGGCCACGATCAGTCAGGTAGTGACCATCGGTTGCCGCTCAGTTCACTAGACTAAGCTATAGAAGGTTTAGCGGTTTATGTTCGCATTCGCTAATGTTGGTTGAGGTTATGTTATTCCACTCCACTCCACTCCACTACACTACACTGGACGTACCTACATCGGGAATTGGAATACCGATGGGGACGGAATAAATAACACCCGTCAGTCACTATGACGGAGCACTCACCCTACCTATCCAGGCATTCAACATATCAAAACGATCATCGTCGCTGTCTGTGATGAGTCAACCACGTCCGTAACTGTTGGTTGAGCTTCAGAATTGAAACGCCTGAGAATCGGCTGAAAGATGGTCAGAAAGACGTGGTGTTGTTATCCTCAAGAATGGAAGAAAACCCGACTCCCCTTATCCATTGCCGATCAAAACCCGACTTTTGTCAATGTATATGTAAGACGACAAAAGCCCTCGGCTTCAAACCAATGGATACAAACAAACAATTGCTAGCCCGGTGTGTGATTCGGTTCAAGCCAACCCTTTCAGAGTTCAGACAAGACGACGACAAGAACGGACATGGATCTCAGATACCGAAGAACCTCGGCGCTTGTCGCTTTCGCATGGCTAAGTAAGTACAGCACCGAGACATTTCTATCATTCACAGCGCGAAAAGCCCGATATTTCAAACCTCTCGGCGAGATCCCAGAACACGTGGACATGGAAACGTTTTGGTGACACAAATGAGAGCACCGTTTTAGGCGCCTTTTTAGAATGCTATGGAGGTATCGATTGCAACGAATCGCTTTTTGCTCTCCGGTTCCTGATTTCCCAATTTCCCATCCAAGTCATGTCAATCCATAGCCGGTTCATCCTCCTCTTGAAAATCCCATTTTCCCTTCCATCCCAACCCTGCCAATGATACAAATAACCATTATGTTCCCTCGTAAAAAGCGCAAACTCCCAAGACTCCAAGCAAAAAGGCAAACGACGCCTGTAAAACAACCTCTCTATATGTACAATACACACATACACACATATGTATGGCCCATGATGATGATGAATGATAAAGACCTGCCTTTAAGGTCCTTGGGTATAAGATGCAAGATGGCCAAAGGCCATGGAAGGCAAGCAAAAGAAAAACACAAAGAAGAAAAGAATACGCTAACAGAAACCCGAGTTTGTTGGGCTTTCTATTGCTCACCCCCCACTCGTTGGGCTTCTAGAACGAGATGAGAGGAAGCACGCAAGTCGTGGGGGAGGCGCAGGCTAGTGACCTGTGATGAGACACGACCAGTGTTGTGGTTGGAGAGTCGGGTGTCAGAGTGGGGGAGGAGAAAGGAGTAAGTTCAGGCCGGCCTGTTGGCGCCCACGTGTACCGATGATGATGATGATGATGATGTTGACATGACAAGGCGACGATGGATTGAMGGCATGTTGTCGCGACAGCTGGCCGTCAAGGTTGCTGTTGTTCCATGCCCTAGACCTGTCCCCCAACCATGCTGCAGCACCACCCTGGGTAGGGTTGCACTGGGGTTGGACCGGACCGTATGAGACAGGGCGGTCGCCAGTGCAATGGTACCTGTGATAACAAGGACTCATCACAGCTTGACGCAGATGATGCCTCATATGTATTACAGCTGGCTGGAAATGGAAACCCATTCGGCAGTCTGGTGGATGGATAACCGATGCCTTCGTCGCGCGCGTGCAATCACAAATTGCGGTTCTTTCCTTTTGTAGAATGGGAAGTGATTGACCGCCCAGTTGCTTGCTTGCTGTGTGATGGCGCGGTGGGAATGGGTGTGGTGTCCATGCTTGCTGCTGTGACAAGGGGGGTCGCCGTGAGGTGTGGCCCATCCATGGTTCTTGGCAAGCATGGGATTCCGAGGGTTCAATTTGCCAACCCAAGTATCGTTCGTTGCCTTGATTCTGCATGGGGCTCGCGTTGCGTATGGCCGTTGTCGTTGTCGCATTGGAAACGCCCGAACTGCCGCTTTGGTGTCTTTGATGTACGGGCCCGGGTCCATGTGCTTTCGGCAGTGGTTGACCTGATTTCTCATCTCCGTCGCCGCCGTTGTCAATGTTTCCGCTCTAGTGTCGTTCTCTCGTTCGGTGAAGATGTTCAAGTCGAGGTGGTCGGCGCCTGGCTCGTCATCACCCGATTGCTGTACCGAAAGCCGCTGATCGTCGGTGCGATTGCGGGCTTCGGTGGGGAAGTGGTTCTCTTGTCTGTTACCGCCAAAAGACTGATGATGCGCTCAAATATGCTGCTTGCTGGAGCGCTTGATCATGCTCTCCCAGGGAGGGTATGTCTTGGGCTTGCATTCGCCTATTTGGAAGTCAGCCTCGGGTTGATGTGGGGGAAAGATGTCAGGATGATGAAACCGGAAATGGCGTGGGGGGCCAGGAACGGTTGTTCATCTCCAAACGAAAGTCATGTCGATCACATACCGCATAGCTCCTCCTGCCTGTACTCAAAGTGGGTGACGTTGGGTTGGCAGCGCTTGTGGGTGATGGTGTAGTCTCTGCACCACTTGGACGCGATCCAGCGGAAGTGGCCGCACGAGTATTCCCGTTGAGTGTAATCGCACATCTTGACTGATATTGGTGTTTTGTTGGTGGAACAATTGGTGGTATTGGTGCTGATGGCGAGGATGAGATAGTCGACAGTCTAGTGAGAGTCGAACCCAAGCTATGATATCAATGTCGATGACGTGCCGAGTAGTCAAGTGCCTGAGTTGGTCTGGTTGAAGAATCTGTGGGGGAAGCAAGCTCTACAAACTGGAGAAAGAGGAGATGGCCAAGATGGGATGGTGGGCATGACGTTGTATTTAACCTTGTATGCCAGGTGCGTCCTACGGAGTATGGAGGATCGTGAGGACGGATTAAGCACAGTGAGAAAACGAAAAAAAAAAAGGATGAAAATGCTCCCATCACATCCCGACCTCGACCCCGAACGGGTGGAAGGTGGAGTGTTGTCAAAAGATGCGAAGCACCGTTCCTTCCAGGATCCCCTGCCTTGTTGGGTACCTGCCACTTGGCTGGACATGGGCCCTTTCGGCAGGTACGTACCTACCTTACAACGTGCATCAGTTCACTGTACCGAAGCATGAGGCTGCTGGGAACAAGGGGACGATGGAAACACAGTGGTAGAATAATGGTCCATGGACCGCCGCCCCGAACTCTGTTCCTCTTGTCTCTGGACATTGGCGCAACATTGATTCGCTGCTAACACCCCCCACCCCTTGACTTGGTTGAGAGACATGGAGGTCTGGGCAAGGGGCAGTCCTCCTCGACTTCTGTAGAATACGAGCACGAACAGGGGTCAAAATGTATGTACGAAAGTAGGGTGCAGACTGTGTATTATATAGAGATCTACTAGGTAAATCCCTCACACAGAATCTCTAATATTAGGGTTTTACTAATTACGCCAGCGGGCCCAAATTACATAAAATAGGGCGGTCTAACCACCCCTATCACCTCTTTTATCCGATACACCCCCCTAATTAAATTAAATTTAATTTAGGAAGCTAAAAATAATTAAAGTTATTTATAAATCTATACCCATTTTCTCAATCTCCCCAGCGGTCATTTTTAAAAATATTTCCCGCTATTATATACTATAGGTATAGAAGGTCGATAGTACTATTTCCAACAATCGGGGTCCTATAACTTAATAATTAAAGCGTTAAGGTTAATTCTTAATTGACTGCCTACTATCTTTTAAATATATTTAATAATATAATTAGCGGATTATTATTAAAAAATATACTTAAAAGTCATAAATTCAAATCCTACTAGAATTAATCTTTTTACTTTTTTCTACCTTATAAACAAAAATTACTATATTAGAGCCTTTCAATTTATAAAAGTCTTCTCAACCGTATTATATATAAGGGTAATTTATATTTATATTAATACTTTTTATTATTTAATAAATTTCTCCCCAATCCTCTTTATCGACTTTTATAATTAAATAATTAGCCTCGATCATTATTAACTCCCTCTTCTTTCTTCTTATTTCTCTAATATCCACTAAATTAAATTACCTTATAAATTTAAAGTACTTATATAAATCTAACGCCTTTATTAATCTATTAATAATTATTTACCCTATTAATATATAGTATACGTCGACGATACTTCGCTATTATCCCTCTCTAAACTAATAATTATAAATATCGACGTACTTAAATTTAATCTAGAATTTAGAATTCTCCCTAATAATAAAGCGGATCGTCTATTTATTATTATAACCGAAGGGTACGACTTCGAATTTAAATTAAAGGGTAAAAGAGTCGAAGAACCTCTTTACCTATATACTTTCCTTTATTCTTTAAATAAAGGATAATAATTTAACTTCAATCGTTAAAATCGTTACTATATTTTACTTATTAATTTACTAATCGATAATACTACTGAATAATTATATTATAAAACTTTAAGAACTCTATTAATCCGAGGAATTATTAATAAAGGATAAATTAATATAGACTTCGAAGCTATTACCTCCTCTTAATTAAAAAGTATAATAATTAGTACTTCGAAAGTAAACCTTTAATTATTAAATTACTAAATAATAAATTTACTTAGGGTTAGTAAAGAAACGAATTAATTAGAATAAAGTAAAAGAAATATCTAATTTAATAATAACGGTAAGGTAGAAAATAGCGCTAACCGCCTTTTAATACTCTTTAATTAAATATTAAATAGCGGTCTCTAATAAAGTAATTAACTCTTTAAGCATTATAAGGGTATGTAAGATGATGGATACCTTACGAAGTTAGATATGCAAGTGTTCTAATAGATAATTATATGATTGATAATTGGGAGAAGAAGATTATCTCCGAGTACCGACTTTCCGAATCGGACTTTATACTATATATATACTGGTAATACTTGCTTCGGAAGTAAGCCGGACTTATTTAATAAGTCGGGTATTGCTTAGTATCTCCTCCTTAATTAAATAACTATACGATGTTTGATTTCTAATAATTACCCCCTGCGATACTTTATCTATCGTCCTAACGGATTTATTTATTTTTTATATGTATATTATATTAAATTTTATTGTACTAAATTATATATAGGTATTTTCTTATCTAATCCGTATTTAAAACTTTGCGATAGCGAAGTTTAATATTTTATATTAATAATTATTATATTTAGGTATAGGTAAATGCTAATTAATTCGTCGCGGCCGTAATGGTTTTGGTGAGGGCGTCTTTAAACTATTCTATATTTTTAGAGCCAAATATATTATTATAGCCGTAATACTATTCCTAATTAGCGAAGAAACCGTTCGGAACGGTAGCGAATTAATACCCGTTTTTATAAGTAAGGTCTTAGGCCGGACCTAAATTATAATTTCCCTTATAAAAGTTAAGGCCGTTATTAATAATTATTATTTTAATAGTTACTTAGTAGGTTTTTAGGTCGAATAAGGGAATAATTTCGAAGTTTAATTTATTAATTATATTTATAATAGTAAAGTTGACCGAGAACTTTTATTCGTTATCCGCGGTAAAAATAAAGTTATAGGCAATAAGGGTTATAATTTATTTAAGAGCTTTATTTTTAATATTTATAGCCGTAAATAAGGTTTCGAATTTTAGGACTATAATTTTAAATTAGTTAACGTCCGTTTTAACGGCGTCGAATTTAATTTAATTTTATATTCCGGTATAGAATATAGTATTAAGGCTTTTAAATAATTTAGTAGCCGGTTTAATAGGGGTACTCTTTTTTAAAGTCACTTTAGGCGTACTTATTCTAGGGTTTAACGCGGTACTTCCAATAGAGGGCGCGCGAATAGAGCCGGTAGCGGATATAAAGTATTATTTTAGAACTTTAATACTAAATTCGGCGGTTGTAAAAATAAGCTTAGGAATAGGTAAGCCGGTAGCGGTTATTACCGATATAATACGTTTAATAATCGGAGTAACGGTAAATTTAGGTATAACGGCCTATTTAGCTTCGCGGGTATTAGTTTTAATAATTTTGGGTAAATAACTATTGGTATTTAAATTTAACGAATTAATAGAGTTAATTAATTCGGATTTTTCGGAGGATAATTCAATAATTTCGAAATAGGCGCACTTTAGAGCCTTTATACCAATAGATTTCGTTATTTTCCTTTTTTCGGTAATAATATCGACTTTAAATTTAACTTCGAGAAGTAAGGGCTTTTAAGGGTATTTAATACAATATTCAAAATTAGTTTTAACGAAGTCTTAGATTAAAGATACGTATTCCTTTTCGAATTTAACGAATTTAATATCTTAGGTGATTTTACGTATATAATTTAATACAATAGAGAAGGTTACGGCCGTAATTTTATAGGGCGTAATATATTCGTTTTTAGCGTAGTATTTATTTTATATTTAGACCGATTTATTAAATACGTAGGTATTAACCTTTTTAACTTCGATTATTTGGATAGCGTTTATACTTAGGTTTTATTCTACAATATAAATACCTTAAATAAGGGGGTATAATTTATTAAAACGCTTCTAAAGGTAGCACGTTATATTATAATCCTCTATACTTTATATTTATATTTTATAAGAGTCGATATTTCTTAGAATTTAATACGCGATTTAAGTAGCTTAAATATAGGTAATAATAGGCTTATATAGGAATTTATTTAGGTTTTCGCTTAAATCCGTATTGGTTTTCTTAATTTAGATAATGGCGGCCTTTACTTTCGAATAGTAGTAATAGAATTTGGCCTAGCTTAAATTAATAGGAGGTTTGGGTATTGCAACGCGGGCTAAGACTTCGTTGGCTTTAATAATTAAATTAGTATTAAGGGCGTTAAAATATTTATTATTACTTTTAATTTCTATTTTGTTGAAAGTACGTAAATTATTATTTAATTTGTTAATAAAAATATATTATCCTTTACCTTTAAACGGCTAAGAATTACGTTAGCTTTTTTCTATTTAATTAATAATAGGTAGTCTATTTATAATATCGATTTAGAATTTATTAATATTCGACTTGGAAGCTTGCTATTTATTTTTAGCTTGCGCCGCTTTAGTATTTCTTTTACTTCCTATAATGAAAAATACGTTTGGTTAATGAATTTACAAAATTAWATTTATAATGGGTTATTATATTACGGATAATTTAGGTTACGAAGTTAGAATTTTTAACGTAGGTAGAAATTTATAGGTAAGGGGGCTTTATACGGCTACTATAGCTACCTTAGGCTATTACGTAATATTATTCTTATTGTAGCCGGTTTGGGCGGTGTTAGCTAAGGTTAGCTCCTTCTATTTTTAAATAAATAGGGCGATAATAATATTTAACCTTAGTACGTAGGTAACGAATTTACTTTTAGGTTATTCGGTAGTCGTTATACCTAATTTATATAATTTTTTATCCTTTATTGGAAATTAGCGTTCGTACTCCCTTATAATATTTTAAGCGTAATTTATTAGGCCTAATTTACTTCCGCTGCGTAGAGCTTAAATATTTTTTTTATATTTATATCCTTTTTATTTTATTCGATAGAATAAGACCGGTTTATTTCTAATTTATTTAGTTTTCTGCTTTAATAATTTCTTTATTTTGTATAATTTATATTATTCGTTATTTCCTTCGACGAAAATCCTACCGGGCTTTATATTAGTTTTATATTTAAAAGGGTCCCTGTTTTTAGGATACTCCCTTAAATAGGTAATAGAAATCACTTTATAAATTTTCTAATTGTTTGGTATATTAAGTTCGTATACTAAGTCCTTTATTTTCTTTACAATTATAAATAGTCCGATCCTTTATTAACTAAATTTGGGGGAGGGTTCCCTTAGGGGGTTATATCCTTTATATAGTCGAATTATTACCTTATCCCCGACCTCGAAATTCAATAGCCGGTGGCGCTTATCGTATAATAATTTCAACTTCGTAATAGCTTAGTCGATCGCTTTAATGGCCTTTTGATAATATATTTTCCTTAGGGCTTTTAAATTGGGTTCGGTATAGTTTATAGGTTTGAAAAGGTCTAATATAATATTAGGCTTAAAACTTAAAACGAATTCGTTAAGAATTATACTTAATAGGGTTGATAGCGAATTATTTATATTATATTATATAGCGGGCATTATATTTGGTTATAGGATATCGAAATTTTCGGCGGTATAATACCGTATAACGAACTCGATTTCTTAGTTCCTTCTTTCGATTTTTCCGTTCGATTAGGAGTACTAGGCGGTTGTATATATAAGCTTTGCATTGAATTTGGTAAAAACGGCCTTTTAGATAGCGGAGAGGAATTTAGAATCTTTATTACTAATTGCGATTCGGAACAAGCCTTAGTCGTATAATATAAATATTATAATAAATTTTTCTACTTAGTTTTTAGCTATATAAATTATTTTCCCGGGGATTAGAAGAATTTTTTTATTAAATACGTATACAACGGTTATTAAGGCGTTGTATTTTTCTCTTCCCTATATTATTAACGAATATAGTTATATTAGTAGACCCGTAATAAAATTTATATAAATAGTATAGTAAAGGATTAATTCCGGCTTAATAGGTTTTATTTATCCTAGGATTGCTTTATAATTTGTTTTGAGTTTCCTATATTGCGGGCAATAGGAAATATACGTTCGAAGTTTTTAAAATAGGCGAAGGAAAACGAGACTTTCGAATTCTTTCGCTATTCGGATAGGGCCGAAATAGTGCCTATTATTATATACGGTATAGAGTATATTTTTTAAATAATTGTTTAGTACGTAGAGTTTAATAACGCTATTATAAGCGTAGTAATAGAGTAAGCCGTTATAGAATTAATAGGGAAAATACTTATTTTAGGGTAGGTCGTATTTATTACTACGTTCGATGTAGGTTTAGAGTTTAGTTATAGTTTTACTATAGATTTAATCTTCTTTATAGCTTTTTATAAACCTTTCTTTAATATTAGGATCTATTTTAATATAAATCGAATAGATTAAATCCTTCTAAATATCGTTAAGTTCGCTATTGTTTGGGTTTGGTTTTAGGGCGTAAAAAAGTAATTTAAATAATACATTAAGGATAATATTTACTTTATTTAATATATAACAGATATTGAAATCGAATTAAAATAGATAAATCGACGCCGTTATAAATTTTAAATTAAATTTAATTAAGTTTTATATTTATAAAATCGTTTAATATATAATATTTGCCGTTACTTTATAGTCTATTRAAACTACGATTGGTTTGGTATAAAATTGAATAATTTACTGCGTAGTCCGATATATTTAAACGAAATATACGATTTCGAATTTTATTGGTTAATAATTCTTTTCTGCTTTTAATAAGCGTTTATTATAGAATATAATCGGTTGGATTTTACTAATTAGGATTAATTTACTATCTTATTCGTTTCCTTTAATATAAAAAATAATTAAGCCGAATTTAAATTCCTTTAATATATTTATTTTATAAAATGTAGTCCGATTTAGATAGTGGTAGAAGATTATAAATTCTTTATAGAATTGGTCCTATAGGATTTAGAAAGTTTCTTTTTCCGCTTCTATTAGTGTAAAAGCGACGGACCGAATAAATTTTTATTTGACCGGCTGGCTTTTATTTTCGGGCATCCGCCTTTCCTTTTTTATTTGAATAATTAAAATTATTTTATAGTCTTTAAACGGTACGATTTTTTAAACGAATTAAAGTACGAATTTTTTTAGGAAATTTCTAATGCTAATATAGCGCTTAAAATTGGCGAGGTCTTCCGGGATTTTAATATTCCGTAGTGCCGCTATACGGTCTTCGGTGGTAGAGAGGTTAAATCCGTTTATTTTGTAATTTAAAAGACGAATTAATAAGTATACGACGAAAGATTTCTTTACCGCTATATTGAGGTTAATATTTTAAAAGAGTTTTAAAATTAATTCGAAGTATTTGAAATATTCTTTAGCGGTATCGTTAAAGACAATTATATTATTAATATAAATTATTACGAATACCCTATATAAATGTAGCCTTTTATTTATATAACGTTATACGTATAGGGGTAAGTTTTTATAACTTATAAAGGCGACGTTCGAATATTTAAATCCCTATAGACTTATTAATATTATTCTATTTCGGTAATATAAGTAGATTAGTAATTGATAAAAGAATATAGACCCGTCGAATATATTAATATAGGCTTTGCTTTTTATACGGGCGATAATTGAATTTTAGGTCGGTAATAGGTAAGAGTTATTAATAGTTATTTTATTAATAGGCTTTTAATTAATAACGATTTTAGCCTTACGTTTCCTATTTATTATTCTTTAGACTACGAAATAGGGGTAACCGAACAGTATTAATTATTTTATTTATTCGAATTTACCGTTTTCGTACATTTTATTTAGAGTTTTATTTAAAATTTCTATATCCTTTAAATTTAGTTAGTATAGTTGGGATATAATTTTTTCCTTTTACTAACCCTTAACGAAGTCGATTCGGAGTATTTCGTTTTTATTAATTTTAATAGTATTTATTTTATTATAGACGTTAAATTTGTTTAGGATGGCCTTGGTTTTTTGGGCGTAGTTAGGGTTAATATTGTAAATTTTAATTCTATAAATGGATTTAATTTTTAGGATTTAATCCGGTTTGCCGATTTTTAAGTTTGGGCCTTTTTTTTAAGAGTCTTTTATAATATTGAGGGTATCGTTTTTAATTAGAGGTTTATTTGGTACGGCCTTTTTAGCGATTTCGCGAATTATTATATTAAATTTAAAATTAGGAGTAAGAATAATTTTTTTTAAATCCTTTATATAATTAAATTCTTTACCGACGTTTTTATCGGCCGCTATTAGTATTATTTACGTTTAGGAGAAAGATATAGATTTATAGCCGTTAAATTTAATATTTTTAACGGTATTTAATTATTAATTTTTATAAATTTATATTAGTTTTATTATAGGGTTATAGATAGAGACTAATTTAGTTATTAATATATTAAGGACGTAGTTTCTAGCGTAGGTGTAGTTTAATTCGAATATGTAGTCCTTTAGTACTCCTACGCCTAATACGCTTATTACGTAGGCGTAATCGACCGGTACCTTTATTTCGGTATATATTAGGATTATTATATTATATGTAGTTATGATTTTACGCTTTATAGGTTTTGCTTTATTAAAAGTTTTGATTATTAGGTTGTTGTAAATTAGGATTTATATAAGGTTAAATTCGGTATCGATTTTTATTCGGTTTGGGATTATCTACGAAGTTCCTAAAAGTAAATTCGCCGCTAGGCCTTTGGAAATTTAAATTATAATATGGAATTTGGTTATAGTAGGCTTGCCTTTTATAGTGCCCGTTATATAAATATTGAAGGTAGTACGTTTGGTTAAGGTTATATTTCTATTAATAATGTTAAAGTTTTTGTATTTGGATTCGTTATAGGTAATATTATTACTTTGAATTACTTATTTTTCGTCGATTAGGATATTCGAATAATTGGTATCGACGTAGATCGATTGTTTAGGTCTTTTTTTTATAAGTTAGATATTGGTTTGGAAAAATGTATAATAATAGCCTTTTGGTAAGGCTAGGTCGGGTTCGGCTATAATTGTAAGGATAGGACCGGTATTGGTATCGGGGTGTATAAATGTAGTAATTATATAGGCTGCTGGGTTTAATACGGTAATAGTGCTGGTTACCAGCGGTATTTTAAGGTTATTTATATTAATTATTAAGAAAGTTATACCGGGTTTTTAGCCTTTTGGTTTAAATTTAATATAGTAATTAAAATTAATATGCCGAAATATTTCGTTTTTAGAGGGGAAGGTTCGCTTATACTTTCGATACGTAGTACGGTTACGGTCGCCTAAGAATACGTAGTAAGTAGATTTAGTCGAATTATTTTCGGTAATAGTTATATATATAGTATTATTGTTTATATTTAAAGCTATAAAAATTTTATCTTCTTTTTTATTAGAATAATAATTAATTTCTTCGTAATTTAATTCTTTAAATTACTTCGTCTTATTATTTAAAATTATATTTATAATTATAATCTCCTTCTTATTAATAGTTATATAAACGTTACTTTTTTTAGGGCCGAATTTTATTTATTTACGGTGGTACTATTTATAAGGCTAATTCCTACGGACGAAGGGTGTCGAATTAGGCTTAAAACCCCGTCCTTTGCCTCTAGAGCGCTATTTATCATTAAACGACGTATCTGGTCGTTTATTATCCTAGTTAAAACGACGGGTATTAGACTTAAATATTAGGCGGCTATTATAGCCGGCCGTACGTAAATTAAAGGTTCGCTAGTTATAAAGTAGGTAGTCCGGATTTTTATTCTAATTCGTTATATTAATAATAGTAATTGCGGAGTTACTAGGCGAATCGGCCGCCGCGTTTATTATTTTTAAAAGTTTAATACTGGGCGGGGTTAGTAAGGCTTTATAAAGAGCGGCCTCTAAATATATAAGGGGTTTACCTTCGAATTCGAAGTGAAATATTTTACTTATAAACGTTTTATTATAATTTAATAAATTATTAAAAATACGGGTATAATATATTTAAACTTTTTATTCGGCGTATTTAAAGAAATTATTTAAAGTTAATTCCTTATTAAGTTTTTAAATAATTTTGCGTAAGCCGGGATAAATAGCGTTCTAAATACGAATAATTATAATATAATTATTACATTCGCTAAATTTTCGTAAGTATTTAACGATTTATAGGGCTTTATTACTAAAGCGTTTATTATCGCAGTAATTTTAATATATATACCGAATTGAGTTAAATATAATTAAGGTTTGAGATTTATTTAAGCGCTACCTCGCGGTGAAGATTTAAAATTAATTATTAAAATTAGTTCGGTAATTAGTACGTTGGATATTAGTAAATTAAATAATTTACTAAAATTTAACTACTTTGTAGAATAATTCGTAAAGGTTAAAATATAAATATTTACGTTTAGCTTCCGTAGTAGTATTAACCCAAACGGATTCTAAGAAGAGTAAAACTAATTTAAAATAGGTATTACCCTTATATTAATAGTAGTCCTTACTTTAATAATTTAAATTTAGGGCGTTAGGGTAGAAATACCCGACGTTACAACTCTTTTAACTTTAGAAATTTCTATTAGGATTATTATTATTTCCAATACTTTTTAATTTTATAATTAAATTTATTAGGAATTTAATAATTTATTAATTATTAACCCCGACGTTAATTATAATAACCGATAATAGTAGCCGGACTAAAGAGGCCGCGTCGTTTAAATTAATACTAGACGAATTTAGGTTAGTATTATTACGGTTATCCTATTTATTATTACGGTTATTACTTTAATCGCCTTCCTAATTTCTACGGTTATTATTTTAATTACCGGATATTTTAAATATATAAATCTTATTTAATTTAATTAATAATATTTAATTAATTTATATACGGTAGAAAGCGAATATACCCTTAAAATTACTCCGTAGAAGGTTATTTATAGAAGGTTTTAATTTAGTTTTTTATATTTGATCCGAAATAAAGTTTTGGGCGATATTTAATTCTTCGGTAACCCGCTAGTCCCGGGGTAGTAAATTTAAAATATCTAGTAAAATTTAGGGGGTAGAAGGCTTTATACAATAATTAGTAATAATTATATCGATAAATTCGGTAGCGGTTCCGTATTTACCTAAAGCCCTTAAAATTTAAATTGAATTAGAGGAGGAAGAAGATAGAAATTTAGAGGAATTTAATTTTATTAGGTTAAAGGCGAAACGAATTTTGCGGGAAACTAATAGGTAATAAGTCGCTCCTTCCGTTAATATTAATTTAAATAGGGTTAGGTTTAGCGCTTTTACCCTTTTATTAAATTATAACGATATTAGAAATTGGGGTTCCGCGTTTCCGAAAGTAGGAAAGAAAGTGCGATTTGAGGGACCGTTATTTGAATTTGAAATTAATTTTACTATAGGAAGTTAATAGTTAAATAAATTAATTAATTTTGCCGTTATATCGGGCTATATACTATATCTAATTAGATTTCCTTCTTTATTTTAGTCGGAGTTATTATAGGTAAAATTAATATTCGGGACCGAAAATGATTAATTTTAGCGTAGGTTCGAAAAATTTATTCTAAGCGTAATTTCTTTTATTTTAGGTTATTCGGCGCCCGGAATTACGTAATAGAAAGAGTTTAAGTCTTTTTTAAAAGTTTATATCTCTTCGGGCGGTAAAGTTATTTTAATATTTTCGTCGGGGCTATATAAATTTAATTCGTTAAGAGGAGGGGTATTAAGTATAATTATATTTTTATTCTTATATAATACGGAGGTTGAGGCTAATTTGCGTTTTTACCTTTCTTCGTTTGAAAGCGTTTAGAAAAGTAAAAACGTTAGGGGCGTTAGAGTTATAATTAATAATTTGGGCGAGTAGGGTATATCCGTCGTTAATTTAAATAGTAATTAAATCGAACTTTTAAAGTTTAATTAAGTATTTTCTATAAATATAAATTTACTGTTAATAAAAATATATAATCTTTTTCGCTCGGGCGGTATTTTAGGACGAAAGGTCCCGGCGGATTAATTAAAATTAACCTTCTCTAATTCGGGCCGGATTTTAATTTTAAGGCTAGGGTTGGTAAAGGACGAATATCCTTACTTTTCCAATTTAGGTTAAGCTTTAATTTCGGAGTTAGGGTCGGTAAAGGATAAATATCCTTACCTTTCCAATTCGGGTCGGGCTTTAAATATTCGGTATTTAAGTATCGCGGCTTTATAAAGCCTTAATTCCGAATAGGGGGCGGCCTTATTAAATTCTCGCCCGGAAATATTAGTATCGAAAGCCTTATTACCCTTCGGGGGGTAATTACCGAAATCGGCTTCGGTTTAGGAAGGTTATTAGTAAAAGTTAATAGAATTATAACCGGGGTATTTATTAAATTTAGGTTTAATATTTAATTTATTACGAAATAGATTATTTTAGTTTTTAATTTAATTAAAGACTTCGTTTCTTAATAATTATTCGCCTATTTAGACTCTGTGTCTTTAAATATATATAATTATAAATTTGAAGAATTATTTCGGAATATAATAATCGAGGGACTAATTCGGAGGAAAATTTAGGAGTATAGTATTTTGAAATTATTTCGTTGTACGAATATTTATTATTACCGTAGATTAGTTATTTGAAATAGGAGGTAGGGCTAGGATTAATATTTCGAAACGTTATTTATTATTATCTAATATTATACAATACTATTTAACGGTAAGGTTCGTGTAAAGGAAATTGGATACGTAATATAAATTTTATTATACGGTATAATTCGTTAAATCGAATATATTATAAATCTTATAAATTATAATATTAAAGGTTTAATTAGTTAGTAAATACGGGGCCGGGCCGCTTGCTGCGGGTCGGCGATCCGTATAAAAGGAGAAGTAAATAAAAAAAAGGGTATAGTATAGTATAGGTTAGGCCTATTTATTAGGTACTATTTGTAAGATAATGGATATTTTACGAAGTTAGATATATAAGTGTTTTAATAGATGATTATATAATTGATGATTGGGAGAAGAAGACTGTTTCCGAGTACCGACTCTCCGAGTCGGACTTTATGCTACATACATGCTGGCAATATTTACTTCGGAAGCAAGCCGGACTTGCTTAACAAGTCGGGCATTACCCAGTGTCTCCTCCCTAATTAAATGACCATGCGATGTCTAACCTCTAACAAGGTATTAAAGGCTTTCCTAATCTATATAATTCCTTTTATAATTTTAAAAATATATTCTTATTAAAATAATTAAATTAATTGGCGATAACAATCTCGAATAACCTCGATACTTAAAAACTATTAAATATCGTAATTACCAATTAACTAATAGTACTTCTTAAAAATAGAAATTATTCTATCTACTAATAACAAATATTCTATTTTATAAGTAAGGATAATATTATTAATATAAAAGAATATAATTATATTCTTATAAATTAAAATATATAATTTTATAGGGATAGGAATTAAGCTAGCCTTTACTAGGGTTTTAATAAACTCCTTCTACCAAAATAGAAGAGAACGTCTCAAACTATAGAAGGCTCGCAACAACTTTAATACTTTACTTTAACGTACCTAACCGTATAATACCTTTATATAAATAATTTTATTTAATACTATATTAATAAAAGTATTAACAACATTGTACTATTTAAATTCGAAATTAAAATAAATGGCGATAACTATTATAATCCGGAAGGACCGGATCGCGAAAGTAGTAATATATATTTCGCATATATTATTATATAATTATTAATCTCCTTATACAACTAAACGAACTTTATATTTAAGGAAGTAACCTTCTATATTAAATTTATATATATATACCTATATAGAGTTAAAAGGAATAATAATTTTATTAATTAATTATTCGTTTTAATTAATTTATACCTACAACTTCTTCTCTTCGTAATTATTTATATACTCCTATTCTACCTTCGTAAAAATATTACTAAAAGGATAACCCTAAAATTTTTTATAGAAACGAAGGAAGGGAAGGAAATTTTATTTATAGAGTGTAGATAAAGTCTTAAGGGCGTCGTAATAATTTATAATATCCTTAATTAACTTCGAATTATTAAAGAATTTCTCTTCTTCCTTACCAATCCCTAAACGCTTTATTTAATTAAAGGTTTCCTTATCGATAAACTATCCTTTATATAATTTAACATTTATTTTATCTAAAATAACTAAGAAGGACCCTACCCAATAGAAATATTTATCGTACATTGGCCAACTTTCTTAAAGGTACAATATACTAAGACTATTAATAAGGAACGACGCTAAATTTTCTAAAGGAATAAAATAACCTATCTCCTCTTTTTTATTTATTATTATTATTTACCAATCCTCTTATAATTATAATTCTAAGGCTACCGCCGGAGTAATTATAGCACCCTTACCCTTTTAATTTACTTATCTTTCCTCCTCTTATATATATATAAATTCAATCGGTTTAGAAATTATAATTCTATCGGCAGTAAACAAAGATTCGATAATTAAATTAGCCTCCTCATCCTCTACTTCAACGCTTCTAATTAATAATAGGTTAAATATATCGAAATCTAATTAATAAATATCGTTCAATTATATAACCAATTCTTTAAAAAAAATATTAAAAATATTATAAAACTATTCAATATTACTTATAAAGACTTCGTCCTCATTAAAGACTACATCCCTAATTACAACTACCTAATTCATATATAGGTTCTAAATACAATAAATATTATTAAATTAATAACCAACTAAATATCCTACCTAAACACATCTTTTAAACTTTTAAATCCGCTTTTAACTACGTAAGATATCAACTATAAATATAAAAACTTTATAATTATATACCTTCAAATATAATAACCGTAGTACCGTCCTTTATTAACCGCCGTTGTAATTTACTATATAGGCCGTAAAGCGCTCTTCTAAGGACTTCTAATTATATTCCTACCATAGGGTTATATTTAATAAATATACTACTACTATCGTAATTTCTCTCTAAAATTCTTAAAGCAATCTTACCCCCTCCCTTATAGCCGTCGATTTTTCCCTAATTACACCCCCCGAGCGCTCAGCGCTACCGTTCTATACTTAAATATACAAAACCGAAAGCTTAATAACTATACCTCTTTTTATTAAAAAGGCGGTAACGTAAAACTTAATTATAATTATCTTATTATTATATTTAACTACCCTAAGTTAAATTTAATAATAAAGTTTAAAACTATTAAATAATAATATTAATATAATAATAATCGAATCCACTATCTAGTCTAATAAATAATATAATTACACCATCCCAAACCAGCGATCTATAACGACTATTAAATTAAAGACCGTCCCTCTACCGGGCACCTTTACCGGCGGATAATTAAAAAAATCGATAACGAAACGTAATCCCGGACTTTTTAATACATTATAAACCTTTCTATATATTTAGCGTTTTATTTTAATTACTGTATAGGAATCGCAATAAACGAAATCAAGGCCTTTAAAATATACTTTATACTTTTTATCCGTTAATTGAACTAAAATCTCTAATTTTAAATAACTAAATCGAAGGTACTAATATAAAGTATCGCCCTCTAAAAACTTCCTAGCAATCTCATTAATAAATTAGTAAAATCGTACGTAAAAAGAGAATTAGTTAATATATATTTCGAAGGGTATATATTCTAATATAAATTATTTAAATTTTAAAGAGAAATAATAAAAATAAATATTATTTAAATAGAAACGCAAACAACCAAAATTAAAAGAATAATCCTAATATAATCCCTTTTTTAATAACTTTCTTAAAAATATAAAATTATAAACTATTTTTAATATAAACGCAACGTCGTTAAATTTAAAACTAATAAAAAAACCTTCGTCGTTACTTATTACTAAATAAATTAAATTATACCCTTCGATTATAATAAATTTATCTCCCGCCTAAATATAATCTCCCTCCTTTATAAGTATAAAATTTTTAAATTAACCGGCCTTATTAAAAATATAAATTATTATACCTAAATTAAAAATTGCTAAATCTCTTAATAAATATTTTAACCCCTTATTATAAAGTTCTAATACTAAAAAATTCGCCTCGCAACTAATACTACTAATATACCAACTATTAAATTAAAAGCTACTAATACTATTAATATAAAATACCTCTTCCTTATCTTTTTTAATTTAAACCTCCTTTAAAATCTCCCTTATTCGTTAAATAAATTTAAAGTCCTTCTAATAATTCTTATTTACTCTTATATAGATATAAGAATTCTCCTTAAAGTATTCGGATCGGTTAATATTATTAATATACTAATAATATTCAATTTAATAACCTATATATTCGTAAGTAAGGTAAACCCTCCTCGGCTTTTTATTATTATAATTTTAATAACCTCTAACTGGCTATTTATTTCGGTTATTCCGAAAATTATTAGGAACGTCCCTACTAATTTCTTTAGTAAATATAATTTTAGCCCTAAATATTCCGCCCTTATAAATTTAAAAATTACCCTTACTTAATAAAAACACTTCGTAGACCGCCTATTTAAACTCCCGGACTATATTTATAAAAATATAAAACTTATTATCTTTAATTTAATAATATACCGTAACCTAAATATTAAAAGGAGAATTAAGGAATTTATTTACTACTTAAAAGAAATTATAATACTAATTTTCTATATTATTATATTTATTAACCTTATAATATTAATTAATAATTATAATTCCTTCCTACTCCTTAAATTAAATAGTCTAACTCTTAGGAAGACGAATAAAATAAACCTTTTCTTAATACTTAGTGTAAATATCCTCTCTAATTCTAATAAGGTTATAATTAATCGAAATATAGAATTTATCGTATTAAATAATAATAGATTAGGTTTTTAAAAAATAAATTAAATAAAGCTTTTTAATAATATACTTCTTTATCCAATCCTTAACCTCATTAATATTTAAAATAAATTTATCCTAATCCTTCTTCTTATAACAATAATTAACTAAAGTAACCTTATAATTATGGAAATTAAACTCAAATATAAAGCCTAAACGTTTAGTAGTAAAAGATACTTTAAAAGCCGGTCCGGAAAAGACGGGTACTTAAACCGAAGCGGGAATAGGTTTAATAAATACCGGAGTATTAATTAGGGCTGTAGTAGACTGGACGGTTTAAAAAGCCCGAATATTAATTACCGGAGGGCTAAAATCGGTAAGGGCTCCCTCCTACTCAATAAATTTAAAAATCTATTACTAAATCTAAATCTCTTCAGTTATTTCAATAACTAATTCTTAGAAATTAGTAACTAATAATTTAAAAGGAGTAACGGGTTAAGAGATTCTCTTCTTAAGATTAAGGTTAATAAAAAATTAAAGCTCCTTATTAAAAGCTTTATCTTTAAATCCCTTCTCCCAAAAATACTAATCTTCAAACTTATTAAGGATAACCTCGCTAATAGTCTTAAAATCGATAAACATTATCGAATATAGAGGGAACAAATCTATTATCTTTATCGTTTTACTAAGTACTATATCTACCCGGTTAATTACAATTATTAATACTATATATAAGACTCTTAATTATAGAATACGAATACGAACAAGGGTCAAAATATATGTACGAAAGTAGGGTGTAGACTGTATATTATATAGAGATCTACTAAGTAAATCCCTCACACAAAATCTCTAATATCAAGGTTTTACTAGTTACGCCAGCGGGCCCAGATTATATAAGACAAGGCGGTCTGACCACCCCTGTCACCTCTTTTATCCGACAACTTCCATATGTGAAAGCAGCACAAGGAGCGTGTGGATCCGAAGTCAACAGACAGAAATGTCGCTGGAGGCAGGAGGTGGAGCTTTGCTGCTTGGCGGTCTTGGCATGCTGCAAGTCGCTTTAGCGCAGCACGGCAAGGGTCCATTTCTAGCGAGCCCGTTAAAACGACTTTCTCTTCAGTTGTATTTGAACGACTGTGTCAGACCATACAAAATCGTCGGCCTTGGCGCGGTCCCCATGCCGCGCAAGCCAGAACTCCCAAGCTTGGCATCCGCGGTACCTCTCTTTGCGCGCTCGCAAGCACTACCAAAATGATCATTCTGCACCAGTCGCCGAAGCTGCCGCAACTGTCTCCATCAACTCCTTGGCTCCTTCTGTCGACGATAGTATCAAGGGAAGGTACACAGGTGCATCCACGACCGAGGTTCTCGGAGTCGGGAGGTCAAGATATCAGGTTGGGAAAAGAAAGAGAAGGAAATGAATCGTGATGGTTTCATATGCATATGTCAAAACTGCCACCATGATCAGAGAGATGGAAGGCCGGAGCCTGATGTTTGTTGAACTCTTCGAAAGAACAATCAACATGTCATTGTACCTTCCTCTGTACGAATATACGGTAGTATCATCTTTTGTTCGGGCCTGGTGAAAGGGAAGATAACGCTCCGTCGTCGCACACTGCACTGCACTCACTGCAATCTGCGTGGGATAACGGTTTGAGGTAGGTGTTGTAACGGTGCATAGCACCTTCCCGTCGACCATCCTGGAACGGAGCACGGACGGGCTGTTGGTGCGAACGACTCAAGTACCGGCTACGAGTCGTCATATATCCTTCAATCACCATCCTTGTTACGAGGAGTCTGTCGTACATCTTTTCCAGTGCTGCTCACAGTTTCCACTCGTCCTTTAAAGTTCTCCTTGTTCCTGTAGTCTCATGATCGTGTCAACGTCGGATGCCACGTCCAAAGACTGAACATAATCATTTTGAAACATTTGGGCCTCCAATCTAGGCAGCGTCGTCATCATCGGGCTCTTGTGCAAATCGTCTGCGCGAAGAAAGATATCGCCGTCTATCGAGCCTCGATCCAGTGGTCCATGCGCAACGACGATTCGGTGACGGGCCTTTGGCTACATAGGTAATACCACTCCGCGAACTTTCGAAACGACCTCGATCCCATCACCTTTGGCATCAAATCTTGACGAAAAGCTTCGCGCCATGCTAACGGATAATGGGCCGATGTGAACTAGGCAGAACGGCCGAAGACAAAAACGCGGCGTATTTCCGTCGTTGTCGGCGGCTGTTGGAAATTTTGCCAGAGTGGAAACCAAACTGCGGGGCAAATTTCCCATTTTCCAGTACGTAGCAACCGTACCTTTTTACCCAACGACAATACAGTGTCAGGCTTCCCAGCACGACACGAATTTCAAAACGACACACGCTTTTGCGGGCCGTGAGAATGTGTGATGAGTGGAATTTGTGAGTTTACGAGGAACCTCTCCATTCGCTTACGTACCACTCAGTAGGTTTCCCCATCGACTCCGACTCGCAATGGAGCAGACCCCGGAAAAAACAGTGCTTGTTGTGCTCATGAAAATTCCCGCATCTTCAATTGCAACCCAAACAAAAAAGAAAAGAACATGGAATGTCCTGCTAATGCCCGCTGGCGAATACCCTGTCAACTCGTTTTAGGCCGGAAGTCCAACATCTCGAGCGCGGCCTCTCTCATCGGCGTGTTGGCGGTTGAACGTGGGGAGATCCTCGCATCTTGGCCGAGACGCAAAATATCCTGTGGAGTTCGGGAATTGAGGCTCGGCGGTGTTATTACAGTACACACACGGAATCTCCGACCCAGCTTCATCTCAACTCTGGCCTCAGATTCATCTGATCTCGAAACGCGCGCGCACAGACACGTTGATGCTATAGTACGACAGCCGATTGTCTGTTCGACAAGATCGAAAGACTTTCGGGTGTTTAGACATCAAAGGGTCCCGTTGTTTCCCCTGAATTTACCCAGCTAATGTTCCGGTGGCACGGTTAGCGCGCTTTACCTTTTTGCTTTGTGAACATTTCAAGGGTCTTTCTGAGACAGCTCGACGCTTGGGAAGACAGGATGGACTACGCACGGCCACTCACAGTGTGCTGAGAGTCCAGAGATATGTTTGTCCTCGCCGCCTCGGGGTTCGTTTCGGCCAGGTTTGCTAGGTTTGGTGATTCTCAGCAATGTTCTGGAAGGCTTTTGGAAGCTTTCATCTCTCCGGGAGACTGGCAAAATGCGACCATCACCGAGGCCTGTCCCATGCTCGCCCGTGTCTCACTTGGCCGGGCGTCAACCAGCGTCACAAAATCGAAGGTGGCTTCAACGCATCACCCCGTCCGAGTACATATCCAACACGACTCCGTCGCACCCGTTGCCCTGTGTGCTCCGCCATTGGCAGTCGGGCCCGACACCGAAGTTGAAGTCAAGAACATGCACGGCCACAAGATCGACATGGATCCGCAAAATCCTCCACTTGTTTCCGATGTGCGAGATGTGCGTGCTGGCTGCGGCTGTGATGTTTTCAATGTGTCCATCAAGAACACGCAAAAAAGGCACACAATCATCACAATTTCAAAGGGGATTTTGGAACCCCCACTTCCCGGTCTGGGACTCCTGCCACCTCTGTTTGTCAACGGGCCGGATAAATCGACTGTGTACCATTCTACCAGCGGATGCTACACGACCATTGACTAGGTAGGCTCAATACGCCCTCTACGTGTGGTGTACTGTATCAAGGGGGTACATAGGCGATATACCTGAATGCGGAAGGCCAGAGAGCAGTATGGAGCCACTGGGACCCATGTGCAGTCGGATCTCTGGGGACAAAGTGTGAAGGTTTTTTTTTTGAAGTGAAAATCACTTCCGAAAATAGAAGGAGGGGAGTTGAAAGAGAGTTTGTGAAAACCATGACATTGCATGTGGCCAGAAGAGTTCTTTTCCATCTCCTTGCAAATTTTGCATGTGCTTGTTGGCCCGAAACCTACCCAACGGCACATCCACATTGCAAGTCCGACTTTGATGGCCTACCGCCGAGCCGTCCGTCGACTTAAACTACAGACTAAAGAGACCAACCGACGCACTACCGATATACTACATTGTTGACAGGAGGGGATCTGAGGAAGCGATGCGGCTCAATGCGACGTCCTTTTATGCTTGACCTCCTCCGTCCCGGTCCACGAGCTGCATCGGTATTCGGTTCTGGAATGGCTCTTTGAATCTGGCCGACGGCGGTTAACCGACTGCCAAATCGAATCGGTGCTTGGCTGCAATTGCGGCCAATTTGTTCTAGAAGGCAGGTGCTCCCGACGCGCCAGGCAGCTGCCGACACCGACGTGTCCGGGTCCGTGCCGGAATTCGCCGTTCCTTCCACCTACATATGTACATACATGCATACGTTGGTCGAGTCCCTCCGAGATTTGTTCCGTGCCGTTTGATTTTGCCTGTCTGCCCCTGCCGTTCCTACCAACGCACACCAAACATCGATTTTTCATCATCAGGACAACATCCTTGGAATTCCAACAGCCCATCATTCACTCGTCCCCAGGCCAGCGACCAATGCCGAAGAACAACGCGAGACACAATTGAGGCGTCTTCCATGACACAAACATTGATGATCGCTACGACGTCCAAGGTTGGCACTCTTCGAGCCCTTCAAGGAAAGAAACACGTTAGCAATGCCAAGGTTGGTCCACTGGTCTTCTAGAAGCGAAGCTAAAAGTGTGGATAGAGGCAATCGCCAATGGTTGTGTCGACCGCGGCGTATGGAGCCTCCATTCAGTTCTCGGCTTTGGTGGAGGGCCTACGGGGATGCCCCTCGCACCTCGGTCCACCGTCCCACACTTTGGCCGAAGCCGCGCCTCCTCTCTTTTCCGGTGACATCCCAGCCCCATGCACGTTACGTGCTCCAGAAGCGTTCGCAGTGGTTCGTCCGTCTTCACCCCTCCACTCCTGAGCACTCCGTGTAAATCGACGCACAGTACACTCGGACATGATTCCTGGTCAATGGTTACGGGATTGGGCCTCACCACATGTTGAAACTCCGTCTGGGTTCTTCGGCCCCGCAGCTTCTCAATCATGAGCGAGTCAGGCAATGGACAACGAGTTCACGATGGCACGACAACAACACAAAGACGAACGAGACGGACGACAAAACGGCAACTGCCAATGAGTACACCCGTCGGTTGATCTTCAGGTCAGTGTCTACTTACATATCTTAATGCGTATACTTCGTCGAGACATTATGCTGACAGCTGTGGGAATCTACAGGCCAAAGGTTTGTCGACATCTTCCTTGATCCCGCCACAAGCAAAACCACGCCGGCGTCCTGCCCAGCCCGACATTCGGGCTTCGGCCGATTTACCACGTGGAACTCGGTCCTTGGATTACAAATCTCCTAGGAACCGAACGAATTGGCGGAAAGAAGCAGGCATCCAGGCACAAACTTCCTCGGAGACTTGCCATCCACATTCACTTTGGTATTGATACTTGCGAGAACATCCTGACTGTCGAACAACCAGTTGCACCCGCTAAACCTTTTAGGAACCGTATCCGTGACAGGTACTCCTTCTTCGGCCGAGCTGAACACGGATGCCTGTGCATACTCGCCATCTTATTGTTCACTGTTTCCCGGTCGTGGGCGACCAAGGTGCACATGTGTCAGCATCGTCAGAGCGAGGTGGGCGTACATGCGTCCTTGAACTCTATGCAAACGCTTCTTGGGGTTCCCAGCTCATCATCCTGCCATTTGCGGTCACAGTTGACTTCTTGGGTTACGGATGAATGCGTTATTGAGTCGTCGACCTTTGGGAACCATGTCCCTGCAAGGCTATCTCCGTTCATTCTGAAGATGGGAATGATCCTCTTGCCAAAACATCCAAAAAGACTTCCCAGCGTTTTGGTTTGGGGCCACGGGAACAGCACTCTTCGAGTTGGCTGGGAGTCCCGAGTGGACATGAGGAGAGGTCTGTCTCATACGATTAACCAGAGTGCGTACACACTGGTGGCTTCTTTCACACATTCATCTCCGTCGCTTTTTGATCCTTCGATGTCGGCTCTTCCTACCTACTGAAGCAGAAGTTCATCTTCTTGAGGAATCTCGGCAAGGGCAAACCAGCTCTCCTTGCAAGCACACCTCCGTGCGCACAAACCCCCTTTTCAACACGCGAATTCTGGTTTTCATCATCAGCTTGCAATACCTCGCACCACTCTCGGCCACACCTAGGCTTGGTCCAATTCTCTAGCCGAGACAGCTTGTCTATGATGTCGCAGTTGTTGCCAAGGCTGGAACACATGGCTCTACGGAAGCTGCCAAAGATCGGACCGTACCCACGCACCATCGTGTCGATTTTGCGGTGGAGAGAGTCCCGACAGACAGGTTTGCCGTTAAAACACCCTGCTCTACCAACCCCATTCCGGCAGCCAGTTGACAAGGCCCACCCACAACTAGCGTTGACGCCATGTTCACGATTTTCCTCGGCACGGTTTACAACGTTCGGTGACTTGCTTTCAACGCTGATTCTACATCCACTTTGCTGACAGGAGATGTCATATGCATCAATAACCGAAAAGAGTGTCTAGTGAGGGCATTCCAATCTGCCAAAGCTTGTGAATTTCGTGGAGACTCTCCACACTCTGCTGATCGGCGGAAAACTGTGATGAGCTGCTGTCGCAACCATGGGGCCCCATCAACCGAGTCTCAAAAGAGTAATAAAGTCCACAAAGAGAATTAGCGTCGGCACCTCGGGATCATCGCGAAGTCCCATTTGTCATTTGTTTCTTTCCAGGATCACACAGAGGAGAAAACAGGGCTCGTCATTGTGCTGGGAGCCTGGGAGTGCACAGCATGAACGGGGACCCCGTTGGCGACAACAACATGGCGAGCATGGGTTCTATCGGAGCCACGCCCGGAGCTCATGTAAGTGGTCTAACGGGAATATTGACCCTCAGGCAGTGCGTCGAATACTCGAGCCCTAACGAGTCAGGTCTTTGCCTCAAGTCCGGTGTTGAAGCTGAAGCTCATTTCGTCCGCTTTTGGAGCTATGGCACTGACTTATACTGCGTATTTTGCCTATCCCGGCGGCCGGGAGTACTGAAGTCAGCGAAGCTACATTGCTAGTTCAATATCCAAGGAATCATTTGAACTGAACGGAATTTCCGAAAAGCCTGCCAGTCGAAAAAGAGCCCAGGAACGTTTCCACATTTCTTCCAAAGAAAAGTCGATGACGAGAGCCTGATGGGATGGTCGCATGAAGTCTTTTCGGCATTGATGAAGTTATCGGTCTGTTGCACCCTATAAACATCGCCGATGCCGCTGCAATGTTTACCTGTCACAATGGCTTGATGTCACCTCACCGAACCCAAGATCGTCATGACGCTTGGCAGGCCGGCCTGACGGGCGAATGAACTCCGTTTCAGATCATGATATCTAGCGAATGCGACACTGCAACCTTGCCTTAACCACATCAGATACCATTCCGCCAGTACAAGAAGCTATAATGACGATCAAATATCGCAAGTCCCAATTGGGGATACACAGCCGCAGACTTCCACCTTTGATCAACGGAAGCAACACCACCGTCGACCAAAGAGGAACAACTAAACGGGGTTTGTCAAGGCAGTGTTCCTGATCGGGACGTGCCGGTCCCACGCCGGCCGATGCGGCACCGAGTACGGGCACGCTGTTCTTGGTTGCAGTCGTTTCGACCTTCAGCTACAATGTTGTTCCAACGGTTTGGGATAGTGGGGAAGCTTTCTGATGTGTCATTTTCCATGCTGTTCTCTCGCTTCACCTGCTCCTCAGATCTTTACGTTTTGGGGAAACCAGGCTTCTGGGGTCAGATGGATGGGAACGGACTCGGACTCCGGCCGGATGGATTCCTCCGGACGAGATACCGTCTCAACGGTACCATATCGCGTGTTTGGTCCGCCGTCAGCGCCGTAAGCCCCTTGAGTTTTGGACGCGACTGTCCAGATAACAAAATCGCGCGATGATCCGCTTGTACCGCTTTCAACGTTTGACTGTTCTACCTAGTCTTCTCAGACATTCGGTGAAGCTGGACAGACGCCGAGTTATCAAAAAAGGGGCCGGCCGGTGGGGGTCCGGGGTACCCTAACGGCAGGCGGCCGCTGGGCGATGGCCCTAAGCGGCAGGGGTTACAGTAGCGGGAGCAACAGGTCCTCAGCTGCATTTGCTGTAATCATGGGGATCCTGAAGTTCTTCAGGAAGTTCAGGCTGTATTGGCCCGTTCAATGAGTGCTTGGTTGTGCGAATGGCCACATTTACACCACCACAGAATCACATGCACGTTCGCGGATTCACTCCATGCCTCTCTTCCCAACCTCTCGGAACCCTGCCAACATGTGAGCCGGTCTCGTGGGTCGTATGATTGTATGAACTCCGACTAGCCGGTCGCCGACGATCGGCCGGCCACTCTGCCGCATTGCCGTTTTAGCGAATCCTTCTCGGCAGCCTTCTAGGTCCATCACTCGTCCGAGCACACTGCAATGCTACCACGGACGGACTTCTGGAAATTTCAACGAAGGATATGTGTGATTCGAGTGGCTGCCGCGTCGATGAGTAAAGTTGCTTGGGCCTCTCACCGGTGGGCAAAGTTTAATTGCCGATACGATTTGGCGTGTTGGTACTACAGTACGTCGGTTAGAGTGACTACACTACCTGTAGGCTATTGACTGACATTACACGTGTTGGTAATCACTTATACACCCCAGAGTAAGGGTCCATCCAGCTGCTCCTCGGGAAGCTCCCTTAATGGACCCCTCCCTACCTCTGGGATTTGGAGAAGCCGAGACATCCAAGAGATGGCGTGATGGCGAATGGGTCCATAACAGTATGGAGGTGTCTTGCAGGCCCTCTACACTTACAGTCTCAGCTCATCTACCTACCGAGCTACCCCAAAAGCTTCAGTCGCTTGCCCACGAGACAGATTGTTCGGAACATCCCCACAACTACACTACTCTGCACAAAAGCAGAAATAGGGGGTCCTTGCCTTATATGTGGAAAAGATTCCCGCATCAGGAAGGTGGTGGAGGGTCCACCAGAGGCCTAAAGAATTTAGAACATTGTCGATCACAGCCATGTGATCGACCATGGGTTACAATCAATCATATGAAGATCAAACGTTGGAGACGAATTATGCTAAATTCAGCCAAGGTCCGTCCGTACAGTAAGTATGTCTAGAACCCCCTGAGGCTGAAGGACCTTTACTGCGAACCAGGCACTCGGGTACATACTCTGTCGAGTACACTAGCAAAGAAATCGGCGGCGACTTTTGGGCGAAGGTTTCTCAAACAAATCGAATACCAACAACAGTTACTAATCAACAAATGACTTTGGGGGGTATGTTCGGGAGAGCGGGTCCCTCCCTCCTTGGGTTTGGTATATGTAGAGGTAGGTACTTACTAGTCTAGGGGGTTAAGATAATCTGATTTCCATGCCAATAACGAACGGCCCAGATTACGATCTGATAACCGTACGCAAAGGGGGAAGACAAAAAAAGGCCCGTATACTATGCGGAGGAGAAACTCTCTGCAATAGAATGTGCACGCCTGAGTAGTAGTGCCTGCTAACAACTAAACACGTACGGTCGGTCCTTCACCAAATCCAGGGCCTTTTAAAAGACCACACAAGTAAGTGTCTCGAACATGTCGTGGTAGTGGTGGTACAAGGAGCAACTCAATCCCTCCAGGGAGGCTCTGCTCAACTTGGCGGTTCTGCTCGGGCTGAAACTAGAAGAGCAGTGAGAGCCCGACTTCATGACGCTCTCCAAGATATGGTCGAGCGGTTCTCGTTCGAGTTCACCAAGGGAGATATTGACGTTGCCTTCGACAAGTAGTCCCCCTACTTCTACGAGAACACTTTGAAACACCGGTTCACAGTACACTATGCATACTTGACTGTTGAAAGTGGGAAGCGGTGTACTGGTTGACAGGTACAAGACCTCTAGGCCGCATGTACCTTGGAACTTTGAATGGCTCTGGAAGAGTAAAAAAGCCTTGAAACCGGGCAGTGTACCAAGTGCCACTTTAAAGTCTGACACTAACGATCACAAATTCGGTTGGCGAAAATCGGATGAGAAGGACGCGTAATTACACAGCCTTTTGAAGCAAGTACCGAGCTATAGTCCATCCATGCATCTCTTCTTGACGAATTTCCCCATGTTAGAGTCCTCTTGAAGAAACGAACCGCCAGTCAACTACGTAGACGAACCGTCACCCCACATCTTGTTGGCCCTTCCAAACTCCATGATCCTCGAATGTAACTCCCCACTGCGAATCGCCTCATAAATATCCGACGCCATGCTTCCAAGAATCCTGTTCCTTGACCACAAGTCATTACCCTCCTCTATGTCCTTGGTACTCGGTTCTGCCTTGCTGCGGATCACCTCCCTCAGTCTGTTCAACTCCTCCTTCAGGAGCGGCGGATGGTCAACCACGCCCCGGTTCAGCGGGATCTTCAACTCCTTCCTGACAAAATTGTAGATGACCGTAGAGCCTTTGCAGAGCCACCGCCCAGTGACCTGCCGACCATCTAGCAACGCCCTTCGGTGGTCACCATAACAGTCTGCCACCACTCGGGCGGTCTTCAAGTGGTAGGCTTGCAAGTCACTGATGCTCAACGTTGCCCGGTCGTACTCCCTCCCACAATGAAGAAGTCCAAGGGCGTCCAAGGCCGACTGCTTCGTCGCCACAGACGCTCGCTCAGTCACGTCCAGGTGAGCTAGCTTGTCCCATTGGTCGAGGATGTTCTCTGCGATCATGCTGGCCAGTCTTTGGCTCTTCGTTATGTCATCTTCTGACAAAGGGTCATGCCCATCCTCCTTGACCTCAGGCTTCTTCACAGCAGCAACATCGGAAAGAATCCCACTTCCGATACGCTCCGCTAAGTCCTCCCGGAACTCCATCTGCAGAACCCTCAGGTCCAGCGCCTGGCAAAGCACATAGATGTAGGTGGCCGCCATCAAACTAACAACTTCCACCGCTTCCAGCGCATATCGAGCCGCAACCAACGCCATCGAGTTGACACTCTGATTGTTCATCTCCGCGACCTGGACATGCGAGCTGACCGGCTTGGCCAGGTACGCCAGTTCAGCCATGTACGCAGCCATGTTGACGTCGAAGCCCTTGCACGTGTAGCTCTGGCTTGGCTCGTCCGCCGACAGGTTCGGCGGCAGGCCCTTGTTGGTCATGTTGTTGAGCAGCTCCGAGCTCTGCGCGTAGAGCAAACGGCCCAGGTTCTGCAGCGCCAGCATGGTCTTCTCCATGGCCGATGTGAGCGCCATTGCCTGGAAGTTACCGCCGTGGTGGATAAATCCGGAAGAGGGGTCGATCAGGGGGTTATCTGTGGTCGAGTTGAGTTCTGTTTCCACCTGCCTCGTGGCGAGCTCCAGGTCCTCGAGCTGAGGTCCGATCCATTGCGGCGCGGTCCGCAGAGCGTAGCGGTCCTGAGCAAGACCCCGGACCTTAGCCGGCTCGCCGTCAGAACCGTGATGGGCCTCGCAGGGTGCAGCAATCTTGGACCCGGCGAGAAAGGCGAGAATGTTGGACGCCGCTTCTGCTTGGCCGGGGTGCGGCCGGACGGAGGAGATGAATGGATGGTAGTTTGCAGCTGTGCCGGCCAGGGCTTCTGTGCCCATGGCAGTTAGGAGCTGGACAAGAATGGCCAGCTGATTGGCTTCCTGAATGGCAATGGATGCGGTTGCGCAGGAGGGTGCGGTACCATTGGTGATGCCGAGTCCTTCCTTGACTCGGAAGCGCACGGGTTTCAGACCAGCAAGGGGCAGAGCTTTATCGGCCGGTAAAATCTCCGTCCTACCGCCTGCCTTCCTGACCTTGAGGTAGATGTCCGGATTTCCTTCAAGCGCACCGGCAATGTAGGAGAGGGTAGACAAGTCACCCGAGGCCGAAATACTTCCCCGAAGCGGGATGATAGGGATCATGTCCTTGTCCAGAAGCTTCATGATGTTTTCCATGACCAGGGGTCGGACACCAGAGTGGCCTCTCATCAGGGAGTTGCACCGTATAAGCATGGTGGCCCGAACCACGGGGCTTGGGAGAGCATGGCTGCGGAGAAGCTCGTTGGTGTAAGGCTTTCCTGTCCGGGGGTTGACCCCATCACGATCCTTATCGGCGTGTGTAAGAATGCCAACATTGAGGTGCTGAACTAAGGCGCCTTGTAAGCGCATCAGGGGCTCGGCTCCTACATCGGTTCGAGTGTCGGCGCTACCGCCGAAGCCTGTGTTTACGCCGTAAATGACGTCGCCTGCTTGTATGCGCTCCTCGAGCAACGCGATGCTGCGATGGACTTGTCGGGTGTCGAGTGAGAGATGTGCCTTTGCGCCGTGCCTGTTGTTCACGAACTGTCAGTGACTGACTAGAAGGTCGCAAATGGGAAGGACGTTTGTGGAAGGACCATACAGGGAGACCGCAATAACATCGGCAATGGTCAAGTTGGAACCTGATACCTCGATGGGTTGTTTTGACTCCTCCAAGTGTTTGAGACGTGCCCAAGAAGAGCGTGTGTGCTTGGCAACGGAGCCCAAGCCGACAAACAAGGTCGAAGACGATGTAGGTCTAGAGTTCGAAAGGGGGTTCGACTCGTGTCGTCGGGCGTGGGAGTTGGGCGCGTCAGACATGCTGAAGACCTTGACCGTCGGGTTTGTTTTGTCCTGCCCTGGGTGTTCTTGTCAGCTGCAGTTTGGAAAGCACGCGCCCTTGTGTATCATACCCCTCCGGTGATAAAAGTCGAGAGTGTGAATCAAGGGGGAGCGGAGACTTGACCCACTGGGTGTTTGCTGCTGCCCGTTGTCGGCGCCTTCAAGGCCGTTCTTTCCAGGCAATCACTGGTGACCGTCACTAAAACAATAGGCAGCCGGGATGCAGATACCCGCTCATGGTAGCCGCAACTCCGTGTTCAGTTGGAAGCAAACAACATGAAACAATGCCTTACAATCTGACTGTACTGTCTCGTAAGCTGTGTTATCACAACTCTCACCAATCGTGTGGAACATCAAGACATGAATGACCAGCGCCTTATTAACAGCAACATGGAGCTCAGTCTATCTGTATGTTGACTAAAGAATGAATTTGCTATCATGGCGCAAAACCATCTTCATGTATGCTACACTCTCTACCTTGATCCTTTACCGTGCTTCCACCTCTCTCCCGCCGCATTACACACAAGATAGCTTCCCCCTCCCATCTATCCTCAGAAGCCCGTTCTCTCTATGTTACTGATGCACCCGGATGTGGTTGTACTACAGTGTCTGACTCACTCCCTTACATACAGGCGCCGCCATCAACACCGAGAATCTTACCATTGATCCACTCGCCATCCTGGGAAGCCAGGAAGCAGACAACACGAGCAATGTCGATAGGGAGACCCACGCGGTGAAGAGGCGACCACCCAGCGGCATACTCGTCGACACCCTCGTTGTCGAGCTTGTCGCCGCCGGGGATGTACTCCCTGCACACGGCATGGTACATGTCCGTCTTGATACCGCCAGGAGCGACGGCGTTGACGGTAATCTTCTTGTCCCCGAAGTCTGGTATCTGTGGTTAGCATCATTCATCCCCGAGAAGCATCCAAGACAACCACCTACCAATAGCCATGCAGCGGACAAAAGTCTCAATGGCACCCTTGCTAGCAGAGTAAACAGTGTGCTTGGGCACGCCCTTGGCCTGGCCCGTGATGGATCCCATGAGGATCAGGCGGCCGCCAACCTCAAGGTTCTTGTAGGCCTCGCGAGCAACAAAGAACTGGCCACGCGTGTTGACGTTGAAGACGCGGTCGTACTCCTCCGGGGTGACATCCTTGATGTGACCGAACGAGACAACGCCCGAGTTGGAGCACACAATGTCGATCTTTCCAAACTTGTTGTTGGCCTCGCGGAAGAGCCTCTCGATCTGGCTGACGTCGCTCACGTTGGCCTTGATGGCGACCGCGTCGGAGCCGCTCTTCTTGATGGCCTGCACAACCTCGTTGGCCGAGATGTCGCTGTTGGCATAGTTGACCACCACCTTGGCACCACGACGTCCAAGCTCGAGAGCCATCTCCCTTCCGATACCGCGGCCTACAATGGGTCATATCGTCAGTCTCTTACATGGTGATGGTGCATGAGGGCCATGTTGTGTGATGCGACTGCACATCCCTGACTGGACCAATGAATGGATTGGGGGAAAAGGGCGGCGCCGGAGCTGAACATGGGGAAATCGGACTTGGGGTTGGGGTAAAAGCTGCCATCCCGTCCGGTGCGGGAGCTCCCTTGTACCCCTTGTCGATCACCCTTTGCCCCTTGCAGCATTTATTGGCACGACATGACATCCCAGACGAGAAGATAACAACAACAATAACAGAAAAGGAATACGTACCGGCACCGGTTACAAGCGCTACCTTGCCACCAAGTTGGGCAGACTGGATACCGAGGGGACCGGGGATCTGATCATACTTGCTAGTACCGGACGGGGCTGTTACACCGGGCATCTTGGCGGCTGGAGTGGCTTTGATACTGGAACTAGTCGTGCTTAAGCTGTTAGACGAGACTGGTACTGTCTGCTCTTTCTTCTCTGTGGTGTTGGCTTTGTTAGACGAGAAGTGGGACAGTAGACGGGCGAGAAAAGCAGGGAGGGCCATTGAAGCAGCAAACTGGGTGGGACAGGTTGCCTACTGACAGTCGGTTGATGTCGTCTTTGGTTGGAATGGTGATATTTTTTTGTTGGCGTGGCTGGCAGAAGATTTCTTGAGTACGTTTCCTGGGGAACAGGACATTCTTATATGCCATCTCTGTCGGTTGTCCCTGGTCAATAATGTGAGACCAAGTACTGTTTCTGTCCGTCCCAGGGCGAAGTGGTGATCAAGTTCGATAGGATCATGACCTTGGCGGTTTTGCCGGACTGCGTTGGAGGAATGCCGGATTGTGCAGTCACTACGCGCGAAGGAGCGCAACACCGCATTGAGACGTCAGCCGAGACCGACGATATTGTAGCTTTGTCATTGGAACACGGACGCATCCTGAGATGGTCAAGTCTCGGATGACCTTGGTATTGGTAGTGATCCAGGGAAGAGTTGCCGAACTTGGGGAGACGTCAACAAGCATTTCATTTTCTGACTGCAGCATGCGCCATATCTGACAGCTGACACAAGCACGGCAAGCTTAAAACGATCTTCAGGTGACAAGCAGTCACTCCTCGATCTGTGATTTGCATCGGTAGATGCCCAGCTTTGCTTCCATTCCACGGCATCCCTTTTGAGAGTTGCTGTCGTGGCAAGTTCATGCCCTTGTTGTGTTAGTGTTAGTGCGAAGCGGGCAGTCACAGCTATATCACTAACATGCAGCTGCCCTGGAACAGCGTCTATAGCATCCTTCATTCCAGGGGCTCTTGCTCTGATTCCCACGCTTCCGTTTCCAGCCCACAGCAGATTGAACTCTCCCAATGAACTGTACAGTCTTTTCTCCCTCGGTCCGAGCTTGCGACTTTCATGAGATCGTCACGTCAACATCGCCGTCGACGTGCTTCATGTCAAGTTCGGATGCACTTCCACAGTACTGGTAACTGGTATTTTTGGCAGGAGACCCTGTGACAGTTGCTCGGCATCGTGTATGCAGCACTCCAGGTCCCTGCAAGTGAGGGCGTTGACAGCGGAGGCATTTTATAGGCTCAGAAGTGGCTTCAGGCACGCCTGCCACGGATATTGCAGGTGCATTGCACAGGCATGCCTACACCACCCCGCACGTCCCTGATTTTGATCCATGCCTGGCACCTGCACGCTGCGCTCAGTCCACATCATCGGATGGTTTGATGCCCAAAACCACACCTTCTTAGAGAAAACCGAGAAGCTGACCCCTCGGTACGAGGATTGCAATGGCATTGGATCGGTCTTTCGCAAGGAAATGGCGACCTGCCAATCCGGGCACACCTCCTGCCAGCTCCCCAGCTCCGCACCGCCTGGGCGCTTGCGGAAACCGAAGCCCACACCGGACATCCGAGCCGGAGTTCAGTACCTGTCCGTCACGGCGTCACCCACACCAAACGCCAAGGATAAGCTGAGTGGAAGTTGGATCTTTGGAAGAAACAAAAGAAAAGAGGAAAGAGAAACTGCATTGCAAAAAGAAAGAAAAGGAAAAGAATAAAAAACATACAACACCAGGGATTCGCTGGTCGTCACCGACCCAACTACTAGTCTGGCCCTCACTGGCTTATCTATGGGAGAGCGGACGGGATCCCGAGTTTTCCAGTGGGTATGGTCGTATGTGATTATTGTACCCTGCGGTTCTCTTCTTATACCCACTGTAACCCGCATGTCTTCTCGCATGCTGCTGGCGCTTTTCAACTCCCATCTCATCTTGCACTTGCACTTGCACAGGGCTGAATTGCAGTGTTCATCCCTTTCCTGTCACCCCTGGCCATGCAAAGAAGATCACCGTTGCGGCACGACGTGGTCCCTTCGACGGTCCGGCCATATCCTCCCACTCTGGACCACTGCTCTTTTCAACTCACACGCAAATTCTGCCCATACAGCGTGACTGAACAGAAACGAAATGCCTTGAATTTTTACTTTATCCAGGTACCCAAACGTACTCCCCATGAGACACCATTTATCCTATACACAGTACAATTTTCATCAATCATGATCCGAACAACCCAAAAACCCGTTCTGTTACCCAGTTTTCCATTCCTTTAACCCCTTTTACTTCCTGTAAACATCACCAGTCCTCTCAATCTCAAATGCCTCATCCTTTCCTCTGCCCTGCTTCTCAAGCTCTCTTACAAGGGGAATAACGTTTTTGCCAAACGCCTCGACCTCCTCCTCATAGTTAAGGAAGCCGGTCAACACCAGGTTGACGCCCAAGCTCTTGAGCAAAACAATACGCTCAGCCACCTGCTCCTTGGTGCCGATCAGCTTAGTCTTGAACCCATCGTTGTACTGCACCAGGTCCTTGAACGTGCTAGTCGCCCACATGCCCTGCTTGTTACTCGCGCTAGCACCGGCGTTCTGGACCTCCTTCTTGAAGGCCTCAACAGCCTCGACGTCGGCCTTGCCCTGAATTTCTTGAAGAGTGCGGATGGCCTCCTCCTCGGTGTCGCGGACAATGACAAAGGCGTTGACGGCGAACTTGACCACGTTCTCGCGGCCGAACTTCTTGGCGCGCTCCTTGACGTCCGCGATCTGCGTGCGGAACCCTTCGAGGTCCATGCCGTTCATAAAGTACCAGTCGGACACCTCGGCGCCGTTGTTCTTGGCGTCGTCCGAGTTGCCGCCCTGGAAGATCTCCGGGTGCGGGTTGGCGATAGGCTTGGGGCTGAGCTTGTAGTTGCGGAACCGGTAGAAGTCGCCGGCGAAGCTGAAGCCTTCGTCTTCCGGAGCGGTCCAGATGCCCCGCAGGCACTTTATGAACTCGTAGGAGCGGCGGTAGCGCTCGGCGTGGTCGAGCCACCATTCACCGACTGGTAGAGCGTGTTAGTCTTCCCTTTGCGTCAAAACGAGCTACCTGTTAACTTACTGGCATGGAACTCGCTCTTATTCCATCCCGAGACAATGTTCACAGCAATACGTCCATCGGTATAGTTGTCAATGCTCGCCACTTGCTTGGCAACGACAGCAGGGTTCCAGGGACCGGGAAGGATGGCCGCAATGACCTTGAGCTTCTCGGTGTGGTGAAGGAGAGCCTGCGAGAACGAGACGGACTCGTGCTGGGAGGCGGCACTGTACGAGGCAGTAAAGCGGATCTGAGTGAGAGCGTACTCGAAGCCGACGGACTCGGCGGTACGGGCATAGCGGACGTTGGACTTGAGGTCCCAACCAGTGTTCTGGGGGATCTTGGAAACGACGAGACCGCCGGAGACGTTGGGGACCCAGTAGCTGTTTTCAGGTTAGCACTGGCCTGGATAGAGAAGAGGGAGACGAGTGGCTTACGCAAAGAAGAGCCTGTCAGGGTCGCTGTTGAGTGTGCTGGCGTCGACCATTGTGTCGTTTTGGGGTATGCTTGGCAGGGGTATAATGGTTGTTTTGGGAAGGTAAAAACGACGTGTTGATGACCTTTCAGTGGTGCAGTTCAGGGGCTAGAAAACAAATGGTAAAAAGGGGCGAAAGGGGTCTTGGCTGAAGGGATGAGGCTCGATATTCACCATTTCAGCTCGAATGGCGTGCGCATAACTGGCCTCCCGTATCCCGTATCCCGTATCCGCGTCAATCGCCGTGCTGTCGTCTTAGGGGTCGTCGCCGTACTGATGATCGGCGTCTTGTATTTATACCACATCATTTCCAAATCTGTTTTGATGATCATCTTTTCTCCTTGTGTGTGCGAAGTCGCTCCTCTGTTCAAGAGCCGCCGTCGGTTCTCACAATGGCGCGACCAGATGACGCCATTTTCGTCGCAACCCATCTCATCGCGGAGTGATGGGCTTGGCGTGGGGAAGGTGGAACTGACGATCGTACTTGGTGTTGTTGTTGCGGCTTCGGGGCGCTCGAAAGGCGCTATCCAGGGCGTTGGCTCCCCTATAAGCTGCATTTTGGTGAGTGGTGAGATCCACTGCAAGAAAGATCTCGGGATGTCGGAATGTAAACAGTTAGCCGGTTCTGGTTTGGAGGGGTCCTTAACGGGTTACCTCGATAATCATCTTGTTCCCGACTTGGTTTGGAAGGGAGCATTGGCGAGATGGTATCATCCGTCGAACCGGTTGCACAATACTGACCTGCATCTGGTGAGTAAACATTCACCAATGGCGAAGCTCTGAGAAGGCGATATCGCCGAAAGGGTGGTAGTACGGTAAGGCTTTAGTAGCAATGACTTGCGAGAAGCCTAGATGCCTGGGGTCCGAAAGCGGTGATGGTTTGGTACTGAAAGCCCGAGGGCCAAGACGACATCTTGAGGTTCAGCCTCTCCCGAAATCATGAGATGTCGAGCTTCCTCCTTGCTTGCGAAATGTTGATGTCTGAGTGCGCAATCCTGAAACAGGAAGCTGACTGGAGGAAGGAGGGAAGACGTGATGGCGCAAGGCGAGCCTGTGTAGCCCAGAAAATCATATAATGAGAGGTAAACCACCATCTCAGCCATCATGGTCGTGGATCTTTGACATTCGCATCCTTCTCGTTGTCATAACTTTGTCTGGTGATCTCCTTGACTTGCCCTGTAAGACCAACAAGGCCATCACCACACCTCTAGGTATCACAACCTGACATCAACACCATGACCTCCTCCGGTAGCACCCAGGACACCGTCCATCCAAGCAGCGACCCGTCCATCTACCAAGAATACGAGTCCAAATGGTCAACTCTCCCCTCGGACGCAGACGGTTGGATCCAACGCGCCAAAGACGTAGCCGCAGTGCTTGCCCCCGACGCCGCCGCCCGTGAGAAAGCCAACAAGACTCCCCGTGCCGAAGTGACTCTCCTCAAACATTCCGGCCTGCTCAAGATCCTTGGTCCGAAGGAGTACGGCGGTGGTGAGCAGCCATGGAGCGTGGCTTACCAGGCTATTCGGGAAGTCGCCAAGGGTGATGGGTGAGTATAATGTCTTGATGTGAAGACACCACAGTCTTCCAGTCTTCCAGTCTTCCATGCTGATTTGACATACCTCCTCGAAAGCTCAATCGGCATGCTCCTAGGCTACCACCTCCTCTGGGCCTTCTCCTCTTCCATCCTCGGCACCCCCTCCCAAATCGCCAAATGGACCCAGCTCATCACCTCTCAAAACCTCTTCGTCGGCGGCGCCGTCAACCCGCGCGACAGCGATCTAGTCATCACCTCTGACCCCAACGACTCTTCCAAAATCATCTTCAACGGCGGCAAACACTTCACCACCGGCGCGGCCGTGTCCGATCTGATCATGCTCGAAGGCGCCCCGTCCTCCTCCGGTCAACACATCTTCGCCTACGTCCCCACCACCCACCCCGGCATCACCTTCTCCTTCAACTGGGACGCCATCGGTCTCCGGCTGACCGAATCCGGCTCAGCGCAAATCTCCAACGTCTCGGTCCCTTGGGAAGATGCTTTAGGCTGGGACTCATCCACAAAACAACCCCTGCCTGACATCCTGGGAGTCCCCTACGCCACCCTCCTCCTCCCCACCATCCAACTAGTCTTCACCAACTTCTACCTCGGCATCGGCCGCGCAGCTTTAGACCGAGCAGCCTCTTACACGCGCCAGACGACACGCCCGTGGCCTTACTTATCAGGCGGCGAGCGCGAGACCGTCTCCCCCGCTGAAAAGGCTACGGACGAGTTTTACATCCTTTCGACGTACGGCACGCACCACGCACATTTGCTGGCTGCTACGGCGCTGGTTGATCGGGCTAATGAGGGGATTTCGCAGCTTTTTGATGCTTATAATCATGAACGGGGGAATCGTGGGGAGTTGACGGCGCAGCAGCGGGGGGAGATTAGCGAGTTGATTGCGGCTGCCAAGATTGTGGTGACGGATGTTGGGCTGAAGGTGACTAGTGATGTGTTTGAGGTGACGGGGTCAAGGGCGACGGCGAGTAAAGTTGGGCTGGATCGGTTTTGGAGGGACTTGAGGACGCATACGCTGCATGATCCGGTGGCGTATAAGCGGAGGGAGGTTGGAAGGTGGGTGTTACTGGGAGAGATCCCGACGCCTACTTGGTATACCTGAGTTCCGGTCAGTCAAGGACGATATGTTGGCCGGCCGTGCCTCTTGGCGCCCATTCACTGTGCTTCCATTCACCGGCACTCCCGTCCTAGGTATTTAGGCTGCCCTAGTTTTTTTTCCCTTTCTTCCCGTTACTACTACCAGAATCAACACCTTTTCATCGTTGCCTTTCCTAGTCCAACACGATATGATGGCGACGAACACGAATGATAGCGACGAAGGACGTGGCGACTGCAAAGAAGTGGCTTCTGTAGGTCTGAATGCTAGAAATACAAATTGCTTAACAAGTAAGGGATCCCCGCACCCGTTTGCCTCCACCCGCCCATCGCCGTCGTTCCAATCATAACGTTGACCGTGTTGTGTGTATCTGTATCTCATCTACTCTACCCCATACCAACAATAAACCAACCGACATATATAGCATCTCCAGGGGTATGGTGTGGATCAGCGTGCTCCGGCTGGCCTGCTGACAAAAATCTCCTCCGCCTCATCGTCATCGGGATCCTCGATACTTGTCCTCCTCTTTGCCTCTACCGCTCGGTTGATCTTCTTGCCGTCCTCGCCGATAACCAGATCCTCCATCATAGCTTCCAGTTCCTCGGGCTCATCGGTTATGGTAACACCGCTTCCAGGGCTAGCATTTTCCTTCTGCTTTTCCGAACCCTGCTCGCCCGTCGAAGACGCCGTAGCCTCCTTCTCGTCCTTCTTTCCGAACCCAGGAGTGGAGAAAGGCCACAGGTTGCCAAACGGACTACCGCTTTTGCTTGGATGGACAGGGAGTGGTTTGACGAGGATCTTCTCCCGCGCAGGATCGATGCCAGAGACCATGACACCCGAACCGGGAGAGTGTTCCGAATCTTGGCCGTTGCCTTCGACCTCGGGCATGGCAAAGTCTCCAAACTCTTCGTCGTCGATATCATCCACCACTTCACCTCCGTCACCCCCATCATCAGACTCACTGTCGCGCCCATCTCCAAATCGTTCCGCATCCTGGCTATCCTCCCTGCTCTTGTTCTTCTGCCCACCGGGAACCATACCACGCCACCAAGACCCACGATTCCACGTACTGCCTCCCATGCCATTATGGGCTGTGTTATCCATGTCTCCATCATCGCTACCGGACCCGTTACCATCGTTTTCCTCATCCTCATCCTCGTCCTCTTCATCCTCAAAAGGATTCCGGAGGCGATCGCTAGCCGACTCATTTGGGAGGCTAAATGTACCAGAACCGGTGGAGTTGTCGGCCTGAGCCGAGCCGCCCTCTTGTCCGCCATTCGCTGCAGCTTCAGCGTTGCGCTTGTTCATAGCTAGCCTGGCAGCAAGTTGGAGACGCGCACGAGAAGGAGGGATGTTAAGCGGGGGAGGAGGTGGTGGGGGCGGTGGAATCGAAGGTGGGTTCATCGAGTTCGACAAGTTGGCGTTAAGAGGGTCGGTGTAAGCACGGAACTGCATGCTGAATTAGCATATTGTTCGTATCTGGAAGAAAAAGAGACAAAGGGAAATGGTTAGTGGAATGTGAATCAAGAAAAGGTGAGCAAGATTAGGCGGCATGGCGACTGGCAACGGCGTGGCAATACGCGTAAGGATTGGAGACAGAGAGTATGCCATCGGGCGGGATGTAGGTGATATGCAACGGTAGAAGGAACCATGGGGAAAGAGATAGGGTCTTCATGACGTTGCGGCACCCTTGGTGTCACAAAAATTCGACCACGGCCCCGAGGAAGGGAGCCTGATCACGAGTATCCACTGGAGTGAGGAGAAGGAGGAAAATGAGAGGAAAACATGTCCGAAGTTGCTAGCCCACTATGTCCTTGGCGCCCTTTAATCATACAACACCCTCAACCAAAAGAATAATCCTGACAGCTCGGACGATGTGAAGCAGATGAAGAGCAACATTTGTTGCCCGAGTCTCGCATCATAGGGTCCAGATCGGGGATCGGACCCTCATATCCGGTCGGCGTCCTCTGTTCGAGAAGGGGACGGAGGAGGAAAGTGGATCATCCGGTTGATTTGGCAAAGAAAGTGATTGAGCTCGAGTGCGTCTGTAGGACTTGATTCCGGCCTTGTCCATTGGCCCTCAAAATCGTCATAGAGTGGAGCGTCGATCTCATCAACGCCCCATGCAGGCTCGATAGGACTCTCCTGGGTTGAAGATTGCGGTCTCACTGGTGACAGTGCCTCGGGGGATCGAGCTGGCGGTGGCGGGTTTGTCTGGGTAGTGGGTCGCTGTGCGAACGTTTCCGCTTTCCAAGCAATGGTTGGAGAGCAGCCATCAAAGTCGGCAAGACCTTCTTCGAAGTCCTCAAGGTCCAATCCATAGCTGCTTGGGTCGTCTTCGTAGTCTTGTTCGTCGAAGGGCTCGTTGTATTCGACATCGACTTCGAAATCAACATCCTTAACATGGTGGACCTCGGCAAGCTCCTCCCCGTCGACGAAGGAGCCGTGGTCGCGTTTGCTCGGTATCAAGGGCTCACTTGAGCCTAGGGGGAACATGTCATGGGGATGGAGAAGAGATGAGACATAATCAGAATAACCAACCTCGTTGTTAACATCCTCCTCGTTGTCCTGTTCTTCGTCCTCGTCCTCGTCGCTCGAACTGCCAAACCCGCTCATAAGAGTACCGGCGCTGATGGCAAACGGCCCGATCCCATTTCCACCCGAACTGTCCGCAACATCCTGTCCTCCGTTCAAGCCTGCCTCAGCAAGGGCGTTGGAACCGCCACTCAGACCAAGAGATCCAAGAGCGGAGAGTCCGACGCCAGACATCCCGGATCCAGAACGGCCCATCAGGCTTTCCGGTCGCACACCTCCGAGCACGGCATTGTCGCGTGTTCGCGTAGCGCTAAGCGGGCCTTCAACATACTCGATCCAATCCCGCGCCATGACCTTCTCCAGAATACACTCTGTGAGAATTTCGGTTTCGTGGCGCTCGGTGAACTTGACCACCTCCTCAGCAATGAGGGTCAAGTGCCCCATGTATCCCATACGGGTCTTTCTCTCGTTCTCGGATTTCTCGCTGGCGAGCTGTCCACCAATGATTTGGTTGGTAATGTCGGCCGTCTCAAAGAGGCTGATGGCCACCTTATGGTTATAGCTGTCCTTCATAGGACCGTTAAACACTTGCTGCACAATGTCGTAAACCACGTTATGGAGGAAGTTGTTCCACGGGTAAGAGAAGAAGAAGCTCAAAATCGTGGGGACAACTTTGTATTCGACAAACTGCATCTTGAGGTAGTCGCCGACAACAGGCTCGTGCTTCTTATCGGCCTGAGAAGCGTCGTGGGCGATGGTGGCATCGGGGTCACTCTGTTCTCCGCCGGTAGACACTTGGCTAGTCTCCGCCTGCTCCTCCTTTGTAGTGGCCTGGTTAGGCTCCGAGGGGTCTGTTGTTCGAGCGGATGTCGAAAAGAGCGGCGCGGGAGTATCGTCCGGGTGGGGAGACATCTCTTCGGGAGCTACGGGCTTGTCCGAGCCGCCGCGAAGTTCCAACTGAACATCCTCGGAAGGCTTAAGATCCAAATCACTTCCTTCTTTGCTGGTAGAGGTTTCCTCTGTCTTGTTGCCATGGTCGTTCTGTCCTTCGGAAGCAGAAGCTGTCCTGATGGGCACGGATGCCTTCTTGGTAGGGGAAAGAGGCGCAACCACCAGGTTCGGGTCGTCGAACTTGATGGGTGCTGTATCCTCCATGGGATTATGGAGGTCGCGAACACGCAGCCTTGGAGAGCTCAACGGCTCGTCAACAAAGTCGTCCTCGTCCTTATCCAGGGATGACGATGTCGGGCCTGGCAAGGACACTTCGGGAAGCTCCTCGATGCCGTGCGTGATGTCCTCGTCGGTGGTATGCGTGACCTCCTCAAAGCCATCATCATCTACCGATGTGTTGGTGACCCCCAGCTTCCTGCCGGTATCCGCCGGGGAAGAGTGCGACGCGCGCATGGTGATATCTTCCGCCGCGGATAGGGGTTCCTGCTCCCGAACAGGCACGAGCCGGCCTTGGGTGCGGAGCAACTGTCGCTGAGCATCACGCTGCGCAATGACTTCTTCAGCGCCCACCTCATTGAGCAAGCCCATGTTGCTGCAATGGAGTAGCTCGGCCATCAGCTCACATGTCTTGAACCTGTCGAAGCCCAGCGGCTCGATATGATCACCAAACGTGGAAGTGAAGCGTTCCTTTTGCGCGGGGGCGTTCATGATGAGGCTCATGAAATCTGGGATATGGTCGGCAAACATGCGAAGCAAGGTTCCAAGGTAGATCGGGTCGCGGGTTGAGGGGGTCGAGTTGGGCTCGGTTGCCTCTGGGTCGTAATCGGAGTTGTTCTTTCTAATGACTTCGATAACAATGCCCACACCACACGTGAGGGGGTTGCCGCCACCAAGCATGTACTTGATCAACTGCTCCACGCAGGGCTTCGAGACAAGTTGTCGTGTGAGCTCGTTCGGTCCGATGCAGGTCTGTTCATTCTGCGAGGCATTGGCGGAGACAGTAATGATGGCCTTGATGAAATCGGCGGCGGACGTCTGGGTTGCCCAGCCATGTTCTGGGCCGAGGAAAGAAAGCAGAGTGGGCATAACGTCTTGGGTATAGAGCCACTAAAGGATGAGGATGGCGATTAGCAAAAGAAAGATGCTAAAACAGGAACTGATCCACCTACCTCGACTATACCATGCCCAGCCTCGGTTCTTTCCAAGCTGATGATCCTCAGCAGCAGGTCCATAACCATGGGGCAATCGACGTGCTTGAGCATGTCGGGAACCGCATTATCGAGAGATTTAAGAAGGTCGATCATTTCCTCGGTCTTTCTGTCGAACAAGGACTCGTTCACCTTGGTGAAGTAACTGGCCTGGAGGGGGTCGAGCGGGGCAGGGCGCTTCAGGAACTGCCAGAACTCGCGCAGCAGGTCTTTGCTCTCCATAAGAGCCTCGTATATTGACCAGTTGTCCGACGACAGAATCTCGGCCGCGACAAAAGCATAGCGGTTCCGTTTCTTTTCGACGGCGCTGTCATCGTTGCTTGCATCGGTGGCCCGCGATGAGGCGCGGGGCCGAGAAAAGGGTAGGGAGATACCCCTCTGGTTTTCGTCTTCCTCATCGTCCTCGTTCTCAGCAGCCGCCACGGGCTCCAGCTTGGGAGCGACAACGTATTCTAGCAACCTCTTGAGGACATCCTGGTCGCGGAGATACTCGACAAGCTTCGCATTGTGTTGCTTGAGCTCCTGGATCAAGTCGCTCTCATCGAGAAGCTCCTCAAGGGCAAAGTCGCCGCGGTCGAGGATGTTGTCTATTGTGCTGGCAACAGCGTAGCCGCCGAACCGCCAGAACATGTTGGGCGAATGTTATGAGTACGTTGTGGCGCCAGCGGTGAGGGGCACTGACACCGGACACGATTGAGGTGGCTCTTTTGACGGTTGTATGCAAGTTCGGGGGGCGGGCATGCGGCGGGGTTGAAAAGCAGGTGGGATGCGAATTGCGGATTGACCGGATTTATTTGGCCGTCCTGGTCGGATGTGGTCTAGCCTAACTCGGATTTTTCGTCTAATGGCTTTGGTCTGGGGGGGAAAGTATCGAATCGGGTTATGAGCTTGTTAATCGATCGGGCAAAGGGTATCTCGAGGTTTAAAACTGCAATAAGGAGTAGACGGCGTTAGCTTGTGAAGCGAGGCCAGAACAGCAGAGTCAAGGTAGAAGATGGATAGTAGCGATGATGTAAGATGGGCGCCGAGCATCGCCCCAGTCCGGCCAGACTTGGGAAGAAGAGGAGTAGGTTCGCGAGAACGAGGACAAGGCAGAATAGGGTTCGTTGGAGACGGCAACTAGGAGCAGGCAGCCTTGGGGATAGGGGCAGCACAAAGTCTTGCGAGGGACTGGAAGGGGAGCTGGAACAGATGCAGGGGGGCACGTGAAATGACTGGCTGGGACAATGTTTGGCGCCGAGGGTCGAAGGGTAGAAGCACCTTCTCCAAACCATTTGCTGCTGCTGGGTTTCAAGGCGGCGTGTAGGAGCAGCTTGCATTCCCCAGCCGAACCAGTTCGCAAGCGCGATACGTGCGCACAGAGGAATGGGTAGAGGTAAGGCAGTTGCTAGAAGCGATGTTGTTGTTGACGGGGAGGTGGTGATGATGGTGATGAGGGGCGATGGTGGTCGACGGGACTTGGTGGTTGTGATGATTGGTGACGGGGGGGGGGCAGAACGGGGGGGCACGGGGCAACATCCACATCCCACACAAGGACGAGGAGGGCAGAGGAGGGGAAGCTGCCCTCTGTGCTTGGCTGCGACGAGCCCTGGCTGCTGCCCATGCGTGGTGGACGGGGCAGGGCGACGGCGGGCACGGCACTGAGGACTGGGGACTGGACTGCAGTGGCCCGGACTCGGGGGCCTGGCCAAGAAGGGGGCTTTCGTCGACGGAGGGCGAAGGGTCTGAAGGGGGGGGGCCTGAGAGAGGGACCAGACAGAGAACACGTACAGAAACTTTTTGGTTGTTGAAGGAGGCAGTCAAATATCTGACTACCCGGGTTGAGAACAAGAAAAGGGCGTTGCCGTCATGAAGAATCGAGCGATTGACAGGACAGGAGCAATCGGGGCGCGTGGGCAAAAGGTTGGCACGTTGGTTGGGTTGTTGAAAGGGTCTGTCTGGGGCAGATTCAGCCGAGATTCAGATTCCAGATTCCTGATGTTGACGCTGACGCCGGCTCTTCTGCGAAATTGGAATGGAGTGGGCGATGGGCTTGGTCACACTTGATTACGTCTCGCCTTCTCCACAACACTGCGTACGGGAGCTTGTCATTGGTTGATTTTGCTGGGGTTGGGCGCTTGGGCCAGCCTTGATCTGCGCTTTTGGTCAAGAGTGAGAACGCCGACTGGGCTCAATGGTAGTATCGGAGTGACATTCTTATCGCCCTTTACAGTAATTTCCCCTGTTCGTGCATGTAATCCAGGACGGCACTTTGTATGCATTTAGAGGCACATATGCACGAGTAGGCTCATGCCAAGACTCTCTAGCCGCCCTAGCATAGGAATTTTGGGGGACTTTAAAGGGTTGGCATCGCTGTCAGGCCCTAAAAGGTCCCTAAAAAAGGTCGCCAATAAATGCATATACACCAATTTGACCGCCCGGCACGGTTGTAAATATACACTTTAGCACTTGCCCATACTAAATAATTGCGGCCAGCGATCTGTAAGCATTTAGAAGGGTTTATGCACGACCAGGTGCATGCACGAACAGGGGAAATTACTGTATTATCAAAACAATGATGTTGATCTCTTCCACTTTCTTCACGCCATCTCCAGATCTTTCATCGTGAGAATTCTGTTACTTATTCAGCTCTACCTAATCGAAGGGGTTCAGGTTTGCCCAGGAGCAAGCACCACTTGCGCCCTCCGATAAGAAGCCCCCCGTTGAGTCGTCGACAGCAAGAATAGGGATACCTCAACTCCCAGTTCATGCGGAATCGCCGTCAACATAAAGGTTCCAACATGTGGCCATCTCTGCCCTTGGGCTCATCAGTGATGCTCCCTTGCTGTCAATGGATTGTTAAAGTCTCCAACCTCTTCATCAAGCAAGAAATCGGGTTCTCCAGGCAATCCAGGCGAGCCAGGCTCAGGCCACCAGCGATCCCAACATCCATCCAATCCTCGGTCCTCTCCGTTGAAAGCAATCTGTCGCGCCGCGCCCATTCGCCACGTTTTTACCCCTGGCTCAGCACGTGTCGACCACAGATGGCATGCCACTGGCAGCCGCCAGCCCCCAGATCCCGAAGCGCCAACGAACCTATTCTCCGTTATCTTATCTTAATCCGCAAAGTCAGGTACCCAGGAACTCATCACTCGCAAAACACACCACCTCTTTGTGGGATAACACCCGTGAAAGATATTTGGCCAGGTAGTAGAAGGGCTAATTATTATATCATTTAAATTCTATCTCATATGAACTTCCGAAAACGGCTTATTATGATGGTTCCGTAGGCGACTAGGTACAACTGGAAGCTGAAATAAAAGGTGAGTGAGATCCAAGAATGACATTTCAGGGCAAATACCGTAGATGATCCAAAACATGGTCACCCGCATATTCCTCCGAGTGTAATAGTTAAGGATAATTATAGAAAGAAGGAAAAGAACTAAGGAATGGAGAGCTCGTCCACAGGACGGGGATTGGCCAGCCATCTGAAATTGTCCAGAGAAGGTGAGAACCAGAATTACTTGTCATCCACGGACGCAGTGCCCGGATAGATCTCTTCGTCTGCCACCTCGACATGAAGCCCCGTCATCTTTTTGCTGTCATCGTACCGAGTGTAAGCAAAGATAGTCCCTCGCATCGGCCTGCAATTACCGCAGCTCATGGAATCTTTTTCAGTGTGACGATGGTCTTCTGACTTATCGGCATCAGACTCTGGCAGAAAGTATACCTTCACATCTTTGCTGCCGTAATCAACGCAAAAGTGCGTGGGATCTCGATAAACGCGGCTGCGAAGACGCCAAATATGGCCAACTGCTCGGCACCCCCCATTGCGGTACCGGAAAATTATGCCCCGGCACGTTTCCCCAGAGCCGCTCCCGTCGTCGAAATAATAAACCCGGGCTTCCGTTACTCCGGAAAGGGGTGAGTAACTCATTACCCCGCGCAAAGGAGCATTGCGATTTCTTATAGGCACACTGGGGTAGTGAAAGGGGCGGATTCTGTGTTCATTGGGGCCTCCAGCATTATGGGATGCGGGTCCTGTTGCTCCGGGATTGGCGAGGTCATGAACTGTCGCAAAAACGAAACCCTTTTCGAGAAACTTACACCCATGGCCATAAATCAGGCCTTTGGGTTTCTTTTTGCTCCAAAACACCGGTAGCTTCCTGTCGGAAGAAATCGTCATCATATTGATGACAACATCTCCAGAAAGACGCATGCGAACAAAGATGCGGTTGTCCTCGGTCGGAATGACGCCAATGTAGAGAATCTGGTCTCCGGGAGTAATTGGCAGATACGAGAAGCCCTCCGCCCGGTGCTCCTCGAATACCAACGGGTTGTAGTGGCCAGTGTACCCCGAGAAATGGGGAAAGGTCTTTAGCAGGTCACCGTTGTGGTTGAAAATGAAGGTCAAGCCAGTGACTGACTTAATGTCGATGGTGTGGCACATAGATATCCCCTTGTGAGAGGGGTAACGTCCAGAGAACCGGAGGCCAAAACCCAGGGAAATCAGATGTTCAATTTGGTCCGGGGAAGGCGGATCTGGTGTATCCCACATGGGTAGTTCGCCGTTGTAAGACTCGGGGAAACGTAAGCGGAGTAAGCCGTCCTTGACACAGGCGGAAAACTCACGCAATTTCGAGAGCCTTTCGACGATGAAACCATGACCCTCAAACCAAGTCTCAGTAAAGGAAGGATGACGGGAAAGCCGCTTAATCTCTTTAATGCCGCGGTTATCAAGCGTGATGAGCATGGCTGACTTTGCATCGTCGATAGTAAATACTTGCTCACGATCGGAGGGAACAAGCAGGTCTCCTCGGTTCCACTTGACGATATCGACGAGAGGAATATCTGTGAAAGGCTGTTTGGGTAATAAAGCGAGTTGCAAGGCTAAGGTGTAAGTCAAGATGGCTCTCCATAGGAGAACACCCGGCGAGGAATACTCGTGGATGAGGTGAACCAGTTCGGTCGGACAAGCGGCCAGTTCGGGCAGACCGTAGGCACGGGCAACCTCCCTTATGGCCACTTCCGCCATGTCGTAGACGGTGGGACTTGTGACCTTGTAGTAGTACGGCCGGGGACCGGGATACCTCGCCATGGAAGCCAGCCAGAGCCTCTCCCTGGCCAACTCTGGAGAAAGCGGACAGGCGTGGAGGAAGGTAGCGTAGCAATCGTGGTGATAGGCGATGGCGCTGTAGCGAGGGACGATATCGAAGGCCCAGCTCTCACGTTTGATTGAGGGGCGTGGTCTCCAGGGAGGGTGGGTATGGTAGAGACACCACTTGCCATCTATGATGGTGTAGGCAGACTCAACTGTGTATCCAAAGTGTGAGCTACCGGAGCGAAAGAAGGACGAGAATGGGCCTATGTGACCGACGTAGCTAAGCTGGTCTTTCAAGCCATACAAGACTGTTATAAGCGCTTCGGGTTGATCACCACCTGTCTCCGGTTCGTCCATATCGACGAAACAAGCGCCGCAGCACGGCAAGACCCGCATGGCTTCCGTACAGTCTGCGCCCGGTCCATCGTAAGGAGAGGGGGAAGAAGGCTCAGGAGCGTCACGCATCGAGGCTCGAAGCGCCGCCATGAGTCCCTGGCGGCGGTTCGAGAGCACACGAGCAATTGTTTGGGAATCGTGCTGTGAGACGTTTTGCGTGACATTTTGCGAGTCGTTGGAGGAGTCGTAGGCAGAGTCATTGGCAGGGTCGTTGGCAGGGTCGTTGGAAGCATCATTGGAAGCTTCAACGGCGTCCATTTCGAGGATTATTTTTTGAGGGTTCGATCAAATGATGGAATCCATGTCAGTCAGAAGATATCCAAAGCAGACAAGCGAGGAGAACCAACCGAAATCAATGATAGGCAAACCTGATTGATCGGAGGTTGAAGAAAGAACGAAGCAGGGCAATGCCCGTTAAAATTTGAATTAAATCCAGGAAGTAAGAGTACCACTAAGGTTGGTCACGACTGCCAATGATACCGATTTCCCTGGTGTACACCGGATTTTGAGGTGAGAGGTGGACGGTGAGAACTTCCAGACGATGTGATCTCTAAGGGGGTGGCTGGATGTTTGTGGGGTAAATTACGCAACGTACATGTGTGTATGTACACTGTACTGGCTGTAACCTCCACTGAGTGGACATCAAGTGATAGGGCTGCATGGGCGGGCCACCCCGCTATGCGGAGCCCGTGAATCCCCCGCATTTCAAGAACAAATACATGGTGGTAAGATTGTAAGGTAACATTGACGACCTCTTTCTTCGTCGTTGACGAAACAACAATTTCAATTTCGGTTGGAGACTCTTATGGCAGTCACCATCATGCATTCCACTCTACCAAATCCACCCTGACAGGATCTCCACCCGTTCAAACATTCGATGATGGCGGCGGCGACCAGGCCCGGAATCCCAGCTCTTCCTCGGAAACATCTCTTCGATGTCTTCCCACCGAAAACTCTCTCGTCAACATGATTCCGCCCGACTCTCTCCACGCTCCCGGCATCTCTGGAGCCTCACGCAGAAACTGCTCCAGAGAGACTGTACTGGATCTGACGCCATCGTTGGCTTTTGGTTTCGGTAGTCGCCGGGCAAGAGGCACCTCGTCGTCAGCATCATTACCATCCCTCCGAACTATTGTTGACTCGGACGTGGCCGGCTGTGTGCCTCGAGTCCCGCTGACCTGACTGGTGGTGTTTCCTGCGGATCGTGCTCGCTTTCTCTTGAAGTAGTCTTGCACTGCTAGACGACCAAATGGGATAGAAACGGCGATGATGGCGACTGCTAGCTCGGCGGATTCCCAAACGACTAGATCTGCTGCCGCGTCTGGCTCCAAATGACAGGTTAGCCATAACCACTAATTCTAGTCGTCAGGTCTTGAAGCGACCGTACCCCTTCAGCGAGGAGAGGGACGCTTCTAGTCCCGACGAGTATCAGGAAACAAGATAAACTGACATGTGAAATCATTCTCCAGGTCCGAAGCTTTGATGTACGTTGTCTTGATGGCCGCAACGATACCGGTCCTAGGCATCAATCTTGTCAGCAGAACGTCACAAGCGCGCCACCAGATTCCCAGCAAGACCTACAAAAGCCCAAGGCTTAGGACAAACCCGAGCACGATCTTCTCTATCCTCTTCACCTGAAGGTGCCAAATGATGCACCAAGGAAGTACCACCAAAGCAAAATCTGTCACCGCCGACCACGCTAACCACCCAGTCAGTCAATCAGTCAGGGACATCTTCCCCCCATCCATCAAAAGAAACGACCAAGCAGGTGAAACTCACCTCCCGAAAAAGACCAATACCGACAAAGCACATTAATATCCCAACACCTCCCCTTCACCAACGGATTCCACCTTTTTTGGACAGGCGTGCACGAGATAAAGATAAAAATACCCGACAACAGCTTGGTCACCAGCACCGACGCGGCCACAAACACCAGCGCCCACCTCTGCCATTTTTTTCGTGCAATGTTGTACAGCGTCAGGCAGATGGACGTCTTGGCCAGGGCGATGCCGAAAAACACAAAAGCGCCCCCTATAAAAACGATGCGGGCTGCGGTTATGGCTTGGGTGAGAAGGGGGATGGTCCAGATGTGCTGGCCGAAGCCGTGGCGGGTGGCTATGGCGGTGCAGATGGCGCCGGCGGTGAGGATGAGCTGTGGGTAGAGGTAGGTAGGCATGTTAGGATCTGTCTGGGTGCCATGGTATTTGGGGATAAGAGATGGATGTTGGTAACAAAACGTACATAAGAGATGCCGAGGAGGAGGTCGTCAATTCCCAGCTGCTTGGAGTAGCGGTGCTTGCAGTAGTATCTGAAGCCCAGGGTTATGCCGGCTAAGGAAGCCAGTAAGGTGAAGACGATGATCAGGCGGGTGACCGCCGAGTCGGACTCGGTAGGTAAAGTCATTTTGGTGAGTGTCTCTGTGCTGGGTTCTGGTGGTCGACATGGAGGCCATCGCTACTGGTGGTAGGAAGACGGGGAGGAGAACGAAGCAGAGAAAATAGCTTGAAGACGACGGCTGGAGGGCAAAAGGCTACTGTGGAATGTGCAAGGTGCTATGCGTTTACCTAGGATGTATCAAATACAATGCGCTCCATAGCTCGAATGTAGCTAGCTAGTTTGTCTCTTAGGATGAATCACAGTAATGATCCCTTGAACCTCTTCCTAGCAGACTTTCATTCACCTACCAGCCATACCGCCTAGCTCTGTTCTTTGGTGATATTATACCCCGTCAAGATCCATACCAAACCATGACGCCGTGGGGGGGCAGCGGGAAAGGGATAAGAAGAAAGAAAACGACGGGTTAGGTTTAGACTTTTACGCGGGCTATCCCGCCCGCCACGTTGAAATTCCAGCCTTCCAGGGTGGGTTTTCATTGTGTGTTGGTATGGAGCCGCCATTGTCTGGAAAAGCAAACAATGATGAGTGATGCATCGGTCTTGAGAGTTACGGCTATGGGTAACGGGACAAACGCAAACGAAGGGATGGTCAAACCGTTGCCAGACTGGTGCCGGGCATGTGATGTGCCGGTTGGTGCTACTTTGAAGCCGAATCACTAGAAGCATATCGCATCAAAGGTCACCAGCATTGCGGTGACACACACGATTAACTGTTTGAGCTGCTTCGTGGGTTGGTATGTCAGGTATAGTATGTACTCAAGCACGATCAAAGCCGATGCCCCCAGTCCTTGACGGCAAAGACCTGGATTTAAAGGAAGCGTAGTGATATGGGAAGGACAAGTTTGTCTTTCTTCCTCAGAAGCAGGCATTACTTCGTATTGCATCGTCCAGAAAACTCTCGAATGGACCAGCGAGCTTTTCGTTCTGCAAGTACAAATCGAAGAGGCTTTGTTATTTCAGTGGAAAACCAGCTGACCATTCGCGATATCCTCTTTCCAAACTTCGGATCTGACCCAACTTGCTGGCGCTGGGTGGCTCTACTCACGTTGGGTGCTCTATGGCATGTGTTTAGGGGTACATAGGCTGGGTGTTATGTATATGTTTTCAACAGAGAATCAGTGGGACGGTGGTCGAGTGGTGTGGTGTGGTGTGCTGCACCAGTTCCCGAGGATATGACGGAGCGATCTTGGTTGATGCATCCTTAGTAGGAGGTGGCCCAAGGTCCCAATGAGGGAAAACCCATCCGGGTTCGATACCTGGCTCAACCCCCTCCACGCAATCTTTTTTGTCATCCTTCCTTTCACTGCGGTCGGTGAATTGTGGTGATATGGAAGCATCGATGGTTAGCCATCGCATCTGATTTCTATTATTTTTTTTTCTTTTCCAAACTAGACAGACGCATCTACTGCGACAGATCGTCACCCCAAACCTCCTTCGCAATCTCGACCTCGAGGCGCACCTTGGCCCACTGCTCCTCCACTGTCAAGTCGTTTCCTTCCTTGGTCGAGCTGAAGCCGCACTGGTGCGACAAGCACAGCTGGTCCAAACCCCTAGGGCAGTAGTCCGCCGCCTCCTTCAACCTCTGGATCATGGCCTCCTTGTCGTCCAGCTCGGCCTTCTTGCTCGACATGACGCCCAACACGACGATCTTGTCCTCGGGCAGGTGACGGAGCGGAGAGAAATCGCCTGATCGCGCGTCGTCGAACTCGAGGAAGTACACATCGACATTGAGCCCCTTGAACAGCGTCTCGGCCACCGGCTCGTAGCCACCCTGGGCGAACCACTGCGACCGGAAGTTGCCGCGGCACAGGTGGATGCCGATGGTCATGTCCTTGGGCCTCTTGCTGATGGAGGCGTTGATGATGTCGACGCACTGCTGGGTCAGCTCGGCGGGGGTCTTGCCGTGGCGCTGCGCGGCCTCCTTGCTCATGCCCTCGTCGCAGAGGTAGGCCAGGTTGGTGTCGTCCAGCTGGACGAAGCGGCAGCCGGCCGCGTACAGGTCGTCGAGCTCGGCCTGGTAGGCCTTGGCGATGTCGTCAAAGAGGGGCTCGAGCGTGGGGTAGGCGTCGGCGTCGATGGCGTCGCGGCCGCCGCGGAAGTACACCATGGTCGGGCTGGGAATGCACACCTTGGCGGTGACGGTCTGGCTGGCGCCCGAGGAGGCCTTGACCGCCTCCACCTGCTTGTTCACGTAGTTGAAGTCATCGACCTGGATGGCGTTCGGGTGGCCCAGCTTGCCGACAACGACCAGTCTGGGAGGAGTCATGCCGTGCGACGTGACGTTGGTGGACGCGACATGGCCGCGCTTCTCGACGCCGGCCAGATGCTGCAGGAAGTCGATGTGGAACCACGCGCGGCGGTATTCACCGTCGGTCACGGACTGGAGGCCGTTCTCGATCTGTTCCCGGACGACGGTAGCAATGTGCTCGTCCTCGACCTTGCGCAGGTCCTCGGCGGTAGCGGCCTGGCTCTCGACCTTTTCGCGGGTTTCGAGGATGGCCTTGGGGCGGAGGAAGGACCCGACGTGGTCCGCGCGGTAAACTCCGGCCGGAAGAGGCATGATTGGATCTGTGCGGTGGTGGTGGTGGTGGTGGTGGTGGATGGGCGGATAACAAGAAGGCGGCCCGGGTATATTCGATCGATAGGATTCAGTGTCGACGGCTTCCGACCCAGTACCAAGGTTTCGAGAATCAAGAGGGTGTGAGCTGCTGAAAGGGAGGGCGACAGACAGGGCGGCTCGATATGGGTGTCTCTTTTGCTATATACCACTTGGCTGCCTACCGACATCCAGTCATCCCAGATCCACCTATCGTGTCATTTGGCGAGCAATATGGGTCCAACCTGCGGGAAGAGGCTCATGTTGAAGGGTTTCGGGGTCCGATCATCCCATATTGGGAGGGTCCTGAGGCGAGCGGAGGGTGGTGAAAAGGGCATTGCCGTGTCCAGCTTCAGCTCCAAACAACCATTGCCGTTGTGCGGGGTAGGAGGCGATGTTGCTTTGCTGGATGCTGCTGGAGTCTGGGCATGGGTAAAGCTTTTCCGGAGGAATGATAACCCCAAGACAGAGTTGTTGTCGGCGACTCGGCCCCGTTTTGCCCATCAAACCCCTTCGGCGGCTCGTGATGTCATGGTCAAGGCGAGTGGAGGCCGTTTGGCGATAAAGCTGACTGCCGAAGAAAAAGCTGTGGACGGGAAGCGGAAAGTCGGGACACTAGCCCACCATGCCCACGCCAGCATGCCGGCTCAAGTGGACACAGTGGAGCACTATCACAAGATATTCAAGGCAGTCCAGCGGGGAGCAGTCATACCGACGGCATTGCGAGATTGGCTGCAACAGACCGGAACACCAAGAATTGGGTGAAGGGGAATATCTCAATCACTGCGCGAGAGCTTCATCTTTATATGCTCAGTTTTGGCTGGTAAGGTCGGCAGATGTCGTCGTGATCGGGGCCTTTGGTGTTGATGCCGGGCCGGGTTTTCTGTCCAGGTCCCCGCCTCCACTATGCCGTACCCCACTTTCCGATTTACCGGAAGCGAATGACTGAAAAAGTGGAGGGTCCAAGCCGGGACCCTCTTCAGTGCACGTGCCAGGGGCAAGCATTCAGCTGCAAGAGTGGCAGTTCCCGCTCCCGCTTTTGACGACAACCACGACGACCTGTTCCTGAATTGCATCTGCATTGATGTTGACATTGACACCAGCGAATGATCCTTAGGTTCCTCACTCCTGGGCTTCCTCTTTTCGTTGTTTGTTTTCAGTCAGTTGTCAGTTCCTGTAGACGCTGCCAACCGTTTCTACCACGTAATCCACGGATCGGAACTGAACCCCTTCCCCCTGCCGGCGACCGCGGTCTTCTGCATCGTGTGTCACCTTTTTTCTCACCGAACCGGCGTATCACGGTCTCATGGTCTCACCTCCAAAAATGATCCATTCCTTGCCTCTTTGAGGAATCAACATTCCGCAGGGCGTCTTCCTCAGTTTTTTCTTCCACCACTCTCAATATTTCCTTTATTGCGGCTTTCAATTCGCGGCACGATCCCGTCATTTTTGGGGGTTCCCTTTTTGTCCCACGGTTACTGTTTGTTACTCCAAGCCAGCCCTGAGCCCTCTAGGGTTCTCCCTCCCCCTTAACACAACGTCTCAGATAATTGGCAACAAGGCTTGTTGCATGCAGCTTTTTTGTACACATTTTCCCTTCCTTTTTGTGTTCAGTTTTCAGTTACCACCCCCTGGCGACTGGATGTTTCCGTGTCTTTTAGCGCGCACTTCGTTGTTCGGTTCTTTTTCAGGGTAATTGGCAAAATGCCACGATGCTTGTCTCGGTCTCCGGCGTCGGCGGCGTGAAGAAGGTGCGTTCTAATTCTTCCACTTCCACTTCCATCGGTGATCGGTTCCTACTGTTACCATACCAGACATACCCAGGTCCCAGCCGTGCTGCCAGCCTCATCAGCTTGTGTACATACACACATAACATGCCTCCAATCCCCAATTCGGTTTGTTGTCTCAGTCTCACTTCACGTTTTTTTTTTGAGGGGGGAGACCCGGGCTCAGCCGGGTTACTCAAAATCTGGTTTCCGGCACTCCTGGAACAACTGGAACAAAATTAGCTAAAGAAGCGGTGTGTTTTGAGTTTTTTCTTTCAAAAACCTCCGATCAGAACAGAGGAACATGCAGGTCTGTGTCTTGTTCAAGGAAGGTTGTCTAAGACAATAACTTTTCTTTCTTTTCTTTCTTCCTTTTCCCGAGCGCGGCAGCGCTTCGCATGTTGGCAATTTGGCGATTCTAGCTAGCCCTGACGAGTACCTGCGACGGGCGAGAGCCGAGAAAAGCGAGAAAAGCGAAAAAAAAAAAAAAATGTCTGGCGGTTGAAGCAGCTGCCGAGTTGACGAATGTCGGATGTGGATTTCTTCAAGACTTTTAGTGCGCTAGAGAATCGCTAGCGGCGGGCCATGAGGGTCGGGAACAAGGTGGACAGCGCTAGCGTAGTGCGGAAAACGCCACCGTCTCGGTAGATGCCAGATCAAAAATGCTTCAGTTGTCTTCAACGCCCGCCTGTGAACCCGTGAGCCCGTGAACGATAACCGGGCGATCAATGGGGAGGAAGTGTTGAGACAGGCAGTGCGTGGATCGCTGTCGCGAACCGAAGGCGTGGAGTGGGGGGGAATTACGTGAAACTATCACGGACTGGGGACTGACGAGTTCTGTCACGGATCAGGGGGCGAGGCGAGCAAGTGCCGTGGAATGCATCTTTGGTATATTGCGGACGGCATCCAAGTGGACTATCGAGATCGTCGTGAACACAATTGTTGCGCAACTACGCACGTTATCATCATGAAGAGCTCAAGAGATGCGGTTGATATAATCAATTAAGTAAGGTTGGTGGTATAGTTCAGGTATACGACGAGGTCGGTATACCAAGGTATCGAGGATTGACAAAGAAAATACAAAACCAGGACAACCACCACCACACATCACCACCCATCGTACAAGACACATTCACCCCGCGTGAAAATCACATAAAACATCTCAAGCGCTATCCAACCGCATATCCAGAAAAATCATTCCCATCACGCATCATTCCCAGCGTTCTCGTGCTTGCTCATCAAAATCATTCGCGAAAAATAACACCGCGGGGTATCCTTCATCTCGCCTCTCTCTCGAACGCTGACCGCGATGGTTGAAAGCGTGGGTGGTTGTCCATCTTCTCTCTCTTTTTCTTCGTTTATTATCGAGACTCATAAGCCTCAAGGGATATCATGTCAAAATCCCTCGATTTAAACCTGCTTCTCGGCAGGGACGTTGAGCATGCCCTCCTCAGCGGCGTGGGCGAAAGTGGTGGTAGGCTTCCACTTGGCCGACGTCCTGGGGGTGGTCTCCTCCATCATCTTGTCGACCTGCTCGAGCGAGAGACCCTTGGTCTCAGGCACCAAGAAGTAGGTGTACACGAAGGCGCAGGTGCAGAGACCGCCCCAGACGAAGAAGACGGACGACTTGAGGTTGCCACGGGTTGGGCCGACCATGTAAGGGGTGATGACGGCGATGATGGTGTTCCAGAGCCAGTTGGAGGCGGTGGAGAGACCGACACCACGAGAGCGGATGGGCAGGGGAAAGATCTCGCCGATCAAGATCCAGGCACCGGGACCCCAGGTGGAGGCGAAGAAGAAGATGAAGATGGCGATGAAGGCGATCTGGGCGTTGACGGCGTTGATGTTGTTGGCGAGAGAGGTTTCGCCGTCGACGTCGAGGTGGGTCTTGTTGAACCCGACGGTAACACCGATAATGGCGACGAGGAACTGGCAGATGGTCATGCCGAGGGCACCCCAGAAAAGAATAGTGCGGCGGCCAAAGCGCTCGACGGTCCAGAAGGAGATAGGGGTGGAGAAGACGTTGATAATGGTGAAGACCATGGAGATCAAGAACGTGTTTTTGATGGCGCCGGTGGACTTGAGGAAGGGAGTGGAGTAATAGAAGATGAAGTTGACACCGGTCCTGGTTTCTTGTTAGCTTTTCGATCTTGTTTTGAGAAGGCATATGAAGGGAAGCTCACCATTGCTGCATCATCTGAAGAGAAGTACCGAGGATAGTCTTGCGGAGGTTAGAGTTGGGCTTCCAGACAGAACCCTTGAAGCAGTTGGCCCAGGAGCCGAACCAGGTGGTGGAGGGGATGAGCTGACGCTCGTACTCCTCGTTGGCGACAATCTCAGCAAGCTCGACCTGGATGTACTCGGAGTTGGGGTCCTGGCCACGAAGACGGGACAGAGAGTTGGTGGCAGCAGCGAGGTTGCCCTTCTTGACGAAGTAGCGGGGAGAGTCGGGAAGGCACATGAGACCACCGGCAAGGATGATAGCCCAGATGAACTGGATGGCGATGGGAATACGGTAAGCACCGGTATCCTCCCTGTTCTGAGTTCCGTAGACGACGCAAGAAGCAAGCATGAGACCGATGGTGATGCAGAATTGGTAACCGGCGACCAAGGCACCACGGACCTTGCGAGGGCACTGCAGGCATTGGGTGGTTAGTTTATGGACCTGGAAGTAAGCCGGTCAAGGGTAGGAAAAAACTCACAATCTCGGACATGTACAGAATGACGACGGCGGACTCGAAACCCACACCGATACCAGCAATGAGACGACCAGCAACGATAGCACCGAGAGCATCACCAAGACCAGTGATCATCTGGATCACGCAACCGATCAGGTAGATGAGGCAGCCGAGAATGACAGTCCACTTGCGGCCCATCATGTCGGCGAGATCACCGGCAATGAGGGCGCCAAAGAAGGTACCGCAGGACAGGATAGAGACGACGAGGGACTGGTGAGATTCCGAAAGCTGCTTGACGTGGGGAACGGCGCCTTCGACGGCATCGATGAAGATCTGCGAGCCGAGAACGCCGTTGATGTAACCGGAGTCATAACCGAAGAAGATACCACCGAACGAGGCGAAGGCGCAGATGAGGTAGGCCTTCCATGTGACGGGGGCTTCGATGCGTTCGACATCTTGAGTGTGAGCGAGCCCGGAGATGTGGGTCGCTGTAGGAGCCGTCTCCTTCTCGTGGGTGGACGACATGGTGTTGTTGTGACTCTTGTGTTTGTTGATTTCCCTTTCTTGTCGTCTGGTTGTCGTTATGGGAAGAAGAGGAAGAGTAGACGAGAGGAAGGAAGAGGGGATGAAGGGAGGTATATCACTTCTCGACGACACAGAAAGGAAGTCAAGAAAGCGGCTTATGAAAGGGGGGTGACAGACGGGATGCGAAGCTCTTTATGTGAATTAAGGTCATGTATGTGCAGCACTAGCATAGCCCATGCCCGTGGTTACCCTCCGGAACCTTGTCGACTTTTTCGGCTTCCCCATGCCCACAGAGTCCCAAGTTGGAGAAGACGGGGGAGGGTGGGAATCAGGTGGCTGCGGAGGGCTTGGTCGGATCCGGCCAGTCAGAAACGGAGATACGCACCTAGACCAGCCAGACCGAGCCAGACAGAGAGGGCGAGTTCCCCGACTTGGCAAGGTGCTCCTTGGGGATTTCGCCGCTGTCCCGCCGGGGTCGCGTGCAGGACCACTCCCATTTGTTGCGGAGAAGGAAGATTCTACCCCAAATCCAATAGAAGCTCCATCGTGGGGAGAGTCTGGAGTGTTGGGTCTGGGGTTGGGTGGAAAGGCGGAGGATGGTGGAGGAGTGGTCCATCCCATCTCTCCCCGGGCTGTTCAGGGGGGGTGGCCTCCATGCTGCTGTTCTCCATGGGGTCTCCAGGTCGTGGTCATCCTCCTTGGGGCCCTGGGTCCCATCCATGCAGCGCCATGCACGAGAGATGCAGAATAACGCCGAGCGAGACTGAGAGAGCTTGACCCAGAGCTTGGCCTTGAACCGTCTGGTCCGCCCCCTGTCATTCTGAATCATACCCCCTTGTAAGCCGTATCCGTATTGTAACGTCATGTGAAAGGACGCATCCGTACAGCGCTTCTGAACCCCATTTTGGTGCGTTACATTCCTTACGCAAAATTACCTGAGACACAACCGCTGAACCCCCCCTTTCGTTACAGTTACAGTGTCTGGAATCGCAGCAATTCTCCCTCTTCTTCCTCCCGGTATGTCTTGGGTCTCGATCCAGTCCCGAATTAGCATTGTTTGCTCCCGGTCGTCAATCTTCATTGTTCCATTCTTCGATGCGTGTCTTACCTTTCGTTCTTTTTTAATGAATGTATGCGGGCGAGAGTCCTTGACGACATCGTCATCATCTGGAAACTTTCAACTTTGATACAAGCCAACCACTCGCCCGGAATGGAAAAAGACGTCCAGATCACCCGCATTCCGCACCGTTTGCATTTCCGCCTCGGTCAACTGTTCGCGCTCAAAAATAGGTATACTCTTTGAATTCCATATTATTCACCGGGAATTACATCCAATACCTGTACCAACCTACCTAGGAAACTATGATACCTTAGACGTACAGCACCGAGAACCAGTCCCGCCGCCATGCAACCCGGACTCCGGACCTGTACCAAACCGACATGACCACCCAGACGTCAAAGCTGCATCTCTTGGGAGAAAGATCCTCTTGGCCATCAGCGTCTCTCGCTCTCGTTCCGAATGACTGGTTCTAGTGGTAGCTCCCGGCGTGATTATGTTATTAGGCGACCGCTAGGCGCAATTCCCAAATCAACAATTGACCGAGTGTACGCCCGTCCAGCTTGCGCGGTGTGGTTACATTCCCCTATATAAATGGGAATGGTCTCTCTGGTACGTAGGTACGAACCCCCTTTCTCGGATCATTGGTACACACAAAAGATCATTTTGAGGACGATGGCGACACTCATTACTTGGCAAACCATGGTGATGGCGACGGCGATGATTCGCATTCGTTCGTTGATGGAGTCTAAGTCGTAGATGAAGGATGCTTCGCTCGGTGCTTCTCGAAACAAGCGAGGGAGGACCCTTCCCTTTTGTCATCCTCGAGATCCTTTGACTGGACCCCCTTCCATTCATCTGCTTCCAACGGTGCAGTTTAATCTATCTAGTTGTTACACACAATGGACGAGGAGCATCCATCTTGAGGTTCATTTCATCTTCAGATTCCAGAATCTCAGATAAGGGATGATATGGATCTCTGTTATTCCTGTGCGTGTACGGTTGTATGTGACTGACCTTGGGTTCTCAAGGACCGAAAGGAATGGAACGGTCCCTTTCTGCATGTAATTTTGAAAAGACGGGTTGTTTGACCGAACAGCGACAACGGCCGATGGTGCAGCCTACCTTTCGGTTACTATTCCCAATCTACACTACCTCTCGCCCCTTAATTGTCCTTGTTATGGATTGCCGCCCGCCGCGGTTCGCTCCCGCCGCATCGCAGCAGCCTTATCCCGCTTGTGAATGTTACAATGAGCTGTTTGATGCGTGGTTCGCGTCCAGGTATCATCAGCAGTGGTGCAAACAAAAAAAAACACTTTGTTGATGATCAGATCGCCCTCGACCGTCATGGACGTGTAGCCCAGGCCGTCGGCCGCGTGAACCATATCATATCTGGAGTCACCAAGCAATTTGCAAATCCTCTAAAAGCATGGGCCAGCCAGGGTGGGGGGTACAGAATTTCGGGCCTCTTTCAACCTGTGCTGTAACTTTCATTACATACGACAAGTTTACCCTGATATCTGATTTCTGCCATCCATGAACGCAATCAGATCATCCAACGATCTTCGTTGCAGTAGCCGAAAGGTTTTAGGTTTGGGTTCGTGGTTTTGCGGGTTGAACAGTCGCACGGACGTGTTCTTGCCCCTTTGTCGTCAAACCCTTGATGAGGATCAGAGAAATGGGAAGACGATCCTGACGATAATAATGATGCACCGTTATCCAATACCCAGTAGTATCATTGTACCGAATCTTCAGCAGTGATGAAATCTGCAATGGGTCGAACACAAGCAACGAGTATAACGCATGTTGATCTCCATGGGCATGACGAGTGACCAACTCCAGCCTTGTCGTACTACCCAATATCAGAATTTAGGGTCCTGGGTCCCCTCGACACAACATGGATCAGTTTGAGGCTGAAGTTATGTATGTGATCATGGTGGCACGCAACACGATACCTACCTTATTTCGTGCTCTGTCTATCTCGAATCCCTTCTTTCCCCGCTGGTCTGTCTGGCATCAGAGTACGTACCAAACTACCGAATGATGCCCAGAACCGACATCGTGGTCGCCAAGGGCCCAAACGAGTCAGGTATCTCTGCTTTACCAGTTACAGTAGAAACCCCTGATACTGCAAGTAATCCGGGCAGCCATTTTTCTTGCACTTAGAGGGGATCTTGCAGTAGGGGGTGCCGGTGCACAGACCACTTTGCAACTGCTGGCCGCTGTGATCGAGAGGTGACCCCTATAAAGTGGTGTAAGTCGCCTGGTCCAGGGGCCAGAATTGCCCTGTTACAGCAAATAGACACCCCTGTAACTGCAAATCCGGCCCAAATCTTTGCAGTTTGCAGTTTGCAGTCTTAGTATGGGAAAATAATTCCGGCAAGACATTTCCTTGCACTTAAGGGCGATTTTGCAGAAGGGGGGGGTTGCACTAACAGGGGTTTCTACTGTACAAGTGAGGCCAAGCTCGATGTCGTCCTCCCACAAGGAGCCGCAAAGAATCCGAAAAAGAAGATGTCCAGAAGGTTGTCGACATCCCGCCTGCTCGGCAAGACGATACGAATGACCACCCCTTCGGCAGTACTTGCACATTAGTACCGGCGCTTTTGTGGGCGCACTACATACATCATCCATCGGCCAACTCAAACTAATCCGGGTAAAAAGCGTTGTTGAATGGTTCGGTTCGGTTCGCCGGTTCGACGTTAGGTATCGCCAACACTGACTCGCATACGGCATACCATACAAACGATATCGCGTATGCATACTCGGGGTTACTTTACTCGGTGTCTCTCTGGAATGGGAGCTTCATGTTTGTTTTGGGCATCATCGGTACCGTTACGTGTCGTCGCTTGGTCCGTAGGGCCGCATCTCCTCTTTCATCTCTCCCGGCGCTTTGGCGACGGCGACACGGCGACACGGCGACGGCGACGGTGACCATGACAGCGACGTTATTATCACTTATCAGTTGTAGCCATTCGCTCCCAACAAGCTTCTTTCCTTGAACCACAGATCACAGTGCATCACGACCGAGTCGCGCCGAGCCGCTTTCTCTGTGTTGTGTGAGCAATATCAGCACGAATGGTAACAATCGTCGTAACGTTCTTTTCCAACCTTACACGACTTCGACGTTACGACGTGACAACTTACCTAGACACCCTCTGGCCCTCCATCTGTTCGTCCCAAAGAAGAAAACCAGAATGCTGCTGACCCCAACATTTTGGTGGAGTCAGGCACCCGGGCGCGCGCCAACCCTAGGACAAGCATGGAAACGTGGTCCGGGGCGACAGGGGCCCAAACCAGCCCAAACCAGTCCAAAAGTGCAGGACAGGGTCGCTTGTAAACGGTCCTTTTCTGGGTCCCTTTTCTCGCATCTGGCCCTTCCCCAAGGCTCCAATGCTCCATTGTCTCCAGTCTCTCCAGTCCTTTCCCCCAATCCCCTCACTTTTGCCCCGACCTCGCGACCTCGTTTCCCCAGAGAAACCCCATGATATTGGATCTCTCCATGGTTCTTCTTCCCCATGGGACGGGTGGATTGACACGTACGATTGAGGAGACAATGAACGACCAACAGACCTGGGGAAATCCCCGCCCAATCCCCCCGCATTCAATCGTGTGGGTATTGGTGATTTTGGGAACTTTTTTCATAGCATGTGACTTTCATTCTAGAATTTGAGTGTCGACAAAACTTCAAGACCGGGAACGGGAACGAAGCGGCGACGGTGGGGCATCCCATTCGCCCTTGTTCCTTTCAGCACACAGCGACTTCGCCAGCGCTTGGCATCGGGCTTTGCCTGGCAGGCCAAGGAGCTAAAAGTCGTCCATGACATGAGTGGCTGTCCGCTGTAAAACCACTGAACCACCACCGTCAGTTCCCGGCTACCGTTGAGCACCAATTTCGTTACCTTGGCCCAGAATTCGCTAGCTCGCCGAGCCCTTCTGGAGAAAGCGCTTCTTTTTATCCGGGATTGGACGGTGGAGATGGAAATACTTTTTCTGTCATGCTGCCTTTTTGGCGCTGGGATTCCCATCACCGACCTGACCACGACAGCGAAACCTGCTGGTAGACATGCCATGCCCTACGCTTCCAGTGCACGAATGCCCTCTGGAATAGGGGGGCTGGACACAGCTGAACTTTTTGGACACCGCAACAAGATGCCCGCTGGTCAACATTCGATTTCTTACGGTGTACGCAGCAAATGGACAGTTGAAACAGTCGACGTATCCGGCCAGCCAGCCTGGACGGTAACCCGCATCATGTGCCCCTGGATATCAAATGTGGTCTCATGTGACAAATGTTTCTTTCTTTGTTGACTTTTCGGCAGCCCACTTGAGTTGTTGCACCTGTCGCCTGATTCTTTCAGCGTTGTGATGGTGGTTGGCAAATGTCTTGTCAAAAGAAACTTTCATCGTTTGCTAGCTCGACGGACAGGCTGGAGCAGCCCTATTTGCCCTACCAGTCAGCTACATACACTAGACCACAGCTTGTGAAGGTTCTGTGATTCCACACCTGGTTGGGCCTGGATCTCCGAGTGCCCCAGCGCTCTTTTTGTTTCGGATCGCAGCTCGCTATTTGCCGGATCTACAAATCAATCTTCAGGACGGGGAAGTGTTTTGCACGAGGTCACTCCTGTCAGCCTTGCCCATCCCACGAGGAATTCAAGCTTGTTCGGCTGCATTCTTCGAGAGACGGACGGACTGCTGAGACGTTTGGCGCTGTTGTTGGACGGTTGGACTTGGATGGACACACAGAAAATCAGAGTGGTATCCGTTCCTGTGTCCCGACGGCGTGGCAGTGACCGAGGTAAAGGTAGGTAGCCAATCCCTTTCCGCCGACGTGCCTCTTCCGGCCCCACAACACGTCTGGTTCCCCTTCGACCCTCTTGGCGTCCTTTTCATTTCCATGCTGTGGTTCGGGTGTGCCACCATTGGGTACGCGGTGCAGAGGACCGGAGGTCGATGGCCGGATGTATTCCCTATTTTGTCTTCTTTTCGGGCCGTTCTGGGGGGTGTTCTGACCAACAAAATCGGCCGCTCTGCAGTACCGTGCCGCGTTAGCAAGGAGGCGTTGGTCATTCGCGATCCGGGAGTGCATTTGTAAATTGCGAAGGATGATTTGTTTACAAACCGAAAAGATGGAGAAGCAGATATCAGTTCTGGATAGTGCCAGCTAGGGGCACCCTCTGTCTAGCCATGTCAATGACCTTTTGTCTTGTCAATTTGTGTCGGTGAGTTTCTGCTTTCGTCAACCCCTTTGCCTCCTGACAACTTCATCGTCGTGTGGGTACTGTCAATTGTCGTGCTGGGGAGCGTGCAGATGCTAACTTCGTCTAGAAATGACGACGAGACAGATGTCATAACCATCAACTCTTCTCTTTGCTCCCAGTTGAGCCAGTCAGCCAGTCAGCCAGTTTCCATCGTGATGGCGGCTTGACTATCCCACATTCGACCCAACCTACGTCGCGATCTGCTCTGTGACGGCGACATACCAACGCTGGACTAAGTTGGTGAGGCTGGGTCATGCATCCAACACCAGCATCGACGTCGTCCATCGCCAGAACGCGAGTCACTTTCGGTATTTGGCACGCTCGACTATCGAAAAAGAGATCGACCTTGCCGCTGTCAACCGAAGCGCCGCCCCTCGTTGAGAAAGACCATTCACGATTCTCGACCTGTCGATTCTGCGCTGAGTTTGCCAGTTCCGCATGCCGTCTACCCCGCTTGATGACACCAATAAGAAGCAAACCTGTGCTAACCCCAGACGCCACAAGTTTCGGGTGGCGTTGGCAGCTTGTTGGGCGAATGCGGGACAGTGGCGGCAGCCAGGTGAGGGGACAGGTCGAGTTGGAGAAGTTGGCCTTTGTTGGAGTTGAGGTGACCAGACTGCCCTGTCGATATTCCCGATGGCTGGCGATTGAACGTCGAAAACCCCAATTGATCGCTACGGCGGCGGTGGCAGTTTCGAGCCGAGAAGCAACAACAAAGGCGGCAATTGAAGGACAGCGAGAAAAGGTGAGTGGGATTACAAACTGCCGTCTTCCCTTTCCAACGGTTTCGGGAACTCGAAGCGAAAGAACGTGACGAGTGCCTGAAACTGTTGTCCGTCGGCCCGTTTGACACTTGGTCGTGGCCCGTAGCGCCTGGAAGCTTCGCCGCGAACGGGTCGGAGCTCTCTGAGCAGCCGCTGTCCGCAATCCGTTCCCTCGCTCAAACGCCTTGTCGTTTCCTTGGCGTGAGGGGGTGCGTGCACACACAACAACAATACACCGACAATCTGGCTAATCTTGTCAATAGATCAATCGTATCCCATTATAACTTAACGAAATCTATACTAAAAATTATATTATTTTGATCGCTCGTATCGTTTGCATTTGCTCTTAGTATTTCTATTATCTTTTATTGTATTATTGTAGTACAATGGTAGCCTTTCCTAACAAGAATTAGAAGGTACTTATAAATCTAATAATTTATAGTAGCGAGCCCACTTATAATATCGCTATCGCGGCTAGTATTTACGTTCGTACTATTTAGTAGTATAAACGCAATTTCGACTTTATTAGTAACCCTTTCTTACTATTTCGAGCGTTCTAAAATACTAAAAAGCTTCCTATATAGGCGATAGAAATAAAGTATTATATTAATTCTCTATTAGAATAGCCGTATTTAATATCGAGTAGGAGGTTTTTAAACTATTTATTTTGAAGCTAATTATATACTTCGACGAAATATACGAATTCTTTATTAAAGATTATAATATATATGTATCGACCGAAACTATATAGCGATACTTTTATTAAGAGTATTAAAAGAAGAAGAAACTATTATTCAAAGCGGTATAATAATAGCTTAAATTAGTAGTAGAGTAGATAATAAAAATATTATTATTTATTATAAAAATATTCGTCTTCTACAACGAGTTTAATATAAACCGACGAAATAGAGTTCGTTATATTAGATAAGTACCCCGCGACGCTATCATAATATCAATAAGCAAGTTTAAATATAATAAGCAGTATTATATATTCCCGGGTATATTAATTAATAGTATATTCAAATTACTAGTATTTAAGGGTGTAATAAATATTTTTAGTTTTATATTATAATTAAAACGACGATTACTCCTTTAGATAAACCCTTTTCCTAGCCGTAATAATATTTTAGTAATAAATAACGCTAATTAGTATTTATATAACGAGATATACTACGTATATACTAGCGCTAGTATCCTATTTTAATATTTATTACTATATTCTCTAAAGTTCAACCCGATTAAGGTATACTTTAGTAATTTTAAGAAATATATAAAGTATATATATAGTAACGAGGGTAGTAATAATATACTTAATAGCGAATTCTTTACCTTTCTACATTAGATAGCTACAACGGTTAGGTATTATATTAAATAAATCTATAATTATTTTAGGAATGTAAAGCTAGCGATAGAGGATATTAATAATTTAGATAAAAATTACGTAATAATATATATTAAAGAGTTTAAAGAATTTAAGTAGATTGGCAATATAATTGGGCGGCGGTAGATAAGGTATGTTAAAGTATATTAGAGTATATTAGAGAAAGGTATTATTTATATTGTAATCTAGTACTAAAAATACTAAATCTATTAATCTATATAATAATACTAAAGTATTAGAAATCTATTTCTTTCGCTATAATTCGATTCGATTTATCGTTCGCTAGGACCGTTAGCGGTAGTATTACCTACTATAGAGGCGAGAGTTCTAATAATATTATATTTAAGAGTAGTATTAAATCGTAGATTTAAAATAATATATTAGTTAGTTAGAGTTTTAAAAGTAGGTAGTAGAGGGTATATTTACTATAATTCAATTACATTATTAATACTACATACTCTTTTTTAAGGAAATTTTTAATACTATCTCTAAATACCGTATAAAACTTTAGAGAAAACCCTAACTATATAAACTACTCTACCGACTAATCTTTGAGTACAATAATATTTAAGGGTACCGTTAGATCCCGGAGACTCTTACGTAAATAGAGGAGAATTAAATATACTTGCACGGCATTTAGAGTAGTCCCGATATAATACTATTTATAAAACGATTTAAAGAATTTAGTAATAAATTCTTTTAGTAAGTAGCTAGGCGGGGGAGGCGGTAGTAGTAATAATCGAAAGTCGATAGTAGAGGGTATAAGCGGGCAGTAGATTAAGGAATATATAACCTCCTCCTTATCCTTCTCTTCTTCTTCGCCGGCTACCGATAGTAGTATAACTAATAAGGGTACTAGAGGTACCGCTAATTTATAGTATAACCGCCCGTTATTATTAATAGTAGTAGTATTGGAGGTAGGAGGGGGGTTGGTACGCTTAGTAGCGAGAATCTTTCGGTCGGTTAGCTACCTATAAAAGGCGGTAGTCTAATATTCTAATAGCATATATAAATCGATAATTATTACCCTACCGAGTATTAGGAGAGTGTTAGCTATTTGGTAATTATTAGTAATAGTAGTAGTAGTTATAGAATTAGAGTTAGTGTAAGGAGGGGGGAGTTAGGGGTATTAAAAGTATAGCGGGAAGTAGTATTAGTAATATAGAGGGTAGGGAGGAGGAGGGTATAGAGGGTAAGGGTATAGCTAATATAGACCTTTAAAATTATTCCTCCTTAATATAGTTTATAAGAGACTATTTATAGTCTCTATATTAGTATTACTATTATTACTATTAATATTATTAATAATATTAACGTTAATTAGGAGATTATTACTACTGCCGCGTTTCCTTCCCCCTCTTCTATTCCCGCTATATTAGGTAGCGTTCGTAGCGTTCTCTACTATAATTATTTTATATAATATTGATCTAGGCGGTATTTGTATAGTAATTAAACCTATTGCGATAGCCTCTACCTATTTGCCTGCGTTTTTAATTGTAAGGTTATAATAATTCTTATTACTATCGAAGATATAATATATTTAATAGTTAATACCCTTATTATAATTCCGGTAATTATAATTATTAATATACTTCTATACTTATATAAATTCTTAGTACGTAGTACCTCTAGTCTTAATCCTACCCGTACGCACCTCTCTCTCGCGGTTTAATTTATTAAATCGATCTACTTCTTATAGTATTATATTAGTTATAAACTTCTTCCCAGTACCGGTAGAATTAGGAGTACGAGAGCTACGTAAAGATTAAATAGTATAAAGAATCTATATAACGAAGGGATTTAATATACTACAAGAGGGGGATAAAGTAGAGGGTATACTAAAGATTAAAGGGGGTAGCGGTATTAGTACTAGCGCTATTTCAACGGGCGGCTCGATTAATTGAAATTTATAAGAAATTGAAAAAAGGTAGTATTAAGTAGTATAATAAAGGTACGACTTTATAACCCCCTTATAATCAATATCGTTAAAATTATTAACAAATATATTAGTAAGGACGGTCTTACTATAAATTATAACCTTATTTCAACCGTTATTATTTTAAACGGTAGCGGTATATATTATATTATAGAAGGTAATTTAATACTATATCCTAGCGGCTATAGTACTATTAATAGTTTCTTGTATATAATCCGCTTATAGCCTTCTAATTTCCCTAAATAAGCTTATCCTAAACCGTTATAAATAGAGTTCGCCGCCGTCTTATTTAACCTCTACTTCTTTATAAGCACTACAGTCTTTAATAGGCTAGAGTTTATTATAGATAGTAATAATATATATACTTATAATATTAAATTATATTTATATAGATTTAGGGTAGGTAGGCTTAGGAGGCGGCGCTAGAATAGCCGGCTTGCGGGCACGGGGTTTGGCCGCGGCGGCGGCCGTAGGTTTAAAAGCGGCGGGTCTAGAAGCGGCGGGTTTAAAGGTAGCGGGTCGAAGTCTAGAAGTAGCTAATTTAATAGGAGAGGCTACCTTATCGTTATTATTATTGCCCGAATAGTAAAACGAAATTTCGAGAACCCTCTTTTTAGGGGTAAAACGGATAGGGAGATCTTATTTAACCTAGTCCTCGTCGTTAGAGACTTCGTTTTTACCACTAAAAACTTCAATAGAAGTAATAGCCGGCCGGATAGGAGGGGACGAGTATAGTCGAGGGTCCTCCTCCTCCTTTACTTCGGGTTCTACTTCGGTCTTTAATTCTAGTTCTAGTTTTAGGGTAGGGTTTCGAATAGGTTCCTTACCTTTCTTATTGGGGGTAGCCTTCTTTTTAGGGGCAGCCTTTTTAAGGGTAGCCTTCTTCTTAGGAATAGCCTTCTTAAATAAATTAGCGATAGCTTTAGTAACCTCCGCCTCAACAAGGGTACAGCTCTTTTTTTTAGGGCGATTAGAAGCGCGTTGTAGAATTATTAGGTTGGGATTTTCCTAGTTATTATCGTCGAAGTAGACCAAAGTCGTACCGCTTCGAGTACGAGATTGCTTTAAGACGGCGGGCTTTTCTTTTAGGATTGGTTTGGGAGGTATTGTCGCGATATATTTAATTGATTACGAAGGGTTTGTTTACTTTAATAATAAAATATAGCAATTGAGAGCTTTAATTTAGTATAGAAATCGTTGTATTTGAATAAGATTAGTTAGATTATCGGTGTATTATTGTTGTGTATGTACGCACCCCCTCACGCTAAGGAAACGATAAGGCGTTTGAGCGAGGGAACGGCGTCTCGTACACCGCCGTTGACGACGTAGTGCACACCGAGATTTGTGCTATTTGAGGCATCGGATAGTTGCGCTGTGTTCGTCAACACAACGAAGTCCATGCCTCGTGCCTCGTGCCTGTCCGTTCTGTGCTTCGTGTGTTCAGCAATCACCTCGACTGCATTACCGTCACGATGCCATCATCTCATTGACAAAGACAGCAAGCACCGAGTGCGCATAGACAGTGATCTGCTGCTGCCAGTAACAAACTCTCTTACTGTGTACAGAAGGGTGCTCATCACTTCCCCATCCGGACTAGCTCTACCCCATACCCCGGTATCTATCAGCGTAACAGCGTAACATTCGTGTTCGTTTATAACTAGAAGTCGATACATACGCTTTCGTTACTTACAGCGCAAGCTTCGTTCCAGTGCTTCGTCATTTCCATTTCATGGAAATATTCACATTCCATTCTTCACGTCAAACCATCCCTTGAAAAAGAGTTTTTGGTGTCTCAATATCACCAACAAGCATTTTTCTAGACGTCGTTTCCGTCAAAGAAAGAAATAGCAACGGAACACGTCAATCCCTTCTGTTAGATCCCGTGAAAACGTGGTTCTTCCGTGTCGTGTGTTTCAGTTCCGAGTTGCTTGTCATTTTCTACTCTACATGTTCTGACGCGGAACTCTGTAACAACCACATCATTTTGCAACAACTGAGAAAATATGAAAATGAAAATGAAACACATGCGCGCATGCGTCCATTGTCGAAGTGGCACTCTGTCTCTTGCAAAACGGGTGCAAAAATCTCCCCAACGAAAAGAAAATTGTTGACGGGTACAACTTTGAACCTTCCAATTCTTCATGGATGCAACCCACCTTGCCCGTGTCAAATGTGTGTCAGTGTGTGCGTCGCCGTCAGACCCGTCAAATGAGCAACTGCAACCATACTACCTAGCTTCATTGGATTGGTATGGAGGAAGGAATGCAACGTTTGTTGCTTCCCAAGGGAACCACATTCGTTGATGTCTCGTTTCGTGTACGTAGTACGTAGGTAGGTGGTGGTGGTAAAGAGATCCCATTTTTTGCGATCACATCCGCCTCAAGGCTCAAGCCGTCAACGAGAAAGAGTTGTCAACGCCACTAGAGCTGCTGATCCTGTTCATCTTTCTCGCGTCACCATTACTCACAATGAAGGGAGAGTGGTCGTCGACATTATGGCATGCTATGGCATGGGATTCTTTTTTTTTTCCTGGTCAGGGGCAGGTCATGTTCGATCTAAAGTACGTTTCCCGTCTTTATCTGCAGTCAATGGAAGAAAGGTATATACGATCTGATCAAGCCTCTAACCGACCGACGACGGTTTCATCCTCTTCAACGGCGAGATGGATATACATAGTAAGGCACGTAAGGGCAACAAAACGGCGACGGCGACGGCAACGGCAACGGGAGCGGGAGCGGGAGCGGCAGGGAAAACACAGAAGCGAAACATTTATTTACACACACAGTATCCATTCATGAGCAAGTCCATCTTGTCAAAGAACATGTGAGGCTCATCTCTAGAGAATGAGGTATTATCACTCAATGAATGGACGGACACACTGCTCTTCCCCTGAAGTGCCCACCGTCGACACAAACGGTAATTCCATTTTCGAAAACACATCATAGAAAACAACGGAGCAAAAATCGCAGTACTGTGACTTCAAATCGGAATGCAACGCCGACTTTCCCGTCCCTGTGACGAAGCCAAAAGTGGATGTCAGTCCGCTGGGCGACCATAGGCAGTTACCCGGGCCATCGGCACGCATGTTGAATTTCGTTCTAATCACGATCTTAGGAAGCGAGCGAGTATTCACTGTTTTGGTTTCCATGAAAAGCGTTAGCCAGTCCTCTTCTTGCTTTGCAATTAACTTGTTAACGGACAGTCGTCTAGGCTGAAAGACGATACCAGCGGCCTTTAACTTTTGGTCTTCCATCTTCTTGATTCCCACATGCCCTGACGGGCTGGTCGCCTGTAAAGAACCTCGTCTTGAAAACAAACCCATCTTTGCTACAGAGAGGAGATGCATTAGCTCTGCCAATTGTCTTCGATCAAGGTTGAAGTTGCATTGCAATGGCGGACATCATCGAGCATGGGATTATGTGATGCTGCAATGCGCCTGTAGTGTCAGCAATCAGATGATCTGATCAAGAGATGGCATGTATGCTTGGATCAGGTCGATATCGACCTGGTAGGTTCAAAATGACGACTCGGAATTAGTAGAGGGGCCAAAATGTAATCAAGACAATCACAAGACAGCAACCAGTTCTGTTCGAATGCAATCTTTTTATCTCTTTCTCTCCCTGGTATACTCGGAGATGAGCTGTTATTACTATTATACACACTTTTAGCCGTATCAAAAATGACTGCCAAAAAAAAACCATTTCCTTGTCGAGCATTACCTGCCTTACCGTAATACCGTGACCACGACGTCCGCCTTCAGCCTTCAATGCGGCCTTCAAACACCCTCTCGGGCGAGTTGTTTCATGAACCCACACACTCCATGACTCTCAGATAGCCCCATCACAAAGTGATTCAAGACATCTTCGACACCCTACACCACCATTTCTCACACACTTGGTCGCCATCTTCGGTCATCGCCGCTTAGTCCTCCTCGCCGATGCGGATCCTACCCTCAGTAGCGAGGCCATGAGACCACCAGCCGCCAAGATCGATGTTGGTCTCAGGCATGGCACGATGGCTAAGCAACAACCAGAAGCCAAAGACGGGCTTCGCCAGTAAGTCGAGAACGGTGTAGATCATGATCTCGGTATCGACGCTCGTCTTGCGGGCACCATCGGCGATTCCCCAAACACTATAAAAGGAGGTGCTGTTAGCAACAACCAGGAAACACACAATGACAAATGAAGCACTTACATGGGATACGCAGTCCACAGCAACAGCGTAAAGAGAGCCAAACCGGTAAACAGCCTCGAGACACCACGTCCCTTGGCACTGACAGTCCTGCCGCCATGAAGCCCCACATGCCAGATGACGAAGAGGTACGAGATGCACCCAATGGTGTACCAACCCCACCTCTGCGCCATATTTCCTTCGTCTGCCAGCGCCGCAAACAGGCCGCTCAGCACCATGATCACGTCCGCCACAATCGCCATGAGCGTGTGGGCGCCATCAACGCCGGCCAGTAGACACAGGTCCAGCAGCAACAGCGGCGTGGTCAAGGCCCAGTCGACGTAGCGGCCCCAGAACACCTGGCGACACACCTGGTGCGACGTGTCGGGCACGTGCTTATGGTGATCCCAGACAGTGCTGCAGCTGTAGGTGGTGGCGTGGCCTGTGGCCATGGCGAAGTACGAGAGCGAGGCGACAATGGTGATGAGCGTCGTGACAACGTGGAAGACACGCTTCGAGGTCGGCACGTTCCACGACATGAGGGCGAAGAGGCCCGACGACAGAACCATGAGGGCGAAGGTCACCCATAGGGTGCGGTGGCCTGCTTCGCCAACGGTTTGGTACTTTGTTGGGGTCGCTGTTACGGACTTGTCAGTTCGTGAATCGAGTATTGTGTGAGAGAATCAAGAGACGGGGACGGGATGCGTACGGATCACGGTCGGGACCGGTCCCGGCACAGATGTAGCTGTTGGCATGAAGGTGGATGTGGTGTGCCGAAGCATGTCGGCGACTTGCTCTGGATGGATCATGTTGTTTCGAGAGTTTCAAGTTCGACTACACGACAAGCCGGTTGGTGATATGTCAATGAAAAGGAGAATAGCGAGGGAACCGCCCCTGATCACTCAACAGCAGAGGACACACATTTTATTCCTTTCCCCTGGACAACATGACGGCACTGCCGCTGCTGCTGTTGCTGCATGGGAAGGAGGACAATGCGGAGATGCAGGAAGTCAGCTGGTGGGCATCCGTAACGGCGACGTCATCCAGTTACTGTGTGTCACCCGAGGTGAAGTTCCGACCCGAAGTGGCGGAAGTGGTTGCTGGGCGCTTTTGCTTGTGGTTCTTGGACTCGGACTGCAAAGAATGCTGGGAAGCTGCCTGTTGTGCCTGGTGGTGACGGTGCGGGGAACGAGGTAAACAGCATCATGCATTGCATCGAGCGTACGCGTCCAGAGATCGTTGCCTGGCGAGAGACGCGGGAACAAGATGGGATCTCTGTGGACATACCGTATCGTCATCCAAGACGGGAGCAGCTGCCTCTTCCCCGACTTTGCTCCCGCTTTGCTCTTCATCTTTGTTGAGGGAAGGTGGGCTTCAACTGGGCCAGATCATCTCATTTTCTGTCTTTCTTTGTAGCCAATTGCAAATGGAGGATTGATGAGGAATAAGCCGAAGGGAAGCCGCGAATGGAGAGAAGAAGGAGCGGCCTGGCTTCGGCATAGAGGTAAGAACTCGGGCCAACAAGAGCTTAAATGCGAACTGACGAGTGTACTGACGAAGCTTGGGAACTGGATGGCGAGACGTCATGCTGCTAAAGAGGATGTGGGGTTAGGGTTGAAGCCACAAGATAAGCTGATAGCGATCCCCATTCCTGGTGATGCTTGATGGAAGGCGATGTTTTTATGGCAGCAGCAAGAGTATGAGACTTTAATTGAACTTTCTCGAATGGCTGCACCGTTCCAATCCAATATGAATTTCCAACAGGTACTGGCACATGAGACTTCACAGAAAGATGTTGCAACTGGTACTGGTGTACCTACCCGTAGAGCCCCAGGGGCCCTAGATGTTATCTGATAAGCCCTAGGGTACCTAGGTACTGTCGCCGTTGGGTGCCCGCTGTGGCAGTCGTGACCAACCCCTCCAAACCTTCTCCAAACCCCTGAGGTTATTCCCGACTGCGGGCGTATTCTCCCTCATTCTCTTGTTAAACTCCAATCAAACGAGCAAAAACTCATGATTGGTCTGGTTCGCCAGTGAACGACGGAGAGGACACGACAGAGCCATCATCATTCACAGCAGTAACCATTTTGAACGTACTTGAAATGTATTTCTCACTGTCTTGTGTTTCCTACGGTATATCAACTACCGCCAGAGCTCAATTCGAGACCGAGAAACATCTGCCCCTCCAGTCTCCAACTACCTTTGCGGAACTGGGCGTCGTTTGGCAACGAATACAGGTCGGGATTGGACTAGCTTTAGATATGCTCATCCGCGCTACGAGATCTGCCCAATGGGTAGATGACAGTTGGTAGCTTGAATGGGGGTTTAGGAGGCACCAGTGATGAGGTGAGTCGAGAGATAACATGATCGTCTCCGACAGTTCTTCAACTTCCGAACTCCAAAGCCTTGCTTTGCATGGTCTTGTGAGAAGACATCGACGTGACTTGTGTGTTCACCAACAACATCAAGTTTCTCAGCTATCCCCTCATACTATACTCATCGACGCGGCAAGCTGGCTTCCACGGGCCACGGCACAATGGCGGATCCGGCAACGATTTTGGGCGTCTTCAGCGGCGCCCTTCAAATCATCAACTTCACTGGCGAACTCATCAACTTGTCCAAGAGGATTGTCGAAACTGGCTCGCCCGATCCCGTTCTCTCTGACAGGTCAGCGACGTTGTGGAGCTTGTCCGAAGAGCCAAAGGTCCTTGTCTACGCTTGATACAGGCGGTGCTTGTACCGAAGAACAACATGAGCCTTTATTATACATACCTAATACCATGAAAACGAGGCACACTGACATGACTGCCCGCAGGCTTCACTCTCAATCCTCTGTACAAGACAAGAAGGAGACCGAATGAGAACACCTTGGAGTGGATCTTCGTGACAGAGAGCATGGGCAAGTGGGACAACTTTGTCGCATGGCTCAATTCTGATGACAGGGTTTACTGGATTGGGAGCAAACCTGGTTCAGGAAAAGCACCTTGATGAAATTGCTTGCCAGAGACGTTCGGACCCGAGAAAAGCTCGGCAACTGGACCGATCATCCTACCATCTTATCTCACTTCCTATGGATTTCCGAGACAAAAGATCAAAGAAGTCTACATAAAGTCCTTTGCTCTTTGCTCTACCAGGTACTCAAGGGAGAAGACGGGCTGGTTGATCAACTGATGCTTCAGTATTCGTTTCTCGATAACCGCGCCCAATGTTAATGAGTGGTCCAAAGCCGAGCTGAGCCAAGTTTTCTTCTGAGGTCACTCAAATCCTCAACAAGAGACCGGGCGCCCGAAGGCTTCACCCACCAATCTAATAACGGAAAACACCCATTCGTCGGCATTTTTCTCTGTTGGTTACCAACTCAGCACCAAAACACCATCGCCAAGGACACCCCGTCCCCTTACGTCCCATCTCAACCCCCAAACACCAAATCCCCATCACCCCCATCATCCCCATCCCCACTTCACCACCCCCCAGCGGCCCACCCAGCACCTCACCCAGTACAAGAAAGCAAAGAAAAGTCAAAAGAAAACAACAAAGAACGGGAAATCAAGCTCACCTGCCAAACATCCAACGCCACCCCCCCCTTCAAACGGCCCGCCAGTCGCGTACGCCACGATCCCGTTCAGCCACGCGTACTTGTCGCTGCTCGTCTCGAACAGGATGTGCACGTGCGGCGCGTGGCCCCCTTCTCCGTCACCATGATGGTGGAGTTGTCGTCCGTGTGCAGGGAGTAGACGAACTCTAGACGAACGTCTGGGCTGAAGATTCCCTTGGAGTCGGTTAGACCCCAGTCTAGGCCGATGCCTACTTTGCCTGTTGGAGGGTTAGCTTTGGCTTGGGCTTGGGCTTGCTTGAGGTGGGGGACGATGGGACGTATGGCAAGAAGAGTATTGGGGGGGGGGGGGTTAAAAGGCAGATCGACCGGACAGTGGAATGGCTAGGGAGGCAGGCAAAAGAGGGGAGCTCACCGTTGAGTTCGGGACCGGAAAAGGTGCCGCCAGAGACCGGGAGGAGAGCTCTGCTTCCGTAGGGAACATGGCCGAGGTCGGTGCCGGCGGGTATGGTGAGGTTGGCGCTGTAGAGGTAGGTTAGAGGGGGAGGAGTCGGTGCGGCGAGGGCTGGGTATGCAGCACTGGCGGCGAGAGCCAGTAAGGAGAGGAAACGTTTGGTCATCTTTGGGGAATGCGACTTTTCGGTTATGTGTTATGTTATTTGGGATAGTTTCGAGCAGATCTTTGCGAGGACGGCGCTGAGAGAGTTAGGGGATAGCTCCGGGTTTATTCTTTTCCTTTTTGCTTTCCTAGGATGTGTTCGGATCCGCGGTAGCCCGGTAGCGTTTGCAGTATTCGGGTTGAGGTACCGAAGAAACTCGCGGAATTGGCAATATACCTTCCCTCTTTGAGCGCCCGACAGTAGGCACCTCAAGCAGGATACGTCTGCACATATGCTCGTCCAGATAGTCCTCCGCCTGCCATACTGCTCGAAGACCATGGTTTATTGCAGTAAGAATGCGCTGAAGACTCGGACCTCCAGCGCACAAATGCCCTACGGTATAAACCACAACACCATGCCAAGCATCACGAACACAACGCAGTAAGACGGCTAGTATAGGGGGTCTTGGCGTGCCTTACTGTTGCATTACTGTGCAGGGCATACAGCTGCGGACCCTGCACGGTAAGAAAGTCTTACTCCAACCGTATTACCGCGGATCCGAACACAGCCCTAATGACATGGCGTTTCGGTAGAGCATCATCACTTTCGGGCCTCCGCCCGGTTGAGTAGGCGGATAATCTACACAATCTACACATCTCTCGTCGACCGTTAAATCGATTCCAATCTGCAATACACCATTTGCCTAAATCCGCCAAGACCGAAGTTGCGAATCACACCTCTTTTTGCTGAAGCGTTCCCGTGCCTGACCCTGGGTTTGACTGCATGGGACCTTGCATCTAAAGTGCCGTTGGCGCGTGAACTGGACAGCTTGTTTGGTAGCGACAGGCACATGCGGAATTGCCGTTGGAGACGGTTTCTGATAGATGGAATGGTATCCGAGAGCGAGGTCCCGGACTCCCGGTGGATCGCGAATGTATTTCAAACATTGTCGACTCCTACCACACGAGTACCGCTTCTGTGGCTTGCTATAGAAGTGTCTTCCAGCAAAATGGCCATCCAAGCTCCTTTGGTGCTTCTCCGTCCTCGTCCTCTCCGGCATATCTGTCTATCTCTTCACTTCCCCAGTCACTGCCTGTGCTCCCACTCATCTGTGCTAGAAACGCCCTTTCAAACCCCAGGCTCTACCTGGGCCAATGGTGTCTGGTGGGTTGATTCGAAGATCGCGAAGCCTGGGGTCTGAAAGGACGTTTCTAGCCCAGACGAGTATTCCCGTTGCCTTCTCTTGAACTGACCCATCATCACGACCCTTCGTTTTACTTGTGTCCTTCTTGTATCTCGGCCGCTCGTTTTTGGTTGTCAGTTAAATTTGGACATCAACGGGCCCTGAGCTTCAGCGCGCTATCGGTGGCTTTCACGATCATCGAGACGGGGAGACGGGGCGGTGTCGGGTAGCGACGTGGTGAAGATAGGGGGATGTGGTCGTGGTCGTGGTTACGATCGCGCTTCTGTCCATGCTTGTGGTCGGTCTTGCGGTGGCAGGTGGTGCTTGTGGTCGGGGTTCGGCATCATGGTTGGGATCGTGGTCGGTTTCGAACGGGCGACAGAAAGAGGTATTAGCCGTGTGTCCTCAGAGGTCAGATTTCCTTATGGCGGTGATGGTTGGTCAAGGAATGAAGCCGAACTCACGGGCCGGAGAGGAAATGGGCCTTGGCCCCTCGCAGAAATGGCTTGGTGGCGTTGGTTTGGGACGGCGGCGATGATCTGGGACGGCCCCGATGAGTACCTAGATACCCGAGTTGGGAGGAGTAGTTAGGCGCAAGTGGACATGGCCGATACAGGATGATAGTCCGAGGCTTGGGTACCTTATTCTACACAAGGTGACGCAAGGTTAGGCAGGCTGTCACCGATGCCCGCAGCCTTGCGTCTGCATCATCTGCAAAGATTTCCGACTGCATCAAAGGTTCCGCCTACACTCGTCCACCGTCACCGAGAGTCTGACCTCGAAGGGTGGGGTGTTTGACTTCTCTTGAGGCGTGCCTTCCTTTTCTGTTTCGAATCAACTGGAACACTCATCTGTTGACCGCTTTTGACAAGCAAGAGACACCTGAATGGCCCTTTGCTCCTTCCCTTTGGCCTTCCAAGGCGCACGTCAGTCATGGATGCCTGATTCCCACCCTCCGCTCGAGAAAATTTGCTCCCATTTCTCGTCAATTCTCGTCGCACTGAAAGTCGAGCTCCTTGACCCTCGTATCGCGAATCAACTTTTCTCATCCTTCATGCCTTTCCATCGGTCTACTGCCTGACGCCCTTTGCCCGTTCTGGGGCTTCAATCCCTAGAAACACCGCCGTCGAGATGCGCACCCACAAGATGACCACACGGTCATTGAGCACCGCCCAAGAGCAGGAGCCCCATGCCCGCATAGCAAAACCCCAACCACTCAATCAGCGCTTCCGGAAGAAGTTCCGCCAGTTCTCCAGGTTCCCGTCCGAGATACGCCTCATGGTATGGGAAGAATTCCTGAACGACTACGAAGACAACCCGCCCGTCGCTTGGACACTGATCTGGGGCATGGACGACCCAGACAACTATCCTGATCCCACAAACATTCGCTTGCGTCCCTACATCTTCATTGAGAAACACTGCCAAAACGACCGTCTGGTAGAGTACAACTCGAACCCGCTTCTGAAGGTCAACCTCGAGACACGTACTGCAGCCCTCCGCGATCAGCGCTATATTAGCATCCGCGTCTGGGACCTGGACATCAACATTGTCGTTCGGCCCGCTATGGATTACTTCTATGTCGATACTTTTGCGTGTAATGACAAGTTCAGAGATGTCCTTCCAGAATTCGCCGCGAAATATGGAAACCCGACAACCTTCACCCTCGCAGAGGATATGAGTTTCGTGAAGCATGCGTTTGCTCTAGGTTTCGATTGGGACCCGTTGGACGAGAACAGAAGACACTTTGACATCGCCAAAAATGCACCCGCCGCACCATGCACCTGGTGTGCTCTTGACAAACTCTTCAACAATTGCCTTGGCACAGCCACGACAGTTGTGAGCCATTTCATGAATGAAGACACCCACGGTGGTTTCATTGATTGGGACGGTCTGCTCTGTTTTAGCTCAGGGCTCTTTTCTGGGAGCCGCTTGTGGCCTGCCTGGGCGTATTACAGCCGATACCATCAGCACATGATGCTTATGGACGACGAGGATCATACCCATTTACCACCGTCATTCGAATTCTTCAGCTACTTGAGTGTTGACGTATGGGGTAAAATCTGCGATAAGCTTATGCGATACCCAATTGAGGAATACGATCTTCAATACTCTGGAGATTGGTTTCATATTGGTGACCCTATACTTGGCCCAAGAGATCTGGGTGAAGACAGCCATCTCGACCCAGAAGTAATTTACGACTACGTGTGTCAGTCCTTCGACCTCGCTCAAACCCGTCGTGTCAAGCCTCGCAGGCGAGTACGGATTTTGGAGCACGGCCGTACTTTGCCCGAGATTTCAGGATTTTCTTTACGGCACCAACAGGCATCTGAGGCAGTGGAGCTTCAGACTACGTGTGGCACACGATGCGAGCATGGTATACACAAGTATCCAAAGAAAGATGGGAAGGCCCGCTCGGGTGGTGATGGTCTCGAAGCTGGCGATGGCAACGAAAGTAGTGACGCTTGGCTGAACTGGACATTTACTTGGGAAAATACGAGCGACGAAAACGACGATGCCGAAGATGATGATCATGCCGAGTCAAGCGAGAATAGCGATAATGATTCTGCAGAGCCGGTCAACGAGAGCAATACCTCTGGTCAGCTCTCGCATTGATGACTTGTCAGCTGGCTGGAACGACCACAAAGAACATGTCATTGATGTGTTCACTGTCTACTTTTTCTTTGGTCTTCGAACAAGCAGACCAACATGGTATTCACTATTGTGTTCCTGAACAAGTGCCCGGGGAAGCAATGTAAAGAGAGCATGAGCTATTGAGTTTGTTCAAATCCTGGCCGTCATACTCATCAATATCTGTAACAAGTTTCATGTATTCAAGACCTATCTATGTTTTAGAGGAGGAAGCGGGGATGGATAAACACATACCAAGTGTATATACGTAAAACGCCCCCAATTATAGCGTGAACTACTTGTTCCCCATGTTGGCAAATCTCGCCGCTCTACATATCAAGCACGAGATCGTGTAAAGAAGGTGAAGATTGTTTGCTCTATACCACAAGCTCAGCCTAGATGGTAACACAAGGTCAAGATCTCGAAGGTACGTACATAACCACCCTCTAAGTGTGACTGGGTAGGGGCTCATATATGGAGTGGAAGCCAAGGCATGCTCAAGATCACATGGCAAAACGAAGAGTTGGAAGGTGCTGGGGCTTGTCATCGCAGCAGGAACTGGTTCAGGTATGATGTCCCGGTCCCGCTGGCGCTAATCAGGCGGGCTGCCTTTCATGTTGATATCCAAGAGAATTCAAGACCGCATAATGCGAGGAGGAGTCCAAGATACGGCCCACCGGCCTCCGATAGTTCGACTCCGATCGCGAAACGAAGACAACGAAACAAGCACCCGGCGCAGACGTGCTCGCTCTCCAACTGCTACGAGAGGATATCCGAGGGCCAGTTCGTGAGGATGTCAACATGACCAACCAAATCTTTCTTGGTCTCTTTTCTCGAATGTTATTTTTACTCGTCGCCCATTAAAGAGCTTTGAGCACGTCTTCTGCTCCTTCACGACAAGAACTCTCTCGAGCAACCGACTCGCGCACGCGACAGCCCTCTCGAGCGACCGACCCGCTTCCAAGCTCCCCAGCTCCAAGATTTTAAGCACGCTCGTTGCTATCAAGCGCATACCTCCGTCGCCCTGCGCAAGAAATCCGGCTTGTACGCCAACCCAGGCTCCGCGGAGTCCGCCGTGACCCCCGCGAACCTCGTCGATATGATCATTGCGCGCGAGGACACCGAGGATCTACACGTCGAGGTGGAGAAGTAGAAGATATTCGAAACCCACGAGCCCCAAAAGCAAAGCGTTCGAGCCCATTCGAGCGCATCTCGCACCTAGTCTCCTTGCGCATCGTCATCATCGTCGGCGAGACCGCCCTCCGCCACCAAAAGATTTGCGAGAGCGCTTAGCCTTTCCATCCCCGGTGGTCTCCTCGTGACTGCCAGACCCAAGGCGAACCGAAGTCCGAACTCATCAGCCCCAACCCACGAAACGAAAGGCAAAGATAACAAAACTGTCGGATACCCAGACACGACGAGTCATTGAACACTCTCGGGGACCGGTACCTCGGTAGACGAGGGGTTGTGATACTGAGCCTTTGGAACATTACGAAGGGTCCGGTCCGAATCAAGCAACCTGTATCCAAATGACCATGGTCGGTTTCTCGACTCTTACGATCCTTACGGCAGACGAGCGTGAAGCAAGGCGGGCAAGGGCAAGAGGGCATACACACTGGTCAGTCACATCACGTCCCAAGACTCAAAAGTTGGAGCCGGGAGGATATAGTCTTCCATTCTTCAATCCACGCGTACTAACAGATGCAAATATCCAGCCCAAGCCGAGAATTCAGGTGTAGCCTCGAACACGATCACCATTCATCCCTCTCTATCCACGCGCCGATACAAGGAAACTTAGCAAATACAATATCAAATCCATACCGCCCAATGTTGCTTCGCCTCCGATTATTGCCAAAAGCTCGTTCCATGTCTCCGATGATCCGATCACCAGTGTCCAGTGCCACCACGACCACCCTGTTGAAGTAAACATAGGGAACAGAAAACGGGGCACAAAGCTGATGATGGACTTGTTGATTCCAGAAGAAGAAGAAATACGGGACTACAAAAGGGTGGAGGACCCTCGATATATACAAGACTGATCCATGTGTGAATCGGAACAATGCCAAATAATTGTCTTGCTCATCACTCTCCGAAGACATTCCAATGCCAACCCCGCCTCCCTTCTCCTTCGCCTGTTTCCAAGTGGTATTTCTATGAATATTGATTTTTAGTAAAACCTAGTCCCTACTCCCTCCTTCTGCCCCCTCTCCTTCTTTCATCCCTTCCTCCTCAGCCCCTCCCCCCTTCACCCCCTTCCCTATCAAACCTTACTCCTGCTTCCCTGGTACACGACACAAGAACATTTGTCCTTCTCTATATTCTTTCCTCCGCGCCTCCCTCCACTGACTACTCGTCATATTCCCCCATCGGCAAAGTACTGTAGCATCCCATTGCTCCGTTGATACCAGAAGCCAACGGCAAGCAGTGAGGCCAACAAGACCAGAGTGATCTGAATCGCATCATTTGCGCACGAGAGAAAGATGATGAATAGCCATCGTGTTTTCGTGATGGAATCATGGTTTTCAGGCGAGCTTTGAGATTCTCTCCTTCACAAATACTACTCTTTTGTCTGTAGATATAGGCTTTTTGTCGTTTTTGCTGTCGCTACTGTCGCTGGGGTCTGAGATAATCTTGTGTCACTAAGAGGTCAGAGGACCCCATGATTCCGGCCCGGAAATTGGGGAGTTGGAAGGATGAGAGATGCGGGCTGTTGCCGATAAAAGTTAGCTGCGGGCACGATTCCAACTTGAAACAGGAGGTTGCAAACTTGGTTTCATGAGAAGATGTCACACAAGGGTCTCTTGACTTGGAGAGCGTCCTGAAGTTTGTCTAGCCTCCATTTCTGTAGATAATTTGGTCCCTGGGAGCAGAGATGTGATGGGTGTTGAAGAGACCACATTACCTCATCTCTCTATGTTCATGCTCGCAACCGGCATTATATACATTGTTCGCCTGACTCATATCCATCTATCCTCACCTTAAGTTGTCCTACAGAGATTTGGTCATTGCAGGTGTCCATATGTCTCATTTGCACCTTGTCCTTTGTCTGGTACGTACAGCTTCAACAACTGGTTCACCTACATACCACGCCTGACGTCCTCTTTCACGGTCTTCTTCTCTAATATCATATATCATAATTCCATCCCAATCTTTGTTCAGACGAATGCACATGTGCTATGCAGCCCTTCCCGGCGCTAGTGCCTCGCAGGCCGCCCGTGATCGCCGGGAGGCATGCGTCCGGATGACAAGCCACTCGGGACAGGGGTACAGCAACTCCACATTTAAGGCTGACCAATGAGATGTTATACAACATGCAAGCTTAATTTGACGACATCGCATCCATGAACGTTTCCAAATGCCTGATATCGAAAATGTGGTGATGTCTGCCATTGTCGTGGCTCGACACAAATAGCTCAACTCTTCAAGTTCTCACCAAACGCTAGCTGCAAGGCCTGCGCTGCTGTTAGGGCCGCCTGGACTGCTTCTTGTCGGGTGTTTTTCTACACAGTTTACAGGGGAAAGAACTGCTGTAGCCTGACCTGTCGGGCGCCCGACACTCCTCATTTTACGCTTCATAGTTAGCTAGAAAGCCTCACTGTAAGCTCTTGACTCCCTCTCTAGAGGTAGTACCTCTAGCTGGCACCTAGTAGAGGTAGGTACTCCAATGTGACGGGATGCCCCATAGCCATGTTACCACCGGCCCTTTAGGGACCTTGCTCACTGTATTTGGCTCTCGTTCTGGGACACAACTGCCCTCAACACCTCCAAGGTCCCGGCCTCCAGGCTTCCCAGATGGACCTTTTGATAGCATTACAGCGCCTTCTGGTAAGCCCACAATTTCCTGTGGGTCTGTCGGGTGAACGCGGAAGAACACCGATCTGAAAGCGCGTTTTGGGAAGGCGCGATCGGGCTTTTCCAGCAATCAGGGAAGGAGTACACGCGTTTCCACTTTCACATGCCACCCAGAACCTGCCTGCCAGTCTGGGTCCCACTCCCCCAAATACCCCGCGTCCCCTCGCACTTCTCCCTCTCCTCTTCTCTTTCCTCTCTTCAACAACACTGTTGTCATTTGCTCTTGCTGACAAACCACAACTTTTTGCTTCACGACTGCCTCAACACAACCAGCTCACCATGAATACCACTGCTACGTCTCCCCTCTCCGGATTTTCGATGTTCGCCATTCGGCTAATCGTCTGTCTCTCTCTAGGTGCGATCGCAGCGATCGTCCATGTCGAAGTCGCGATTCGGGCCATCGCGACAACGATAGACAACCTCTTCCAATCGATCGCTGCCGATTTCTCCGATATCCGACAAGAAGCGTCGACTTTTGGTGTTGCTGTCTCTGACGAAAAGGTGGACGGCGAAGGGACCTAGACGGGACCGGAGCCCAAGCCGATTCTGAAGGGGCAGTGCCCGAAACGAGACAACACCCGGACGCGCAAGCAGGTGCACTTCGCCGAAGGGACAAAGCCCCCGATGCCGGACACTCGTTCGGAGGTGGTCGACAAGGTTGCGGAGTGGAGGACTTTTCGGTTCGAAGCTCTCAGCCAAAGCGAACACCTGCTGGAGACTGGCCGCACCCTGCGTGCTCGTGTCCAAGCGTTTCGTCTCTCTGAGGCAAACAGGCGGGCCGAGTCGCAGAAAGCTGGTCGAAGGCCTCGGAAGTCTAGGGATCCGAGGAGGGTGCGTTCAGACTCGTTCCGGGCCACTCGACTTGGGTCTTTAGATCCTCGGTAAGTTCTCCTTCTTGTGTCTCTGTTTGCTGACTTGACTTTTAGCTATACATGATCTTTGTGCTGTTCAGGTATGTTGCCACTCCTCCACTCCTTTTGTTTTGTTTGGTCAGGCACTGCTAATTTTGCTTTTAGTTGAAAAGGATCGGAGTCTGTTTTGTTCAGGTATGTTTTCGTTTTCGTCTTGCTTCGTTTTTCGTTCTTACTTTCTGCTTTTGCTCTGCTGTTTTATTCTTCTCTGTTTTTTTCTTTTGGGCTTTTGGCTTTTGGCTTTTCTGGCGTATGACTATAGAGGTTGGGTCTTTGCTTTCTGCTTTGGGTTTCTGCTTTTGGGGTTTGGCTTTTGGCTTTTCTGGCGTATGACTATAGAGGTTGGGTCTTTGCTTTCTGCTTTGGGTTTCCGCTTTTGGGGTTTGGCTTTTGGCTTTTCTGGCGTTTGACTATAGAGGTTGGGTCTTTGCTTTCTGCTTTGGGTTTCTGCTTTTGGGGTTTGGCTTTTGGCTTTTCTGGCGTTTGACTATAGAGGTTGGGTCTTTGCTTTCTGCTTTGGGTTTTTGCTTTTGGGTTCTGGCTTTTGGCTTTGCTGGCGTTCGACTATAGAGGTTGGGATTTTGCGTTTTGTTTTTGCTTTCTGTTTTCTGCTTTTTGCTTTCTTCTTTTGCGTTTTGGCTTTTGGTTTTTGGGTATAGAGGGGTTCAAGTTTGTTGTAGTTAGTTTGGCCTGACTTGGCACCAGCGGGGCGTCACACCCAAGCCTCTGCCTGCTGGCTTCTGGTTGTTGGTTTCGCTTGGTTTCCCAACATCACCCTCAGGGGTCCCGAATGGGCAGTAGGGCGCTATTTCAGGTCTAGATAGTCAATGAGACTTTTTGCTTTCATCATGATCACTGTCCTTTGCTTGTGATATGTACTACGCTCCTAGAAAACGCCTCTTGAATTACCTGCTTGCTACTGACCGACAAGCTTCCGACAACAACAAGGAGTGGCATGTCGTCCCATATTCGCATTCCTTGATCATCTGGATATTAAGATGGGCAATGCTGAGCTAACTACCTAGCCAATCGCGTGTAGAACTGTAGGTACATACATGAGGTGTTGTAATTTTATCCACGTAGGTAGGCACATGGCACATGCAGCCAGTTCGGGAGGTCCCGTCGGTGCGTATCACACTCCACAGCTCAGCTTGCGGGAAGATGCCTGTCTTGTGTGGAACAGTGGAGTTGCCGCCGTGCCCATCAAGCAGCTGTATACACCCCGGGGCTGATGCAGGAAGACACCTGGACGTAGTTCTTTCTCCCCCTTGGAAAGAATAACAGAAAATACGAGGTCTAATACTATATTGCCTCTACTTGTACAAGAACTGTTGCAACTCCGATGATGCGAAAGACGGGGACGGTTCGCCTGTGCACCAGTGACCTCCACCTCCTCCTTATACTTCTACCTACCGGGATCCTCCTTGTGTAGTACGTATGCCGATCGCGGGAGCTTATGATGGGAATGTTGTAGCCGGGAATCAGGATGTAAGGAGGACGACGGCAAATGGGTGACGAAGTAGTCAAGTAGGTAGTTGTGGAACTTGCGCTTCTAAGTTTGATCGGTGAGGGTATGGGTTCCGGAAACCGTCGCAAAGCTCGTCGGTGCTTGTTGTCAACTCGAGGGTCGTGCATATGCATGGAGGTAGGTAGCACTGGTCCCGGGATCCGGGTTCCACACATCAAATGCCGGGGACTCAGGACGCCGACGGACTGGACTGGATGGACATCTGGCAGCCGGGCATGTCTCGCTTTGTTCCACCATCTTGTCCCCCTTTTCCCGATAGCCAAAGTTCGAAGGGTACGTGCTGTGATTTTGAGATGGCAGATAAACATTGTCACTACGGGCAAGGAAATACATCAAGCCCGCTGTACCAATAGGGCGGCATGCTTATAGGCATCGTCGGTACATCACTTCCAGTGGCTCGTGCGAGAGCTTTCCCATAGCAGAACCATAGGACTTCCACCCCACATGTCCTCGCATTCGCATTTTCTTGATATCTGTGAAACCGCAGACAAAGGGATGCCAAGGCTGGGCCACGTTGCAGATCTTGACTTTCGTCTTCTATTTATGCTATCGTTGCCGTAGCATTGGGTCTTCCATCAGAAGTGTTAAATAAAACGGACGTGTAGGTAGGTCAATGAGGGTAGATCGAAGCTCAGTCCGACGATTGGTGTGGTTGGGTAGGTTCGGTAGCAAGGTCGTGATAAGGTCGTAAATGTCTGTGATTGTCCAGTGCAGTCGAGATAGGTCGGGGTTTGGTGGAAAAGGGACGTGGGGTAGGTATGTCTTTCGATGCGTCGAGGTAATGTTGTGATGGTTGGTCAAATATGGTCGGTACACTTCCAATATAATTTGGAAGGTTCAGATGTTAGCAATTTGGCCCTCGTTGAAGCTTTGCATAAAAGTTGGATTGCTTGATGGCTTGATGCTTACCTGCTAGAGGTATTTGATGTCCTAATTTGATTGCCGATAGCGGAGTGGAGTATTGGAGCGATACGCAGAAATATTGGAAGATTATACTGGACGCATATTATGTTGACAGAACAATTGTTATCATGGTCAAGTACGAGGCAAAACACTAAAAAGCAAAAGCGGTAAAAAGGGATTCGTATGTTTGACAAATGTGCATAAGATGGGAAAAAAAGAAGAATCGCATTTCGCCGCCGGGAATTGAGCCCGACGTGGGGGTCGAACCCACAACCTTGAGATTAAGAGTCTCACGCTCTACCGATTGAGCTAGCCGGGCGAGTGCGAGTTGTTGATGTTTTGGCGCTCGGATGCACTACTTATCAACCACCAAATGCTTGCAATTATGACTCTTCAAGGAGATGAAGAAATGTCTTCGAAAGTCGGGATGTTGTACAACACGAAACTGCGCTGTGGAAGGAAAGTTCGAGTTTCCATGGCTTCTTTGCAGTGATGCTCGTTGTTACAGTGCATGAGGGGATGCGACAAGCCAATCCCAAGCCCTGGAAGGCGCCGTAGACGTGGCGTGCAGGGAGAGGTACCGTCCACGAATAAGCGACTGCCGATGCTCAAGGTGCACCTCGGCTCGAGGAACGCCAGCGAACCATCAGCAGTACAAGTACAGGTATTATTATATAAGGTGCTCAAATGATGACGGCGACATCGCTGTACCGCTATCCCGGTCGCCGGATGCGTCAAGCTCACCTCGCACTACAAAACCGGACACCCGAGAAACCAAATCGCGCCAAGGGCCCTGATCAATCCTCCACAACACTACGCCAGCAAGGAAATAGGAGACATGTCGAACATGAATACAACACAGTACGAGCGAGAGCCAGCGCCGTCTTATCGCCAATCATTCGACACTCTGGCGCACATCCCCGCAGACCCAAACTTGTCGGAATTCAGGGCTAGCCGGATTGACAACTTTTGGATCAAGGTCTTTCCACCCACGTAAGGTTTTACCGCATCCGCATGCCATCTATAAACGGGAAGAGGGTTGTCGTCTTGCTGATGCTCTGCTAACACCTCCATTACACAGGCCAAAATGTTACATTTGCCAAGACAAAACGGACACCGCGAATCTACTCTCGAGACCGGGATGCGATCACAAGATATGTGGCAAATGTCTGATCAAGGTCTTTGAGCGAGCTGTCAACGACAAGAAGTGCATGCCGCCGAGCTTCTGCTCTCATGGTGAGGTGTCGCCCGATATGGCGCCCGGCTTGTTCGACGACGTGTTCTTGGCGCAATGGAACGAGAAGTACTTTGAGTATTTGGAGCAGACTGTGTCGACATGATTCGCCCATCTGGCGTATTGACGATGGACGTCCTGGACAGATTAAAAGAGATGGAAACCTTCGACGATTGGCAAGATGGGCGACCCGATCCGACTTCCTGAAGCGGCTAGGACATGGAGCGACAATGTCGACACCATCGCCGACAGGATGTACGCAGTACCAGGACGCATGGATTCGTTCCTTTTCTTTTCGAGACATGAATCTCAAACTTCGGATGCGACCGGTCCCGGGATCAGAGGCCAAGTTCGTGGTCGTTGGTTGCGAGACTGGGACAAGCTTAACCACAACCACCGGTCGAGGTCTGGCAATGAACGACATCTCAGTGCATATCCTCCAGGACACGAGCATATCCTTTGCGAACCCGACTGGGACATGGCCGAAAGAGTTCCGAGCAGGGGCGCAAGCGGGCACCCGGTGGTATTGAGCCCAGATACACAACAAGAATCGAGTGCTTGTCATTTCGAGCAGCTGCCTGCTGAAGTGTGGAGGATGATCGTGGCGTGCCTTGTACCTGTCGGCTGTGCGTACAGTTTCATAACGCTTGATTACCTCCACTACCCGTCTGCGGAGGGAACCGACCTTGCGGGAGCCAGATTCTGCTCCCTTGTTCAACAGATGGTTCCTGTCTGGCCGGTAGCAAGGTCATCACCAGGCCCCTCCAACGCAACTGCTCCAGTCGTCCGAGGCTCCGCGCATCTGGCCCTCGCAAATACCAACCGATTCTTCCAAGAGCAGGTCTACGAGCGGTTCTTTGGAGACAATACGTTCATCTTCCACCAGATCACATCGCCAATCCTATTCAGTTGGACCAAGTCGGAGGACTTCACCAAATGGCACACATGGTCACGCATCATTGCCCACTCCGTCTCGGATGATGAACCGGGAAAGGCACCTTTCGGGCTTCTTCGACCTCTCGGCCCTCGGGCAGCGAAATATTTGCGAAACGTACACCTGGTTATCGCTTCTCCCCCAACCGAAAGTGACGACGCCGAGGCAATGACCAAGCTCGTCAACATGGTTGACTCGACCGCCACCCTTCTCCTGCCGGAAGGCCACGAGGTTGACGATAAGGGACGGGAAAAGCTTGCTATTTCCTTGCACTTACACTCCTCACACCCATCACCGGAATACAGAGACAGAGGCAAATCTCATCCCGTACGCCGTTGCCACCAACTGGCCGCCCTGCAGGCTAATGTCAACCAGGCCACGGGAAGCATGGAAATAGGTCTCAGGAGTGGCCATACAGTACTCAGAAAGGTCGACCAGCCATGGATGCCGCCCAACAAGTTTCACAAAGTACTCGAGCCTTTGCGAAGATTGAGCGGGCGGGTGGACAAGTTGTGGGCATCAGGCGTGGAGATTACGCCGGATTTCCTGGATGAGATGGGCTTGCGAGTGGACAAGACGAGCGCGAGGAAGAACTTGACTGTCCCACTTGGGTGTTCGGGATGGAAGGTTCTGACGGCGACTTCAAGGTAATTTGTCCTGGTTATCCTGGTTGTCCACGGTCGCCAGAGCGCGTTGCCAGTCACTCCTGGCAAGCTGCCAGCCACCTCCGCCTCCCCCTCGTGCATCTTTTGCCTCCTGCCTCCCCCCAAACCTCCCCCGCGCCAGCCCAACCCCAACTGGGCTTTATAAGTTCCCTTTACTGGTTACCTTTTCAGTGATCCGTTGGTGCAACTGGTGAGCACGTCCTGTCCGACCACCTACTCGACTGGTGTGGAAGATATGGGTTCAAATCCCATGCGGGCCACTTCCTTTTTCCTTTTTTTTTTCTCCTGGATTTTTCTTAAACTGAACGACAAAAGAAGGGAAACCGTCGAGCTGGGGAATGGGCATCAAAGAAATGTTTTACAAACTTGCGAGCGGTATAAAGTAGGCGAGGCGGATTTGGAAACCCAAAGATCGTGTACCTCAAAACAAGGAGAAGAACCAGAACACTTCTACCAAACAACATAGAATGAATCCAAAAGAACCTGCAGCACCTACCAAGGACAGTCCCTCTCTAGACCAAGATTCCGTATCATCCTCATTTCCTCAACATAGCTTCAACCTCCCCCGTAATATCCGGCATCGGGAACCTCCTCCYCCCCCCCCCCCCGCCACCGTCCCCTCCACCCACGGAAAATCCCCAAAGCCCAATATGACATACAACCCGCTCGGTCCAATCTGCGTCACCGCAACCGGCACTCCTCCCCCCACGGGGAACTCCTCATCCCTCGGATACTCCACTTCCACTGTGCCCACATACTCCGCCCTCTCCCACTTTTTGTCTTTCGACCATAACACCTGCACGCCCGACCCCCAACTAGCAACCAGCAACACGGCACCCCTGTACTTGAGCGGGAGGTAAATCGCGTCTGTATCGTTGTACAGCACTTTCGGGGAGATGGCCACAGGAATGGGTTTTCCTCTGTTGGAGCGCATATCAAACCGGTAAATCTGTCCGTCCCCGTCGTTTGCTCAAAAGAATGAAAGAATCTCGGTGTCCCGGGCACGGCGGCGAGACCACCGAATCCCCTTTTTCGCGAACGGCGTCCCCGGCGTTATCGTCGGGAAGGGGTCAGGTAAATACCACTCCTCAACACTCCTCCCATGTTTATCAGCCCTCAAGATAGTCCCGGGGAAAGTGCCGACCACGTAAGGTGTTCCCGCTCCGGTCCGTCTCGACATCTTGGAACCCACCGTAGCGTTCGTGGGTAACGATGGTCAGGTTGAGTGTCCACAAGTCCCGGTGGGTGATGGGGTCGTGCTTGATCAAAAGGTGGTCGCCGCGCAGGTCGCCGCCTTCGGTGGCCCAGGCTGCGGCGGGGTCGGTGAGGATTGTGTAGAGGTTTGAGAGGGGGTCGAAGGATACGCCGCCGATGTGGTAGATGCCGGGGTAGATGAGGAATGCGGGTTATCTGGGAAGTGTAGGGGTTGTAGATGGCGACGGAGCCGTTCCAGAGGGATCTGGAAGGTATGGTAAGTATGGGAGTATAGCATCTGGGCTTGGTGGGGAGGTGGTGGGACTGGGAGGTTGCTCACCCGGAAGATGACTTGGCAGGAGTGGGCGTCCCAATCGGCGTTTTCGGGGTAGAGCTGGAAGGAGTCGATGGTGAAATTACCCTTGTTGAAGGGAGGGCATTCTTTCTTTTTGTGTCCGCTGATTCCGAGGTTACTGTTACTGCTTGGAAGGAGAGATAGGTTGGGCCATGCGCAGGCTCCAAGGACACTTGCGAGGGCGAAGCCCAGGATCGGGAAGTTTCTCAGCATGGTCTTTGGTATTTTTGAAGGAATATACTCGAGGGTTTGGAGCACTTGCTGTGAAACGGGGAGATGCCGGAATTTATATCATTCCAGGATGGACAGTGACACTCTGTGATGATGCATTATCACCCAGCTGTGGTGCAACAATATCGAGCATCCTACCATCTTTCGAGGGGGCGGTACCCTCTTGGGGCTTCAGCTATCGATGTATGTAGCTCACTCAGCTCACGGGAGCCTTCCGCAGTCCCCGAAGACCTCTCGTTGGAGCGATCTTCCCGTCCCGAATCCCCTGGGCGGCCGCGTTCGGACGCCTCTGCCCTCGACTGTAACCCCAAAGGTAGGACATGACCAGAGTTTTTGGGAGCATTTGAAGGGGCATAAGAGGGCGGGAGCGCAATAAGCTGCAGTCAGCAAATACCAAGAGGTCCATGGAGACACGCCATGCACATCGACTATCGACAAAGTTCGGTTCGTGGGTGGGACAAAGGTAGCATAACTGAAGCAAGAGCAGGCAGTGGAATAACAGATGAAGTGTTGGGTTCAATAGCCAACTGGTGGCGCAACATGGCCATGCTTAAGCCCGAAAAGAGCAACGGGCAAAGATGATGGCGGCGATGTCTTCAACTTGCAGTGTCGTCGAGCACAGTATAGCAGTGCTTGCACACGGACCTTAGACCTACAGGTTTAGGACAGCTCTTTCAAAACGCTTGGGCCACCCGCTTTTGTCCAACGTCAAAGACCCTTGTCTGATGCCGTCGCCTGGGTCCACATCTGACCCACCGGCCCCATCTGTTCGCGTCTGTTCGATCGCAGACACGTTCACCAGGACGCGATCACCAACGTCATCCATCGTATTCTATCTGTCAAGGTGCTGGAGAGCTTTGTGATTCTTTTCATCTGTCGCCGAGGACTTCGGAAATTTAAGTCAGAAAGTCATTGCGATTGCGACACCAAAGCCACAACCATCACCCCAACTTGACCTGCATCTTCCCCGAATCAGCATGCCTCCCAGCAAAAAGGTCGCCGATGCGACAATCGAGACGGAGATCGCAGATGCCGTGCGCCGCATCTACCACGGTCCGCAAGAGCTGACCGTCAATGCCGTGCGCGAAGCCGTCGAAAAGAAGCTTAAACTTGGCGAAGGCTTTCTCAAAGATGGCGACTGGAAGGCAAAGAGCAAGGAGCTTGTCATGGACGCTCTCGTGAGTAGCCGACGACCCAATTGGTGCAACACCGAGAGACAACAATCAATTGCTGACAGAAGAGTACCCATCGTAGGCCAAGATAGAATCCGACGAAGCTGAACCGTCCCAGGCCGCTCCAGCGAAGCCAAGCCCCAAGAAGTCGAAAAGCAACGCCAAAGCCAAAGCGCCTGCGAACAAGCGCGCAAAGAAGGAGGCGACACCTTCCGAAGAGTCAGAGTCCGAGTTAAGCGATCCCGAGGATAGCGAAGAGGAGGCATCCGAAGAGGATTTCGAAGAGGAATCCGAGGAGGAACCGACCAAGAAGCGCAAGGCGACAAAGGCGACGGGCAGGAAGAGGAAGGGGTCCTCCGATGACGAGGACGAAGAGGAAGCCGAGGCGAGCGAGTCCGAAAGACCTAAGAAGAGAGCGAAACCCGCCGCCAAGGCTACCAAGGGCAAGCCAACCAAGAAGGCCGCCGCTGCGAAGAAGGAGGTCGAAGCATCGGACGCAGAGTCCCTGCTTAGCGAAATCGACGAGACAGGACTAGAGGACGAGAACAAGTCAAGTGAGCTATCGGATGCCATGGATGTCGACACCCCCAAGGAGAAGGACACAAAAGACGAGGAGACCAAGTCGGAGAAAGAGACGAAACCAGCCTCAGACGACGAGAGCGAGCTTTCCGAAGTTATTGACGAGCCCCCCAAAAGGAAAGCCACAGCCAAAAAGGGCGCGTCCAAAGATTCGTCCGAGTCCAAGCCCACGAACGCCCCACCCGCGGACAACGACGGCGAAAGTTCCATGTCCGAAGTCTTCGACGAACCTCCGAAGCGCGGCGGCAAGGGGCGCGGCAAATCCAACCCCAAGGAGCCAGCCAGCACCAGCAAGGGCCGTAAATCCAAGTCCGTATCCGCCGACCTTTCTCCCGACGAGGCCCTGATCAAGCAGCTCCAGGGCCAGCTACTCAAGTGCGGCATCCGCAAGATCTGGCCAATCGAGCTCAAGAAGTACGGTGACGACACCAAGGCGAAGATCAGGCATCTTAAGAACGTGCTCACCGAGATCGGCATGACCGGCCGGTTCTCCGAGTCCAAGGCTAAGGAAATCAAGATGCGCAGGGAGTTGGAGGCGGAGCTGGATGCCGTGAAGGAGGGAGAGCAGAGCTGGGGATTGGGCGATGGCGGGAGGCCCAGAAGGAGGGCGGCGGCTAAGGTGAAGAGTCTGAAGCTTGAGAGTGATTCTGAGGATGAAGAGGATGATGAGGAAGCTGGGGATGGAGAGGATAAGAAGGAAAAGAAGCAGAAGAAGAAGAAGAAGAAGGCTGAGAAGGAGGGTAGCGGTGAAGAGGATGGGGATGATGATGATGTTGTCGAGGAGGAGGACGACGACGATGATGACGACGATGACGACTCAGAGGATGCGGAGCCAAAGGCAAGGGTTAGAGGCCCAGCCAAGCACAGGGCGGATTTCGCTTTCCTGGGCTCTGAGAGCGAGTCTGATTAAGTCACGGCGATTTCGATATGGAGCAAGACACAGGACAGGGTCTTGTAGGGTTAGGCATGATCATGTTTTGAGCGTGTACGATTCAGCGAGGTGTTTTATACCCTTTTGGTTTTGTATGATTATCAAAGTTACGCAATGGGTGAACGATAATATGGCGCAGAGGAGGCAGACAGGTTCAGTGATGGGGATTACTTTGTGGCGTTCATTCTCTGAGCTATCAGGCTGAAGACTGCGACGGAACTTAGGAACAGGACGGCGTTGTAGAACTAGTAGTATCATGTCAGGTCGGCTTATAATGGTTGAAGCAGCAGCAGCAGCATCGGAATGTGACGTACTGCTTTTCTGGACACGTCTCTTTCTTCACTGTCTGTTCTGGCCTCGATGAAGAGGCGACGAAGATTGGGGAAGTTGGCCTGTTTTAGTTCAAGGCTCTCAGTTTTAGCAACATACTTGGGAAATCTCAGCAATGAGGATGAGTCTTGTGGAGCATTACCATTGTCTCGCCTCTGCCGTCTGACAGTAGAGACGTCGATGYTGGCGATAGGTTGTACTTGTAAAATATGAGAGGATGTTTAAATTCCTAGTATATAGGGAGAACGTGTATGAGCTGAACCGTCGCTGAATAGTCGCTGCTCTAGTGTACCGGAGTGGATGGTCGTTGTAAGTTCCCGCCGTCGTCAGAGTTCCTAGCTCACCTCACACATAGGTCTGACCTCGGATCATATACGGAGCGCCAAGACAGCGCTAAGAATTTTGCCCCACACCGTAAATGAAATTTAGCCGATATCGGAGTCCTTAACAATTAAATTTTAACTTTTTTCAATTGTTTTATTAATAATAGTTGATAGGACCAATCCTAAACTAGTCCTAAACTAGTCCTAAACTAGTCCTAAATTAGTCCTAGACCGGTCCTAGTTTTATAATGTTAATATACAATATATTTCCTTACTATTAAGTAGTATTATACTTAAGAAGGTTATTTATACTTTTATATTATTAAATATTTTATAAATATTAATAAACTTGTTTTATAAGTTTCTTTTTTAGTTTTTATTTTAGAAAGTAGAATAGAATTGTAGTTTTATTATATTTAATACATTTTTCGTAATTCTATTATAAATTGTATTATTTTTAAAACTATTTAATAAAATATATAAGATTTCTAAGATTTTACTATATATAACTATCTTTATAAGTAATAAAATATAGTACTAAGCTAATAAAATGTCGTTTTTAATTAGTTTATTTGGGAACCAATCCTAGACCGGTCCTAGTTTTAGAATATTAATATATAATATATTTCCTTACTATTAAGTAGTATTATACTTAGGAAAGTTATTTATACTTCTTTATTATTAAATATTTTATAAATATTAATAAACTTTTTATTTCTTTAATTTCTTTTTTACTTTTTACTTTTAAAAATAAAAAGGAATTTGCTACGAACTAAGGAGAGCTGGGTTCGTAGTCACTATTCTACCTACTAACAAAGTCGTTAGGAAACGGATTCGTTTTGAGAGAAGAATCCGTTAGTAACGGATTTGTCAAAGGGATTAATGCGTAGCGGATTTATTATATAGGTAACGAATTCGTCTTGAGGAATTATAATTAATTGTAACCTAGGACTTATATTAATAAATAGTTTTATTAAGTAAATACTTCTAATTATAAATAATAATTAATTAAATAAGAGAAGAATTCGTTTCGAGAGAAACGAATTTGTCTTAGACTATTAAAATTGCTTAGAATTATATTAGTATTTAATTATACCGATTATAGTATAGCTAAATATTAATATATTTTAATTTAATTATTTCCTATACTATAATATCTCCCGGGGTATTAAGAGATAATTGTAAGATAGTTAGTTCAAACTATCTAATTATTTATAAATACGTTTATAATATTTTCGGCTTTTGCCGGAATTCCTATTATTCTCCTACTAACTAAATATTTTACTATACCTATTAATTACCTTTGCTTCGTTACTATCCGATCCTATTAAACCTAAGATATTATAAATTTATATTAAGCCGAAAATATTAACCTAAGATATTATAAATTTATATTAAGCCGAAACTATTAATTTAAAATATTATAAATTTATATTGAATTTAATAAATTATTATTTAATACTAAATTATTTTAATAGACGATTTAATATACCCTTCATTAATTAATTAAGCGTTTAAATACTATATTATTTACAGCTTAAACCCTATTTAGGACGGCCGGTACCGGATCCGCTACTTCGGCTACTACTGACGGAATTAAATAAACCGTTTCCGTTTCTATTATAACGAAGAATAATAAAAGGGTTTATAAGTTCCGAATTTGAACGATATTTCTTTCTTTATTATATTAAGGGAGAATTAGTAACCGGGGAAGTAGCCTCCTATTCTATATTATTATCCGAATCGGAATCTATTACTTCTATAATATAAATTATATAATAACTTCCTCTAATATTAGGGGTAGTAATATCTTGAATAATTAGATTATTAAATTTATTTCTTATATTAACGGAAGAAAGTAGAATATCGAATTAGATTTTATAAATTAAATTAATTATAGAAAATATAATAGCGGGAGCCGGCTAAACTTCTAAGCCCCTAATAGTAATAATTAAGTCGTAAATATATTCCTCTAAGACTTTAATATTAGAATTATTAATTAAACCCTTAAGGTAATAAAGATAATTATTAACGTATTCGAAGACGCGAACCTAATAATTAATTATCTTCTCCTTTAAATCCTTTATTTTTTAATAGAATTTCCATTCCTAAATATATTCCTAAGCTTCTTATAACTTTATAATAAATTCGTTAAAATTAATTAGGTTAACTTTTATTAAGTATAAGTAATAAAGACGACCTAAAGTATTAATAAATTATTTAAAGAGAGTATTAAAAGCGTTTATTATTTTATAAACTAAAATTTAAATACGAAAAGGTAAATAATATTCTTAATCCCCCTATTTACCCTTAAAGTAAAAAAGGCGGAGGTATTTAGCGCCGGTAAGCTTTATTTTTTTAATTATAGGAAGTTCGGAATAAAAAGTTTTACTACTATAATAAATTATTTTAATATAATTAACTTTATTATAAAAGGTAATAAATTTATATTTAACTTCCTCGAAAAGCTTTTAAACCGCTCCTCTATACCGGCGAATTAGGACGCTCAATTCGGCGTAAAACCTCTTTTTAGCAATATAATAATTAATAATATTATTACCCTCGATATTACTAGTATATACTTCGATAATACGCTTAATATCCTTTTTTTCCGGCCTATTTAAGTCTGTATCGTTAATATAGCCTAATTCTTTATATAAGAATTTATATTAGATATTATTATTATTATATATAGTAATAAGGGTTTAAATAGCTTCTTAATTATTATTAGCGAAAGTGGGCTAATTATTTTATATAATAATAATCGCTTTAAAGAATAAAGCGAAAGCCGAACGATAAATAAATTTATTTTAATAATCTTTAAAAGTAACTATCTTTATATTTTTATATAGGTATTTAAGCGGGTTATAAGGAATAGGCTAATATAAATTAATAAACGGATCCGCCTATATAATATTAATATTATAATTATATAATATTGTCTAAGGGCTACTAAATATTTAAATTTTCTAACCGTTAGTATATTAAATTTATTAGGAATAGTTAATGCCCTTCGGGTTAAAAATAATATTATATTTAAATTTATATATAGCGACGGAAGTAAAATCGGCGTCCCGGAATATAATTGTAAATAATAAATCGATAGTAATATCGGTCCCTACTATAAGTAAAAAAAAAATAGTATTGGCTTTTATTATATCCTTATCCTTTTTTAAAATAAACCTTAAAATAGTTTTTATATAAGGCGTTTAGTAACGGCGGGTAGATAAGTATCGAACTATTTATAAAGCTTTGTCTAATTTTTAATTACGAGGCTATAAGACCGGTTTATAAAAGTAATTAATATATAATAAATTTTATTATTAAATTTAATAATTTAAAGAGTATTCGATTTAGGCTTAAGCCTAACGGCGGACGAAACGGTAGAAATATTTGGCTTATTTATAGTAAAGTATTATAAATATTAATACGAAGTTAATAATTTAGCGAAATATTTAAATAATAAGGTTATTATTGAATATAGTAAGTAAGTATTCGTTTATAGCGTACTCCGTCCGAATATTATAATTAAAAATAATATAGTTTACTTCGTTATATATAATATTAAGTATTTTATAATAAGCCGCCTTAAATAGCTCTTTATTTTATTAGATTAAACTTACTATAAAGTTCCTACCGATATTATTAATAAAGTTGAGAGTATTAATAGCCGTAATATAATAATTATATTATTTATAAGGGCTAGTTATAAAATTGATTATTCTATTAAGCGTCGAATAAGAGTATTAGATTATTTTAAAATAATAAAATTTGCCGTTGAGAGAGGAGAGATAAGGAAAATGAATAATAAAAGTTAATTAGGCCTTATTAATAATAATACGAAGTAAGAACGGATGTATTTACGTAATTCTAATAGTAAGGAAAAGAAATAAAGAATAATAAAAAGTATTCCCGGGGTTTTTACGAAATAATATTTAAATATATAAAGTAAGGTAAGATATAAAAGGGTATAGTAATTATAGTATAGTTGTTATTAAAAGAAGAAAAAACGGGAGATAAAGAAAGTTATATGTATAAAATTTAAAATATAATATAAAAATAATAAAAGAAAAATAGTCTATACTCTTTACTATTACTTTTATTAATTATATAATAAATAATAAATCTTACTTATTTATTATTAAATAAATAACGGATCTAGTTTGCTTACCGGCTATATTAATAGTGGCTTAAATAATTCTTACCCTTTCTACTCCTTTCTTTATATTGGTAATTCTATAATAATATTAGATTTCAATATTTTTTTAATTTACTATAAATTTAGGGGGAATATATTTAAAACGTTCGTACTCTTTCTATTAATCGATAAGGAACTTCTTCTTATAGTCCTTTACTATTTTTTTATCTAAATTTAATAGGATAGAACGTTTTAATTATTTAATATTTATATTTAGGGTATTCTTCCTAATAATTAGGAATTCTATTACTTTACTTTTATATTTATAAATTCGTACGCGGCGGTTAATAATTTTTTTAGGGATAAAGGACGCTTAATTATTTAATTCTATTTTTATTAGAAGGTCTTTTTACTATTCGAAAGGATCTAGCCCTTTAACTATTTTATATAATTAGGTTATAAATATAATATAATATAATTACGAATCCTTAGGGAAGTTTAATTCGTAAACTAAGTAACCGACCTTCTTAATAATATAATAAGGATTAAATTTCAATACTAACTACTTCCTTTTTAATTTCCTAAATAATTTATAACCGTTCCTAAATTATACGTATATTATATCCCCGACTTTAAAGCTAATCGGAATATACTTCGTATTATAGCGCCTCTTTATTACTATACCCGCCTTATTAATTAATTTAATAGCCTCCGATTAATATTCCGATTTTAGGACCTATAAAGTATTTATATTTATATTAGGTTTATTTTTAATAATGTACGTAAAGATATTTAATATAGAATAAGGTTTAAAACTATATATTACTTCGTTAGAACTTATATTTAGAATAGTATATAAGGAGTTATTAAATTAGTATTAAATAGTTAGTAGAATATTTATTTAAGGGTCGTTGGAGGTAGTATAGTAGAAGCGGATAGTAGTTTTAATAATTTAATTAATATATTCGGATTGTTTATTAATTTAAGGATCATACGCTATAGAATATAGTAGTTTAATACTATAAATAATAAAAATCTCCTTCTATATTTCTAAAATAAATTTTATATTATAATTATTAATAATCTATTACAAAATACCCTAATCGGCGAAATTCTAAATTTGTAGCTTTATAATAGTTTAATCTTTCGTTATATAAATAGAGTAACCGGCTATTAGTAGGATTTTTTTACTAAATTTATAAATATTAATATTTAAAATATTTAGTATATTATAATTAAATAAAGCCTAAAAGGTCCCTTTAACTTTAACCGAGGGTATATCGGTTATAAAATTAGTAGTTACTATATAAAAAAACTATAATAGAGGATAAATAAATTAAAGTTTACCGGGAGTAGGCTAACGATTAATTTAATACTTTTAATATATTTAATAATAATTAATATAGAAATAAACCTTTTAAATCTTATAATAGAAATAAATATAATTGAATTCGGCTATTATATAGTTAACCCCGGTATACTAATACTTATTATATATTAGATTAAGGATTTTAAAAATATAATTAGAGGGTAAGCAAATCCTCTTCTTATTATTATAATCGATATAGAAGAGGATATCGTTTCGGAATTTAAATAAGCCGGCCGGTAATTAATAGCGGCGGTCCGTACGTTATAGTGCCGAATTCGGCTTAAATACCGAATTTATCTCCGCTTAAGTTGCTACGTAGAATATATCAATAATTTTTTAATAGCGTAAATTAATTTTATAACTTTTTATAATCTTAATTTTAAATTTAAGAATTAATATTAATATAATAGAATAGAAGTTTAGAGCCGCCGAATCTGTCTAATTAGCCTAAATATCTTCTAACTAATTAATATCGTTATAATTAGTATACTGGTTAAATTCTATAGGGAGCTTAAATAGGGCGTTTAAAACGACGTTTAATAGACCCAAGATATAGATAACGTTTAATTAGAATTGGAAGGCCCAATTAATAACGTTAGCGAATTTAAAATTTATTTTAATTAGGTCTATAGTAATTAGAAACGTATATTTGAAAATCCCTTTAACTAATAAATAGTTAGTTAAAATAATAACCGGAAGCTTATTAAATTAAACTATTTTACGCTACTTCTTTAAAATTTAAATAATAATAGTAACTTTAATTTCGGTAGAATTATAGTACTTTTCGGTAGGAGTTATCTCTTTAGAAATAAAAGTAATAAATTGGATTCGCTCTATAGGGATATTTCGGCCTAGGATATTTTTATTATTCTAAGGGTCTATAAACTAGAAGGCTATTGCGCCGAAACCTTACTTATAGGTATTAGTTTTGAAGAATAGCGGTCGAAAGTAATTGTAATATTAGAATTTAATTTAATTATATAAATTATCCTATATAATTTAGAAGGATTTATATTCTTCTTCGGTCGGTATAAATTTAATTTGTATAGTATACGCTTTACGAATATTTTTAAAAATGTTAATAGGGAATTCCCCTAATTCTTTATTTTACTAAAAGAATTCAATTTTACGACGTTCGAAAAGAGTATTCTTAATTTAAAATTATATTATTCTAGAACGGAATTACCCGGCTATATTAATATAAATTTCTAAAGCTTCTAAAGTCTCTAGGAATTTAATTTATTTAAAAGTAGCGATATAATTATTAATATAGCTAATATCTTCGCCGTCTACTATATAGCCGAATAGTTTTACGGACGGGTATCTTATAAACGATTTATTAGTATTAATATAAATATAATATTCGTTAATAATATTTAAAACGACTTGCAAATAGTAGAAATATTCTTCTTTAGTCTTATTAAATACAACGATATTATTAATATAGGTACGAACGAAGTATTAGTATTCGAAGAAACGACGATTTAATATCGTCTTCCGGGGCGCCCGGTAGAATAGACTGCAGCGCAGCTGTTATAGGTCTAGGGCTGGATTCTTAATCTATTAAGGTATAAGCATTTGGTCGCGTTTTAAAGTTGGATCCTAATTTATTAAGGTATAAGCATTTGGTCGCGTTTTAAAGCTGGATTCTCAATCTATACATTCAAAACTAAATTCCTAATCTATTAAGGTATAAGCATTTGGTCGCGTTTTAAAGCTGGATTTTTAATCTATTAAGGTATAAGCATTTGGTCGCATTTTAAGGCTAGATTCTCAATCTATAAATTTTAGAAATTTAACCGTATAATACAAATCTAAATTTAAATTCTTCTCTATAAATTTTAATTTTTAATTATTTATTATATATTAAAAACTAAATATTAATTACCGATTTAAAAATAAGTAAATCTTATTTATCTTTTCTTTCTTTTTACTTTTCTTTTTATTTTTTATTAATATTATTAAATTCTTTCATCGTTTTTTT